>JARYHS010009186.1:78051588-78193441 GCA_031002005.1 Vandiemenella viatica | reverse complement strand
CGAACTTCGTGCTTGCTAAAGTTTTAATTACTAACATACAGCACCCGAAAGTTGGATAAAATGAGTTCGTAGTCGCCGCCGGTCGCCAGACAGGGTCCAAACCAGTCCGATAAAAGTGTGAGATAACTAATTAAGAAAAATCTTCAAGTCTTAAGTAATGAAAATCGGTTCTCCACACATTTATTTGAATAAAGTACACATCGAACCAGTTGGCCACTATCAGAATTTAGATGATAAGGCTATTGAAACTTCGTAATCCGTCGATTGCAAGATTCTTAGAAACAAAAGGAAAGTTTTATTATTTTCGATGCCACACTTCACTGTTCTGGTAACTCAACCCACTGTTCAAATCCATTTAAAACATACGTCGCAATGGTTTAAACAAGTTCATTCTTCTTCTTACTTCTTGCTACACCCGCACAGTTAGTATAGCGTCTCACATTACGCGACGCGAGCCGTCCGCTACAAAACCTCGATAACGACTGACTTTAAACAATGTAATCATGCGCTCACTTCGGCGCTACTTGCGGGTCGGCGGAATGCTACTGTTATGTTACAGTATCTTATGGAGAACCGGAAGTTCAAAGTACGAATGCTCGGTGCAGCAATGCTTTAAATTACAATATCCTGTTTTTAAGGTGACCTTTATTTTTTAAGTATTGTGGTTTAGAATGTTGTCTGTTAACTCCCTGGAAATCTGTACAAAGATCTGGTTTTATGATAACAGCAATAGCTAATTTATTTTGGTGATTGTTTCTCGTGAGAAAATTGCCGGGATCACTATCAAATATTCCAAAAACAAATGACGCAACTACCCTTAGCCATAACACGCCGCATACATCCAGAAGACTGAAGGAGAAGGACAAATTATCATTTGGGAAGATGTGGGCTCAAATCCCACCAACCGATCATGCAGACTTCGGAATTACATGGTTTTTCCAAATCAATGTAAGCAATTGCGTTTTTAAAAGGTCCCAGAATATGCCTAACGAGCAACATAAATTTGTAATCATAATAACTGGGGTGCTGGTAGCAGAACTTATACTCAAATGCGTAATGCCTTTAGAACTCAGTAATACCTACGAAATCTTTTGAAGGTAGCTTTTAAGCCAAACTGGGTCACAGAAATATGGGGGCATCCATAAATTACGTGAGGTGTTTTTCCGGATTTCCGGAACCCCCCCCCCCCTCCACTCTTGTGAGATCTGGTCCGAGAGACCCCCCCCCCCCCAATCCCCTAGAAGTCTCCCTCGCAACTTTTTGATACTTTTTTTAGTTCTCATCCTTTCAAAGTCGCCCCCCCCCCCCACCCTATTTCACCTCACGTAATTTATGGACGCCCCCTATCCTACTATCATGTGCGTATCGCCACTGATATTATACTGTTGTGGTCAGGAGTGTTTTAAGAAGCAAACAAAACTGTAGGCGGCGGATAGACAATACTTTCTCCCAGCGTGAGTCACTCTTTGCGGCAATAGTCACACGGGCGGCACATTTACAGGTAACGAGCGGCGGTCTACTATTAGACACACGTGGTCCACCGGAGCAGGTTATTGTGAAACGTATTGTGAACTGCCGCGTGCAGAACAGAAGTCCCAGTGCACAGTCCTGTCACCCCAAGTAATACAATAACAACATTCCTATACCATGTGTTCCTTACCTGAATCAGTTTTTATGCACAGTGTAATCTTGTAGTTCCTTCTTAATGTTCTTTAAACTTCTGTTTTCTCGTTTATTCGACCGAAAAAATATACTCCTTTTCAAAAACGGGTTACTGCAAATGGGGGACTTGGTCAATAAAAATGTTTTCATTGTAATACCACAAGGTTTAGGCTTAAAATTTACTGTTCACTTAAATCCAAAACACATTTGATGCGACTTATCTGCAATACCTCTGTTACCACGGAGCTTTTTATCCAATTCGTGCCATCAATTATTCCATACAATATGCTTTTATGTCTATTAAGTAACTATCGCATGAGTGGTTAGAATTTTTGCTAAAATTCGACATATAAATCTGCAATTTACGTAAAAAGTGCCCTAAAAAGCAAGGAGTCGGGATAATTTGCAGGTACAGTAAAATCGCAACCGTTTATTCTCAACTGTCACAACCACTTCGGCATAAAACTGACTGGCCAGTTGTCTGCTCGGTGGTATTACATTAAAATCGTCTTCGCGTGTCATCAAGTGGTAGCCACAAAAATCTGTACAGATCATGTTTTTATCGGGCTGAGAAAGACCTGTAACCAGGTTTATTTGCAGTTTCTGCAAGTGATAGCCTTCTTGCCCCTTACTAAATCTTATTGAATATTAAGTCGCATCATAAAAATTTACATGTTCAAGCGTTCTGATTAATCTAGTGTTATGATTTTGTATATACAAACTGACTGCAAGAGAAACAAATACTAATATAACTTTACATAGACTTACACCAGTCTGTCTGTCACCGTTCAGTAAGTTTTCAAAATTTTAGGACAGTGTATGTCACTTATCCCCCCCCCCAAAAAAAAAAAAAAAAAAAAAAAAAAAAAAAAAATCAAAAAAAATCAATAAATAAATAAATAAAAAAAAAAAAAATCCTGAGTCCTTCCTAATAATATGTAGTATTTCCTTGTCAGGTTTCATAAAAATCAGTTAATCGTGAAAATGTAACAGATTTACTTTCGTACTTATAGTATTAGTGTAGATTAATCTAATAGAAAGTGCGCTGACGCTTTTCACCGACTTGATGAACTAATATCGTTAGAGCTCAGCCCTCATAGGTAATACACATACTTTCTTCGAAAACGGTATTACATAACATTCAAACCACGTCAAATTTCACCTAGAGATTTAGATAAAAATTTATTAAACGTGTTGTGGCACAACAATGTGCCACCACAAAACGGGCGTAGGAATGCAAGCTCTTACTACAAAAAAACAAAAATACAAAAAAGAAACAAAAAAACAAACAAAAAAACAACAACAACAAACAAACAAACAAGCAAACAAACAAACAAAAAACAAACAAACAAACAAAAAACGCGCACACAGTGGCAGTGATTGGGGATTGCCGACAAAAGTTAAAACTAATATTTATTACGTGTGGTCGTAATGAACTGGTGACAAGGTTTCTATTGGATGCGAGCCGCCTTAACATAACCCGGTTGTCCTACCTTGTACAGAGGACCTGTAGTTTAACCTTGAATTCGAAACACGGCAGCGTTCTGGCTTAGTTCACTTTATACAGCAAACTGTGCCAAAGGTGATAGTCGGGTTAAGGGCCTACCAACATCTCCTCGCAGACAGACATTCGTACCGAGGACCTTTCGTTCTCCAGTCAGACAACTTAACCACTGAGCCATCAGACCGCTACAGATACGCTGTTAATATTAGTATGTTGGTGACTCAAAATTATAAGATTTTACCCACCCAAAAATCTCCCAAAGCACCTAAAGAAGTTTTTATTTCGAAAACTAAAAAACTAACTTAGTCCACAAGCCGAAGTTTGTTCGAATCTTCCCGAAAGAGATGTATCAAGCTATTGTGTCAGAGGCTGGAAAGCCAATTCCTTTCCTCAGAAGCCTACTGTTTAACGTGGAATCAGAACCACAGAACCCGGCGTAGCTCATATAATCAAAAACAAAGTCCTACAAATTCTTGCTCACCACGGGAGTGAAAACGCGACCTGAGAAAGAAACTTTCAGAAGTAAGGGCCTTAACCACTGAGCTACCAGACAGCCTTGTTTTGAAGTGTATGTGTGCTACGTACTATCAAAATCGGATTAAAAATTGTGCGTTTGTATGAACAACGTTAACAGAAGTTAAGGTGAACGGATAGTAGGAGAGGGTTTACGTTTCTGTAAATCAAACGTAAGCAGTGTTTTTCTATTTGTTTTAAGTTTACGTTTGCAAAGCTCCATAAGATCGGATAAAAAGTGTTCCAAAAAGCGTCCAACGCGAATATCATACGAGCAATGCATCATAGCGCCAATTAATAGATTTACCACAGTCTACAGGCCACCTTTAGACGTTTTCACTTCATAAAGTGAATGTTCACTTTTTAGTAGGGCTGTTGATAAAATATCGATATATCGAAATATCGATATTTTTTTTTAAAAAAATATCGATATTTATGAGTGATAGTTTTTAGGACGATATATCGATATTGAAATCTGGATATCGGAGTCCGATATTTTTTAAAAATAAGTGGTTATTTTCCGTTTTCCTGGTAGAATATTCCAGGTTATTATTGGAGGGAAAACGATTTCCTATCTTGCACATGCAATACATTTTCAGAGATAGAATTTTAAGAAACAATGAATGACACGAGCACATGGTGAAGCAGGGCCGCCGTAAGCAGGCGTGCAAGGCAGCATATTATGTAGCAGGCGACCTTTTTTTTTTTTAACTCAACAGCTGCTTCGGGCGGTCGGCGGCGACACTGAGGATGGCAACAATGGGGGCGGCAATCTCCTCGCAGTTTTTTGACCCGTTTCGGAAATTTCCAAGATCCACCACTGGCTGTAGTTGGACAGCGGGCGGCATAATCGCTATTGCACGCGGGCGCTCAAACAGCTAGCGGCGGGCCTGTGGAGAAGTAAAAAACGAAGGTAAAATAACTCATTCAATATTCATTAGAATTCTTGTCTGGACATTTTGAAAAGTTTTTAAAATTTGTCTTCAATGAATGCAAAAGTATTAGCATTAAGAAACTAATCGTAATGTACCAGGTATGGGTAGGGTTGCCAGATAGCCGGAAAATCCGGGAATGTCCCGGAATTTTGTGTCTGATCTCGTGTCCAGGAATTATGCGTTACTGTCCCGGAATTTCCGTATACTAGTTTTTTTCTCAAACTCAGTTCACCACGGTGGCCATGAGGCCAAGCCAAGTATCCCATGCTCGCAGCGGGAGGATGGAATGTCCCTTAAATCAGAGGAATTGAAAATGACAGGAAAATACTCTTTGAATTTTCTGGGACTTTGAAAATTCTAGACGCAGTTAACATTAACTCCCTTTATACAGAGTTCACATGTCTGAAACGTGTTTTTCAGGTTCTTCCAAAAGACTTTCCAAACGATAAAATCTGGGCCAATTTCTTTAGAATAAGCATTTTTAATGATTTTGAATATTTAAAAAAAAAGTTGGTTTTATTTTTTCAATTCAAACAAGCAATGACTTTTACGATACAAGTTTTAGTGCGTTGAATAATTTATGAAATAAAAGCGAAACAGAACGTTCATGTATTTGATCAAGGCTGAACTGCAAACTCAATCAATTTTGAAGACTCTTGCTGAGAAATTTATCAGTTTTGCAAAGCAGTGAAGGAGAAATATTTATGAAAATGGTAAAATCTAATAATAAATATTTTAAAAGTTATTGATTAAGATCTATTTTGATTGATGTTGATTTTGATTTAGCAAAAGATAGATGCTAATTTTTTTTATTTGTTGATAAAACCTGATGCTGATTTTCTGCCTAATTTTAATTAATGAGCATAACAGAAGTGTTCAGTTTTTGTTTAATATTTTTGACATTTTGATTGATAATACCCGATGTTGATTTTGTACCAAAGCAAAAAATTCCTAACGAGGTAGTTAATTTTTGTTTTAAGTTTAGTATTTTTCCTTTTGATTCATAATACCTGATGTTGACTTTCTACCATAGTTTAATTAATAAACTTAAAAGAGGTGCTATATATACGTTTGATAGCATATTTACCTAAAATAGAATTTTTTAGTAATTTGCATTTTTGTTCACTCTTTAAACATACCGCTAAAATACTTTTTAGACCCAGAAATGTCCCGGAAATTATAAGCCTGTATCTGGCACTCCACAGTTAAATATTTCGCGCGAATTGGATACGCTTCTTGTTCCATACCAACAGAAGACTTGAGCTCCAAAATTATGTCACAGCCAGTTTTGTTATATCACTTACGAATTTATTAAGATAAGAAATTGTAAAGGTAATCCAAAAGTGGTAGATTCTTATATGTGAATGCAGACTTTTCAAAGGGTTATGATAAAAACTTGTTATTATAGATTGGTGCCTTTAAAAAACAATTTGTTAACGCCAAAGGAACTGCCTTGACAGTAGCGGCTCTAGGATATTTTCAAGCCCTGGAAAAACTGAGATTGCCGCCTCTTCAAACATTGTTGCCAGTCAGACCCCGAGAATCAGCCGAGAATCGCCTCCTTGATTGTTGGCCAAAAGCATTGATGTCATCACTTTAACTGTTTGCGAAACGCATTGTTGGACACGATTTTGCCGCCCCCCACCCCTCAAGTTATCGCCCAGAGCACGTACCCCAGTTTGCCCCCACCCCTCGCCCTAAATCCTGCATTCCACCTAGAATCTCAGCTTTAAAAAAATGTATTATGGTAAAGCGTTACCCATTTGCAAAGCAATATCAAAGAAGGGGAAATTTTCAATTAATGTAGGCAGTTCTCCATTTATAGTAGAAGAAACAACGGGAAAAACATGAGTTCATGCTCTTGAAAAGTATGTCCAATGAAGTTTCTGACATGAGTTTTGGTGCAAAATTTTACTTCATTCACGACCTTAGTTTGGAACTTTTTTGGATTTGAAACTCTTTTAAATGACTATGACATTCTCTCATCATAATTCTATGCAACATCCAGTTGTCCTAGAAAATGGTAATTTGGTGAACATACCTGGTTTCATGCCCACAGTATAAGAAAAGTTCCTGTGTTTTTTCAATGCCAATCTAAAAGCTGAAACGTCTTAGAGAAAATTTGTAGGTTAATTGCTTTCTTCTTGATGAGGCTATATGCCTTAAATTTAAGTTTTGCACAAAGATCAGAAGCATAAAAAACACAATTAATTTTACTTTGTTACTACAATTAATTTGGAAGTTACAAGTAGTCCTACACCGATGGTAACAATGCAGACACGGCGTCGCTCGCACAGAACGAATCGGACTCGAACCCGTTGTTTTACATGAGCGTGCGTTGTCGTGGAAAGTATTTTGACATGAAAATTGGATGAAGCAGGAATATTGATAAATTCTGATACGCAATCTTTGCTAAGGTGCAAACATTTGGTCCAAAAAAGTAAGAAGACTCAGAATAAGCTATCAACCTACAAAAAGAAATTAAATTCCACATAAAACAATACTTGTAAAAAAAGTGACTTGGTCATTATGCAAACTCTGATAATAGAACATCAACCTAAATAAATGCCTCTACAATGTTGCATTATTGAGCTTTTAAACTCACAAAAGCCAAGATTTCCCTCGATGTTCTTTCTGGATTCACAAGTCTTCTAGTAAATCATAAACATTATGCCTTTCCTTTTAGTAAAGTAGTAGTATAACGGCTAAATCACAATTTAAAAAAATATGATTTATCAGTAACGTCATGAAAATCCATTTTTTTCAGAAAATCAAAACTTGATTCAGAAAAATATCTCACAACTCTTCATCATTAAATAGCCACAAGACTTCGCCCTTTTTTAAAGTGATTTGTTTTTGTAACATTGTTTTTTTATAATAGGGTCGATATATCGATATATCGATACTTTTTCTTCGATATATCGAATCCGATATAAATATTTTTTAAAATATCGATATATCGAAAATCCGATATTTTTTAAAATATCAACAGCCCTACTGTTTAATAAAGAAATTAGGAAAAAAAATCGGTTATGCCTTTTTGAAGAAACCAGTCCGGCAGTCGCTTTTGCATAGTATAGGAAAGGTACAGAAAACCTAAATCTGTGTTTCCTGGCGAGGGAGAGAACATACGTAGCTACTCCTGGATGCCATGCCAGAGATTTTCTGTCCATTTACTGTACCATCCTCTTCATCGGTTTAGTAAAAACACCTTACACATTAGTTCAATAAATTTAAATGAACTGATATTCAATTTTCGCCATCACGTTTTAGACAGTTTTATATGTAGCTAGCTGTGAATATTTTGACTGCGAGAACCAAAATTATTTTTCGTCGAGTGCGATTCACGAAAAAATAAAGAAGAATTTTTAAAGGGTTTTAAGCATTGTATAGTCCAGGTTCCAGGACAAGCATTACGCAAATTTCATCTTGATGCGACTTCTGAAGGCTGAGAAACGAAGAAAATCATGTACGGTTGTGTGTCTGTTCGTTTCGTTGAAAGTGATTGATGCAAAAATTGCGTTTCGTATTTTTTCGAATTTTGTTTCCACGTCCGTGGTTCCAAGAGTAAAACAAGATATGCTTCTTTTTGAAGTGTCATGGAAAAGCTGAGAAATTACAATAGAACTGTCAAAAAATTAGTCACCATGCTATTTCTCGCAGTCAAGTGTCTGTCTGGATACGTATCAACTGCATCGCATTACTCGAAATTGAAACACCGAGTTAGGAAGAAAAAAATTTTCCCTCCTACTTAACATTCAGGAGGACGGGTGTCAAATCTCGTCCTGCCATCCTGCATCCTGACTGGGGTTTTCTGTGGTTTTCCTTAGTCACTCCAGCCGAAAGTGGGGATAGTTCCCTACAATGCCTTTTCTCCCTTTAGGTTAAGTAGGTTAAAAAAGGGTCCTTGAGACGTTCCAGCAGCCAGCCTCTCAGGTTAACATAGGGGGAATGAAACATAAAAAATAAATCGGAATTGAAACGTATCAGTCGTGATACCATTGGATTTCTCATTGTATCTGCAACCTTCTTGTCTATGAGTTAACTGAAAATTTAGAGATTTGGTCAGACTATTGCTAGCGTGTAGTGGTGTATTTTGGGATCAATATTTTGGGTATCAAATACAGAAGTTAGAGGGCTTGCTAAATACAGCAGCTAGACTTGTTTGTGGAAATTATTGTAAGACGCAGTCCGCAGTCAGTAGCTGATATGATAAAGGAGCTGGACAGGGAGTCATTGGAAGAGCGAAGTAGGATGAAAAGAGTGCTGGGAGTGTACGAATGGTGAGGGTGGGAAATATATTGGTCGAAGAACCATGAGTAATACATGGAAGGTGAAGAATAAACATTTGTTCAAGCTGGCAATTGATTTCGTTGATAAGCGAAATAAGAGAAATTTTATTTTGTGGTTAAGAGTATCAGAGATTGTAACAAACTACAACCAGAAATGGTGAATAATCTACCACTATCGCTGAAGGAATTTAAAATTTACAAGTCACAAAATTTGACGGGTGGGGTAATTAACACTCAAAGTATGTAAAATAATTAATAAAAATAACCACAATAAAAAGGGATAAACAGATTACTGTGGAAATGGTCGCCGTAGCATGCGCTGCGTCACAATTCAATTCAAGGCCCGAGTTTACATCATATTCCTGTTTTAATATAATAAAAATGATCTAGTCCTTGCTTAAGATTATTTCTGTTGATTTCTTGTTTGTTTTCTGCACTTCGTAAGAAATTAAATGTTTTTTCGACTACAAAACATAGTACGCGTATTTCAAGTTCTATCTTCAGTGAATATGTGTTTGCTGTTGTTGTTGTTGTTGTTGTTGTTGTTGTTGTTGTTGTTGTTGTTGTTGTTGTTGTTGTTGTTGTTGTTTTAGGGCGCGTCGACGTCTAGGTCATTAGCGTGTTTGCGTTTGGTTCAATAACCGAGAATTAAAATGTTTGTCAAAAATATGTAATAAATAGTGGAATTGACACGAAATAACTTTCAGAAAATAAAATAGAATAGTATCAACTTTCTGATGGCTTCTTGGGTAATATAATGTTTCAATTAGTATTCCATTTGATTAAGTTTACTATTTATTATATAATGAGATATATGGTTTTATACTTTACCATCATATTAAATGCAAAATTGAAGAAACGCACAAGTCTGCATACGAATCAGGTTAGTAATGGTAGCATAACGATTGTTCCGGGTGGAATTTTTGTAATTGATTTTAAACCAACTTCTCGATGAGCTAGAGACTTCAAATTTTGACCATAACTCAGACGTGGATAACAATGCATGAAAATTTTGGAAAAATGGTATAAGTTGGCCGGAAAATTCTGGAAAACTGAAAGTACTCTTTTCTATGGACCGATTTGGCCATTTTTTTTTATTTTTTTTTTTAATGTTCGTAATAGTCCGAATAAGGTTTTTAGTTAATGAAAAATCTGAAAAGTTGACCGGAAGACTGGAAAATTCGGTGAAAAGTGAAAGACCTTTTCTCAGTGAACCAATTTAAATAATTAAATTGGCATGTTTCAGGAACTGATTCTTCTTTATCTTGTAAACCGTTTGCCTGTGTCCGAGGGTAGGTGGGTACTGTGTGGGATGTTTACCCCTCCTGGCATCGTCCGGAGATCCGGGGTAGTTTCTCCATTGTGACAGGGTTCGTTAGTGTTACTGTAAATGCGGATGATTGTGACAGCGTGAGCATTCAGTGAGCAGTGTTGTTAATGAGTGATCAAAGACGCTAGAGCGTGAAACCTGGTGCGGACCCATTCAGGTCTACCCTTCCGAAAGAAACAGTTGGGACCAGCAGGCTTAACGTCCCATATGACGGACGAATCAGTATCAACAGTGTCGAACGCCCTCACCGGAAAAGTCCCGACGGTGAAAAATTTCCTTTGCCACCGGGACTTGAACCAGTTACCCCCGTGTCAAGCGCCGGACACCATCACGGTGGCACAACCAACTGAGCCAACGCGCTCGGGAATCGATTTGACAATCGAATTACATTAAAACAGCAGCAGTTGTAATGAAATGCTTAGTTTATTGTCCACTATGTCGGCTGTTTGTTTTATGTGCACGCTCGCTAATTGCAGAAGGTCATGGTTTGACTCACGATCAATTTAAAACAAGAGCAAACGTTGACACACAGGTAGTTATAAAAAGACGATGACATGCATTTAGCCAATAAGCCTTGTATTGTTTCTTAATGACCGCCCAAACCAAAGTACGCAGTGTTTCATATCTAACCTTACACTTTTCCTCGCTCGATGATGTCATTTGGTAAATTGGCTATACTACTTCATAAAATCCGGTTATGTAATGAATGAGGCCAATGGATACAGAGAGTACTTTTTATATCGAAAGAACGCACCGAGCGTGGTGGGTGAACGGTTAACGTTCTGGCCTCGCATTTGGGAAGACGCGGGTTCGAATCCCCGTCCGGGCATCAAGATTTGGGTTCTCCATGGTTTCCCCAAGTCACTCCAGGCGAATGCCGGGATGCTTCCTTCAAAAAGGCCATGGCCGATTTCCTTCCCGTTCCTTGTCCACAGCCGCAGTCCCATCCCGCCTGTAATGACCTTAGCCATCGACGAGGAGTAAAGCAATAATAATAAGAAGAAAACGAAAGAACGCATTCTTTCCCTGTATAGGCCTATCAACTGTGTGAAGCGTTATTGCCACCCTCCCCCCCCCCTCTCCTCACCGGAGCAGCACGTCAATTTGGCATAATGTTTCGAAATAGTTAGCCGCCTTCATATTTCGTGGTGTTTTAACGTTGTTGAACATTTTCTGATTATATGGATACATTTGAATATCGGATCAGAGCCTATCAGTCACAGAGTACGATGCACATATTCCGCAAATGTGCGCTACATTACTGCTTTTTCTCCGTAGGAATTGAATAACGAATTAACAAAAATAATTCACACTATCAGAAACTGGAAATATGGAAAGATTTACACGTTTTTATTCTGCCATCTTCCACAACTCTTTCAAGAGACGTCATTTCCAAATGCTCACAAACCTGGCAAAACACAAATTTTTGCCACAGCAGTCATCGTAACGCAACGATCAAGAGTTATTAATATAAATGTACTATGCCGCATTGTATTTACATGTAGGACACTTATATAACTACCATTAAAATAAAAATAAAAAATAAATAAATAAAAAAAGCGTGAAAAGCTGTATTTTATTTCTCGCAATGCTTGTATAGTCAGAATATGAGTTATTAAACTAATTTCTTTTCATCACACGAAATGTGTAAATAGAAGTGAACTGTTCAGAATAACTGACTTTAATGGCTTAAAAATGTGTTCCGGGAATGGCTTGTAATAAGGCATCAGCGTTGACTAGAACAACTCAAACGAAAATATTTGTGTTTTCTTCGATATTCAATTTTCCCAAAATATCATTCATTAATTGAGTATTTGTGGGGTCCAGATTCATGAGAAAATGTGGAATGTATTCATATTATAGAGTCTAACTGATCTCAGAAGTTAAACGATTTCCTGCACCATTCATTTTAAACCTATGCCAGATTACTATTGCTACGAATAAAATCATAACGTTACTTGATTAATTCTTGGATCTTTGACCCAAAGAAAACATTATTTCATATTTGGATTACAAGTGCGTCAGTAATTTTTAATCAACTTGTGACTGAGTGGACACGATGAATAAACATCGAATTTCATTTTTTTTTTTTTCCCCACTTCTTGGACAAATGAAACTATCTCCGTTACTTCGTAATTCCTGCTCTGCTGACAAGGTTTATTTATTATTTATTATTATTTTTTGTTATTTTCCTTAAAACACATTTCTTATGTTACGTCACAACTGATTTATGCAGTCCCAACCAATATTTCATGGAATGCTGCATGTACTTGGATTGATTATTAATTTCAGTGTAGACTGAGTAAATGTATTTCTACTGGTACTTTTTTGTACCTGTGAAGTAGTATTCTATTTCAGTAGTTTCTTTGCACATAACTGAGGAAAGAAGTAAATATATAGAATGGTGCGAAAATTTTAAATTTTCAAGTAATTTTTATGAGTTACTTCGATTGAAAAATATTATCTTCCCGTAAAATTCGTAACAGAGTTCCCTGAAAATAAGTTTCGAATTCCGTTTCAGCCATCCAATTTCGACGTTTTCCAAAATCCCTGCATATGAAAACCTAGATGCTTGCTTCAAGTAACTGATGAACGAATTTCTTTCTGCTCTTCTACCAGTTTCTTTCAGTTTTTAATTACCTTGACGTATAAGAATCGAAAAGTCACATTAAAAAAAAAAAAAAAATGCTTGTGAGAATTCAGTTTTTTCCCGGCGAATAAATGAAATCTTGGCAGGTTTTCTGCCGGATGGTATCTTTATTGAACATAATTCAAGCTGAATGTGACTCAGTCACTGTGTCACAGTCTTAGCTTCGTTATGACAGCTTACCTGACGAAGGCAGTGGAAGTTGCTGCCGAAACGTTGTTGTATGTTAAAGAAATTATGTTCAATAAAGATATCATCCGGTAGAAAACCAGTCCAGATTTCATTAAAAAAGATATCAGAAACAGCATCGGTCGTGTCTTTCAATGTGTGGGTAATAATTGATACATATGTTACTAAAAAAAGAACCCTTTTAGTATCAAACATTCATCACGAACGCAATAAAAACTCTTCATAATATGGTACGAAACAGAATAATTAATTTGGTTTTTGCGAAAAAATATAGAAAACTGAAGAAATTAGAACGCGAAAGTGAAAACATTGGAAAAAGCAAGTTCCATATTTGATGTGTAAAGGAAAGATTTTGTGCTACAAACTTAAAAATTCAGTAATTTTTTTTATGGCTTTACGTCTTATCGACGTCGAGGTCATTATAGGCAGGAGAGGACTATGGGCTATGAACTGAAGGAATTCAGCCATTGCTTTCTGAAGGAATCATCTCGTTATTCATATGGAGTTACTTCGTAAAACCACGTAAATCCGAAATCTGAATGGCTGAGCGGAGATTCGAACCTGCGTCCTCCGGAATGCGAGAATCCACCATTCTCAGCGAGGACAGTGAAAACAAGTTGGAAGATGTGCGGAATTGCATCTTATCAGTTGAGAGACTTATAAATGCTGAGGGAGAGACGCGAATATAATCATTTCTCATAAACAATATAGGCACTGGAATTACAAGTGGTGATATGACCCCCTTTGAAGTTCGTACCTGTTGACGGAATAGAGGGTACAATACTTGGCAGATGGTAACTAAAAAACAATGTTGGGAAAGCCAGTACACCAACGATGAAATCAGCGTATGTGTTTTCTGTACTACAGTATTGACTTGATACCCTTTCAGTCTGCTTGCCTTCTGACCTCAGCATACCGACGGAGCCCGCAGCCGAATGCCTTAGCGAGGTCAGGTCGAATTAATCGCAGCGAGGATGCAGGCTGTGGCTCGCGCCCCGATTGTAACTCAATATCTCGGGCGGTCCCCGCCGGGTGCGGCCTCAACAGCTGGTGTCTCCGGATGCGGAGGGCCTCCAGTTCCGGTCACCATTATGAGCGCGCCAACCAAAACAGGTTCTGCGTCGATTGTTTGCGTAGCGACATAATGATGAGAGGTCGGCGTTTTTGTGGTGCGGGTCCCCCGTGGCCTACTGGTTTGCTAGGCAGCTGTCGCTGTAGGTGGTGCCTTATTGGCTATTGCGACTTGTACGCGCCGAGGTCATTACTTCAAAACAGCACAGTGTTTTATCTCTGACTTTGCACTAGAAGACTATGCAGGCTAAAGAGATGACGTAAAATTTGTTTACTTGACAGGTCAAAAATAGTAAACCGGCATTGGTGAAACCAAGACGTAGATTCTAATTGCTACTTTGCCATCTAGATTTCGGTTTATCGAAATCGCCTTAGGCAAATGGTGGGATGGTTTCTTCAATAGACCATCGCCGAATTCCAGCCTGTGCCTTAACCACAATCCTCTCAAAACTCTAATTACTACGACGTCGACGTGATGTAAAGCCATAAGCAAATAAATAAACAAAATAGTATATGAATTTGTTACCGAGATTTCGATGGAACTTTACAACAATTTAATCATACGTTTCATCAGATACATGTTACGTCTTTTAAGTTCCGACTTTCTTCCAGTATTTCAATCAAGGCCTCGGATCTTCTTCAGGGGTATAACCTCATACTGATTCTGCTGGAATCTATAGCAGCCGTTTGCTTACTTGAAGGAAATCTTAGAACGTGGTCGGAACGTTGGAAGCAAAAGGTTACATAATTATTTTTCTCCCGGCAATCGGTCCCTCGATTGGTTTCAAGCAATCCTCCCTCTCTTCCTATCTTGAGCTCATCTCTTCATCTCAATGTACCACATCCAGCCTACAGCCTCAATTATCTGCTTCAAGAATTTTTGTCTTCTCCTACTGATTTTTCCTTCAACTGTTCCCCTTGAATAAACTAATCAATTCCAACAATATGCATAGACTACATCTTTTTGACCCGTATGTTAGCGTGATGGTTAAGGTGCGTGGTTTCAAAAGTTCGTGGTCTAGTCCCGGGTTCAAATCTCGGCGGTGCCAGGAGTTTTTGAGAGTTGTGTTTGATCATATGAGCTACTTCGGGGCGTTCCGTGGTCCGGATTCCACGTTAAATTGTATGTCCCAGAGGAAAGGAACTGGCCATCCTACCTCCGACAAAATGGCTTAGTATGCTTCCTTTGGGAGGATTCAACCAAACTAGACTAACTTAGATTGTTTTATATCTCTTTATGCATAGACTTATACTAAATCCTCAAAATTATTTGTAACCTCAGCAATAATTTTATGACCCTGTTTGTTGTAAAGCAGTAATTACTGATATGTGAGTTATTACCTCCACCATCGTGATTACAGCATTCAATGGTTTTATAAATCGAGCGCGGGAAAGCTTCAATATACTCCCTTGTCAACAGCCCTCTCCTGAATCTAATCCTTCCAATAATGATGAACCATAAAACAGAGAGTGGTGGGTGAGCGGGAGCGTTCGGGTTACGCATTATAGAGGACGCAGGTTCGAATCCACGTCCGGGCATGTAGATTTCGATTTTCCATGGTTTCCCGAAATCACTCCAGGCGAATGCAGGAACGGTTCCTTCAAAAAGCAATGCCCGAATTCGTACCCGTTCCTTGACACCAGTCCTTTCCGGCATCGACGTTAAAGAGGCATAAAAAAAAAACGAACCATAAAGTCAGAAAGGATCAAATGTTTTGCAAAATAAGTGATGTTATGACTAGCTTTAATCTTTCATGTGAAACAATCTTCACGTCATATAATACTACGCGGCCTGGATATTCAGATAGAAATTTAATTTAAAATTGTTTGCTACGTGGTGATTTTATGATTTGTAAAGCATTTTCGGAAAGTACGTTAACTAATACATTCTACATTTTGTGCCAAGTACAGATTTAATCTAATTTACACTTCAATTAAGCGAAAAGTATTTAGTACGAGTGGCGAAATGAGTACTGTCATAATTGCTTTCTTCAAGGTCCTTTCAAGGTTTCCGGATATACGTGTCATTTGGGTGTCACAGTTTTATACAGCTGCTAAAAGTGTTTTTGGTCAAGAATGCAGTTCACCTTGTACCTCGACCTTCGTTGTAATTTGTTTTATCTCTTACTAGCTCTTTTCTCTATAACGAAAGAACCCATAAAAGTTAAAGATTCAGTTATACTTTTATCGCAGAATGCATGCCTAGTGAAGAACCGTTAATATAAAACACTACACCCCCTGGTCTATGTAACCCGATGTAATTTATTAAATTGTAATCTCAGTCTAATGTGTATGTCTAGCTGTATCTTGAAAACCCAAAACACACTACGAAACTATGTTTTTTTTTTTTTGCATATGGCTTTACGCTTCGTCGACGACGAGGTCATTAGAGGTGGGATGAGACTGAGGCAAGGAACGGGAAGGAATTCAGTTACGACCTTTTTTTCAAAGAAGCATTCCGGTATTCACCTGGAGTGATTTGGGGAAACCATGGAAAACCCATATCTTGGTGCCCGGACGGGGATTCGAACCGGCTTCCTCCCGAATATGAAACTAATGATTGGTAATGAAGACTCGAGATAATTATAAACCGCAGCAAACTGAGGGGTGGATATGACATTTGTTAAACTGAAAGTGGCTATTTGCATTTGTAAGAAGCGAATCATAAAGTAATCTTTAAATCTTCATCGCGTCCCATCATAAGCTTCCATCAAACATCAATGCAATAAACATGAGATTATTTAAAACATCCGATTTGTGCCGGAAAATGAACCGTGAACATTACTTAACTGCTGATTTACAACGTAATACCATAAAGGATATTGGTATCAATTGAAATCAATTCTTATGAATAATTGCTAAAGTCTGATCGATATCAAAAATACTGTTCATAAAGAAAGCAAATATAAGACCGAAGACTTCCCTGTATACTGTGTCATAAAATCATGATATTTTCATTGCTAGCTCTGCCTGATTTTCAGGAGAAAATGTAATCTGTTCTGGTGAGTGGAGGGATGGCATATGATAGCTGTTGCATTTTTGTTTTGTTTTTTTTCCCCCATTTTATATATATATACGTCAAAAGCCGATATTACACCCTCCAAAATTTCTTTGTAAACATTAAAATATTCAGGTTTCCACTTAATGGAAAATGTTTATACAGCAGATTGTGTGTTCCAAGTTTAATGCAAATGTTGTGCTGTGATGCTATATTTGTCAAAAAGCCATGGTGTTCTTAGATTTGAAATAGATCCTGAATACCGCACTCTCTATCATAGTCAACATATAATGAACAAAAAAACCTTTGGTATTGTTAGAGGCTTCTTCTTCCAGCCACAGGATAGATAAAAGAATAAAATGGCTTATGGTATTGTGGGCTGTGTGACCCTGAATGGTATTCGGCCTCCGGCACTGGTTTGAAAGTTTAGATTTGCATGCGTCTCTATCCCAGTAATCCCACCGGTGTCGTGACAATCGCGCACAGTGACAATCGCGCACAGCGACACTCGCGCACAGTTTAAAGGTCGGGCCACACTCTCCCCTCTCCCGTGTACTTTATAATTTACGGAACTCAGTATTGACAAATCATCATCACACTAAAGCTTTGCCAGAGGTGAACGTCAATTTTAAGGCCTGTCATAATTACATACAACGGAGCCCGGGATTTGGACCGAGGACCTTCAGTGCCCAAATCGTGCGCCGTAGCACTGTGAGTCACCAGACCGAATGTATAGGAAATGGAAAATAAATATTCAAACACAATAAAAAAATCATACTCTTTTTCTCTACAATTTATTTTTGCTATCGTAAAACACAAATGTAATCTTAGATTTGTCTGCTTCAAGAAAATCTGATGAATCTGGAAGAGGTTGAAGAAAAGAAAGACACTTTTGTAAGTCAATCAGTAACATCAAAATAAAATTTGGCCGTAAAAGACTAGAAATTTCCGCAATCTACCTATCGCTTCTCCATGTTCACTAGCTCGATATCGGCCCGCACCGTCGAAAAGTAAAAGTAAGTAAAGTGTTTAAAATCAGCCTAGAAGCTTCGTCATAATTAATATTTACAACTTATTTACATTTATTTAAAATAATGAAATTATCCAAATCAACCAGAGAGACTCGTCATAAATGATTATTATTTACAGTAGACCTACATTTATTCAAGCTTGTGCATGTAGGACAACGCCTCTAGACATGATCTGATGTCGCCGCTCTTTTCATATCTGTTAACAGTTTTTACAATTTTTTCGTCCAACTTCTGATATGTGGTTTCCTTGAAGAATCAATTCAGATCTCATATACAAGAGACCTGAAGACTCTGCTTCCCTCTTCAAACAAAGTAACACGTCGCTAAGCTTCGGGTTTGGTCTGCCAAGTACATCTACATCTACATCTACATATATACTCTGCAATTCACAAAATTGTGGGTGGCAGAGGGTGCTCAGCACCAAACCTAATCTCTTTGCTGTGCATTCCAATCCCTAATGGTACGAGGGAAAAAAGAATTCATATAAGAATCAGTCCGGCACCTTATTTCTCTAATTTTATCTTTCCTGTCCTTCCGACTCAAATAGGTTGGTGGAGGTAGTATTTCACTACACTCAAAAGTGAAAGTGGGAGTACGCATGTTTTCCAATAAGTTTAAACGAAACGTGTGTCGTCTATCTACCAGAGACTCCCAACCTAATCTACTAATCAGTTCTGTGACGCTTTCATAAGGACTGTAGCAAGCGGTCACGAATCGAGCGGCTCTTCTCTGTACTTTCTCTATACTTTCGATCAATCCCTTACGAAACGGGTCCCAAATGGCACAACAATAATCCAAATGTGGACGCACAAGAGATTTGTAATCTCCTTTGTTTGTTCATTACAATTTTTCAAGATTCTACCTATGAATCGCAGCCTAGAATTTACTCTACCTACTAAAGAATTAATGTGTATGTCCCATTTCATGTTCCTTTGTACTGTTACTCCCAAATATTTAATAGAAACGACCATATCAATAACTGTATTGTTTAACTCGTATTTCTGAACAATCGGATTCTTCATTGTTAATCCTATGTACTCCTTTGTACTGTTACTCCCAAATATTTAATAGAAACGACCATATCAATAACTGTATTGTTTAACTCGTATTTCTGAACAATCGGATTCTTCATTGTTAATCCTATTTTTCCATCCTTCAACAGCATTAGTCGTGCGATGACGTCTTTTGTGACAATTCCACATGTGAATTGGGATTTTTTCATTCTCAAGCCACGTGTCTACCAAGTAATCGAAAAACTCCAATAGTTTTGAGTTATTAGGAGCCTGTGATTGGATCTCTAACCAACATCTGTCACATCTTCTGGTTTAAGGAAAGCCAAAGCTGGACACATACGAATATGGAGGCGAAGTTCTTTATTTTCTTTGTACTCACGCGCTAGTCCAAGCTCCTGAACCTTTCTCCATATACATTTTTATGTGAAAAAAAACAGCCTTTTACTTCCGTTGAGGAAAACTCTTCCTTGAGGGCAGATACTGCACCACTTTCAAAACCTACAGTCACTGTCTTAGGGGCCCATTCTGGTACAGCCTTGATAATTTCACGAAACATACGTACGTAAGTAGTCTTCTTTTTGTCAGGTAAGAGCGTAAACACCACAGGATATACTGTATGTTTGTTTCATCGTCAGTGCTGCCGTAATTCGCATGTATCGTGTAGATTTGGGAGAACTGTTTACTGGCACTTTTAAAAGTACCATCCATAAAGAATTGTTCGTGTAATTTTAAACTTTGTTTGCCTCTTTCACCGCTCAGAACAATTAGTCTTTCACCTTCCATATGATCCGAAAAAAGGAAACTGCCTCCATCTCCCGTCTTCAACAATTCATCATCCGAGATCAGTTCGTCAGGATTATTTGGCTCCTTTTGGTTTCCTTGTGGTATACTCCTCTGACCAGAATTCAGCATGCTGTTGTAGCGGTGACTAATTTGTAGTTAAAAGCAGGTAGCAAGAGACGACCCGGTTGTGCGCGATTATCACTGTGCACGATTGTCGCTGTGCGCGATTGTCACTGTGCGCGATTGTCATATATTCATCCCACCGGGTACAGGTGACTACAATTTAACGTGGAATCCGAATCACGGAAGAGTTCAGACATACTTCACATTACACAGCAAGCTGTACAAGTTCGGATTAATGGCATTTCAACACCCCCGCAGAGACAGGGATTCGAACCGGGGACCTTTTGATCTCCAGTTAGTTGGCTTACACACTGAGCCACCAGACCGTTATAGATTAGATAAAGAAGCAGCAATGCTTGTGGCCACACAGAATAATTACACCTCGTGATTCCACGTGTTCCAAACCTGTTTACTATCCTGATTCACTCCGTATCTCAAGGACGTTATCTGCAGCCCCCGAACACCATACCTCAGCGTTGTTTTCCGTGACTCAGTCTCTCGAGATGACACCCCAAATCATGACTCACTCGCCTACCTGCAAACGGCTATTTGCAGGCGAGCGATATGCGAAAACATGTTTTGACAGAGTATCGCTTACCTTATCTGTGAATTAGTCACTAAGATTTCTTAAGTAACTCCACGAATCCTGGTGAGTGAGAGGTAACGTTGGGCCCCAGCATTCGGAAGGACGCGGGTGTAAATCTTCGCCCAGCCATCTAGATTTTGGTTTTCCAAGGTTTCCCGAAATCACTCCATGCAATTGTCGCGATGCTTCCTCCAAATGGCTAAGACCATATTTTTTCTCATCCCTTGTCTCTGATCCCTTCCATCCTCTAATGACTTCAAAGTCGACGAGGAGTAGAGCTTGGAAAAAATATATTTAACTGCAATAACCTCTACTATTGCTCACTATCTTTCCTAATGGTAGATTCATTAATTTCTTCAAGGGCGCAGTTGGAAGGAAGTACTATTAAAAGAAAAACACTCCATTACAGTTTTCAAAAAAAAAAAAAAAAAAAAAAAAAAAAAAATGATTTAGGAGGTAGTTTACAACGGAAATTTTGAGATGAAGGTATAAACTCAGGATAGGAGGAAAAAAAGAAACATTGTTCTGTTATTTACAAAAGAACTTTTTTTACTCACATAACATTCTAAGATTCATTTTGTTAATTTTTAATTTGTAGAGCAAACAGCTATATAAGTATAAAAACTTTTTAGCCACTACTCAACTCGCTTTCTGTCGTCTTTCAAAAGATAGTGAACCAATGAAAAAGGCAAAGTTATAAGATGTCGTTTTTGTCCCCACGTTTTTGATTTCTCGTACAGATTGTACAATGACCTACGTGTAATTGTATCAAATGTTAACATTCAGCCCTTTTGTATATATGGAATGAACGGTATCCTACAAGACAACGTTACATTAACTATGCGAAATGAAACCTGTTCACCTTACGAAAAATGTAAGATTCATGATAAAGATACAAAAGGCAGTCTCACGTTAATTCTTTCTTCTTGAGAACAGGAAATAAGATTTGTAATATTTTTTTCAATGCGGTAATCTCGTTAAACACTGTATTAATATTTTTTTTAGTTTTTCTTAAAAGCACCATTCAGGGCACCCTTTTGCCCTTGGGGTTTGAAAGGGCCCCTTAAGGCGGATGAATCAGAAATGATCAACGGCATGGGGATGCAGAAGGCAACGGGAAAACACTGCATTAAAGACCCAAAGGGTATCCCGAGGACATGTAATCCTCTCAAATTACATATATCATAATGGCTTCTTCCTGGGTAAAATATTACCGAGGTAAAATAGTCCCCCAATCGGATCTCCGGGTGGGGACTGCTCAGGGAGGAGTCATCAGAATTGATAGAAACATTCTACGAGTCGGAGCGTGGAATGTTAGAAGTCTGAATAGGGCAGGTAGGTTAGAAAACTTGAAAAGGGAGATGGAACAACTTAAGTTAGATGTTGTTGGGATTAGTGAGATTAAATGGAAGGACGCACAGGATTTCTGGTCTGGGGAACACAGGATAATTAGCACACAAGCTGTCAATGGAGTCACTGGTGTAGGATTTGTTATGAACAAGAAAGTAGGGAAACGGGTGAGTTATTATGAACAGTTTAGTGACACCATTATTTTGATGAGGTTAAAAACTAAGCCCGTCCCAACCACATTAGTACAAGTGTATATGCCAACATCACAGGAAGATGATGAAGAAATACAAAAAATATATACCGAAACTGAAGAATTAATCCAATATGTAAGGGGGAGGAAAATCTAATAATCATGGGTGATTGAAATGCAATAGTGGGAGAAGGAAAAGAGGGGAATACTGTAGGAAGTTTTGGTCTAGGAGAAAGAAATGAGCGAGGAAGCAGGTTGCTAGAATTTTGTGAAAGATATAAGCTAGTAGTGGCTAACACACTGTTTAAGAATCATGCAAGAAGGATATACACCTGGAAACGTCCTGGGGATACAGGCAGATATCAGCTCGATTATATCATGGTCAAATTTTGGATTTACAAAACTCTGCCGGGCAGCATGCGTTACTTTCTTGGAAAAAATACTTTAATATTTTCATGAAGTAAAAAAAAAACACTTAAAATGAAATATGGATATTTAATGAAGTATTAAATATACAATTATCTTAATGCGACTTTTGACATTGTTTGGCAGAACTATATTAATATCGCATAAAGTTCTCCAAATGAACATCAGTGATTCGTGTTCTGTGTTGTGACTTGATCATCTGGCTGAAAAGCTGTTCACACACATATGTGTTTTCATATAGCGAAATCATCCGCAAAGCATGTTTGTAAAATGCAGGATATTTCTCCTTGTCCAGATATTCTTCCAAACCAACCTGGTGGAATTTCTCCTTAAGCTGTGCGTCACACTACAATTCACAATTTGCAAATTTACTGGCAATGAATTGATATCAACGGAGAATTGCGTTGAAAATGCAGATAAAATAATATGATGTTTTTTGAAAACTTGAATCGGTTTTCAAACTCAAGGTTCAAATTTGATATTAATGAACTGTACTTAATCGCCAACGACTGTGTGACGTCTGCTTGCAATGATAGCTTGGAAAAATTAGTGAAATTTTTATTTTTCAACTGTTGGTCCCAAAGCCTAAGTTTCATTTGAAACGCGGCAACAATATCAAACATAATATTAGCCAATTGGTCTTTGCATTTCTGACGAATGTTCAGGTTATTTAAATGGCTAGTTACGTCGACTAGAAACGCGAAGTCACAAACACAAGCCACGTCTTCAAACTCTTGGATACTTTTCAAATTTCTGGCATGGAATGATTGTATCTCTTCCTTCAAATCAAAAAAATTTTTTTTTAATTTTTGCACGGGACAACCATCTTACTTCAGTGAAAAGTGTAAGGTCATTTTAGTCAGAATGCAAATGCTTGAGGAATTCTTGG
This sequence comes from Vandiemenella viatica, assembly GCA_031002005.1. Taxonomy (NCBI): domain Eukaryota; kingdom Metazoa; phylum Arthropoda; class Insecta; order Orthoptera; family Morabidae; genus Vandiemenella; species Vandiemenella viatica. Next base: position 78,169,909 of record JARYHS010009186.1, on the reverse strand, counting down.
AATTGACGGTGGTTCAACGCCTTAGATCTAATGAAGTTCACTATTTTGATAACCACGCTCATAACATGATCCGTTTTTAAAGACTTGACACACAAATTCTCTTGATGAATAATGCAATGAAAATTTAATAATGAGGTATTATCAAGTTTGCAGGCTTCATTTTCAATCAGTTTTACTAAACCTTCATGTTTTCCAACCATTGCTCCATCCGTCGTCAAATACAACAATCAAAGCAAAGAGCGTACTTCCATCTATGGGTGGAAACATAAACTGCAATAACAGACGCAAGCGATCCGAGAATGGCAGGCGAACCACAAACGCGCTGAAAGTTACAGGAACATAAGTCATGATAAGGCTCGGTTGTACACTCGCACTGTCCATCCCCGCAAGATCAGTCGAGCGATGATCTTGGTTGAATATCAGCTTAAGTTAGCGTAGAAGTCAAAGCTTACGCATGTAATAAATTAATGATCCAGCTCCGCGGGCCACAAAATGACCTACCGCGGGCCACAAGCGGCCCGCGGGCCGCGGGTTGGCCATCCCTGTACAGGAGCAGACATAGACTCTGACCATAATTTGATAATAATGGAGTGCAGGCTGAAATATAAGCGAATAAGGAAGCAGTATAAGCAGAACAGACTGGAAGTGAATAAACTGAAACAATCTAGCACGAGAGAAAATTTTGCAGAAATGGTATACTTGGGTCAAAGAAGTAACTCTGAAAGGAGCTCAGCCCAGGACGAATGGAATGCATTAAAGACCGAAATAATGAGAGCTGGTAAAGAAACATTAGGCTTTAGGGAACAAACTGCCCGAAAACCTTGGATAACAGAAGAAATTCTGGAGCTGATGGATCAGAGAAGAAGGTACAAAAATGCTCAGGATGAAGCAGGAATAGAGCAGTACAGGCAATTTAGAAATCAAATAAATAGGAAATGCAAAATAGCAAAAGAAAAATGGCTACAAGGAAAATTTGAAGAAGTAGAAAAGGAAATGGTTGTAGGTAAAGTAGATGTTGCCTACAGAAAGATCAAACAGAATTTTGGAGAAATGAAGAAAATAGGCATGAAAATTAAAGCTGTCGATGGGAAACTTCTTTTAAGCTCAGAAGATAGAGCTAACCGATGGAGAGAATACATTGAGAAACTGTATGTTGGGGACGACTTGAACAATAGTGTAATGGAAAAGGAAGGTGATGTCGACATTGATGACTTAGGACAGGGATGGCGAACCAACGGCACGCGGCCAGATAATTTGGTCACGGCGTTAATTAATTAGGTACCCAATCAATGTAAGTAATTTATTTCATTGTCTTCATAATTTAAGAACATGGAAAACAAAGTTCATCGGTGCCGAAACGACTACAGATTGCTCAAAAGAGGTGGATTTTAGCGAATTTTCTAACCAACAGGACTGAGTGGAAACTGAAGAAATGAAATGCAAATGAGTTCCAGTGTAGTTCAATATGGACTCAAAAATTAATTGAAATGAGGAAGGAGTTGAAATTAAATGAACTAGCAAGTCTATCAAGCAATATGAGTAAAAATGTCAATATCATCATTATGGAAACTTGGATTTCAATTCCAGAGACATTTAAGAAGCTGGCTTTTGCTATATTAACAATATTTCATCTACCTGTACCTGTCAGTCATTATTTTCAGAATTAAGGACTCATTTTGAAACCGTTTGTTAGATGGCTTCACTTCAGTTTGCATTATGGTAAAAGTAACAAAGTATTAATCTAATATAAGTTATTTGGCATCTAATTTGCAGCAAGAGAAGTCGCACTAGTTTTAACGACTTAAATAAACACAAAACTGTTGCTTAGTATAAAAAAAAATGTGTATTTCTGGTTGCAAATATAAAGTCTTAAGTATTTAGTTTGATTTCTTTTCCCATTAATCACTACGCCATTTTTGTTTGATGGCACGTAATGGCTTCATTCAACATTTTTTTTTAGAAAAAATGGCACGTATATCAACATAGGTTCGCCATCCCTGACTTAGGAGATCCTGTTTTGAGGACAGAATTTAATAAAGCTCTGAATGCCTTGAAAGCAAATAAGGCAGTTGGAATTGATGAGATCCCTGCAGAACTTCTTAAATCCCTATGTGAGGAAGGAATCGAAATATTATTCAAGCTGATATCAAAAAGTTATGAAACAGGAGAAATTCCAACTGATTTTAATAAAAATATCATCTTCACACTTCCAATGAAAGCACAAGCCAACAAATGTGAGAATTATCGCACCATTAGTCTAACATCACATGCTTCAAAATTACTGACCAGAATAATATACAGAAGGATGGAAAGTGTAGTAGAAGAGATAGTAGGTGAAGATCGGTTTGGGTTTAGGAAAAATCGCGGTACAAGGGAAGCAATTCTGTCTTTAAGATTAATACTTGAAGGGCGGATCAAGAAAAACAAAGATACTTTTATGGCATTTGTTGATTTAGAAAAAGCTTTTGATAATGTTAGGTGGGACAAGATGTTAAAAATTTTAAAGAAGTCAGGTCTAAAGTATCGAGATAGAAGAATACTCTATAAACTATCGTATACCGGGTGAGTTTTTTATCTTGAGACAACTAAATATCTCGAAAACTACAAATCCGATCAAAAAAAAGTGGGTAATAAAAATTGTTCGTCTCGACGGGGGACATCCGATGATACCAAATTTGACTCCCCACCCCCACCCCCTAGGGGTGGGGGAAGGGGGAGAAAAAAAACTTAAATAGGAACCCCCATTTTTTATTGCAGATTCTGATTCCCCGGAAAAAACTACCCCTATTTGACCCCCAATTCGAGTCATTTTGGTCGATAGATGGCGCTGCATTTCTCAGAGTTTTCTCATTACTTGATGTACTTCCATTGCGTTCATAACATCTCTGATTTATTTACTTCGTTCTGTTGCACGTGTCAATGAGAATGCAGGCTATAACGTTGCAAGAAAAAATTGAAATGGTCTACATTTATGGAGAATGTCGCAAGAATATCGATAATGCTGTTGATCTTTATGCTCATCGTTTTCCAGACCAGCCTCGATCGCGCGCTTCTTTTTACCGTATTATCCAACAGTTCACTCAGGAGGGAAGTGTGCACACAAACAAACGAAAATACCATCCGTTCCATGTTTCGTTGCATCAAGAACTTCACGGCAATGATTTCGATAATCGATTGACATTTTGCCGATGGTCGCTACAGAAAATACAAGAAGAACCCCATTTCTTTGCTCGAGTACTGTTTTCGGATGAATCCACTTTTACTAACCACGGCACCATTAATCGACACAACATGCATTATTGGAGTGTGGAAAACCCGCATTGGTTACGCCAAGTTGAACATCAGCGTCCGTGGAATGTAAATGTTTGGTGTGGGATAATTGGGGACAAACTTATTGGTCCACATTTTATCCATGGACATTTCAATGGGGAGAAATATCAACAACTCTTAGAGGACGTACTGCCAACATTGCTTGAAGACGTACCCTTAGACGTGCGACAAACAATGTGGTTTCAACATGACGGTTGTCCAGCACATTTTGCTGTAAGATCGCGGGAAGTGTTAGATCGTCTGTACAATCGTCGATGGATCGGAAGAGGAGGTCCAGTGCCGTGGCCTGCAAGATCACCAGATCTCACTTCGCCTGATTTTTTTTTATGGGGATACTTGAAGAATGAAGTTTACAGTGAAGTGCCAACAACGCCTGAAAACATGATTGAACGAATTACCAACGCTTGTCAAAAAATCACGCCGGATATGCTTCTTAGTTGCGTCGAATCATTCCAAGAGCGGGTAAATAAATGCATCGATGTCGGTGGTGATATTTTCGAGCACTTGCTTTAGAATTGTTGTTAGAAACAAACACGTGAGAGGCGAGGGGACTCACCAAAAACAAGCACCCCGATGGTGAGAGGCGAGGGGACTCACCAAAAACAAGCACCCCGATGGTGAGAGGCGAGGGGACTCACCAAAAACAAGCACCCCGATGGTGAGAGGCGAGGGGACTCACCAAAAACAAGCACCCCGATGGTGAGAGGCGAGGGGACTCACCAAAAACAAGCACCCCGATGGTGAGAGGCGAGGGGACTCACCAAAAACAAGCACCCCGATGGTGAGAGGCGAGGGGACTCACCAAAAACAAGCACCCCGATGGTGAGAGGCGAGGGGACTCACCTAAATCTAGCACCCCAAAGGGAACAGAAAATTACTACGTCCACGTCGTTGTTCCTGGGTAACGCAAAAAGTAATGTTTGACTTTCGCTATCTGCTAAAGAATTTGCATCAGTGCATTTTGAAATAATGTCCATTCCCATCCCTCAAGTTTGGAGGTGGGTGGTGTTATTGAATAGTTTTTGAAAAATATCAATCACATTAACTTGTATTTTGCTGATCTGATGTGTATTTCACGAGATATCCTCATTTTTAAATGAATTTTTGCTTATTTTGATTTTTGTCGATTGCAGCGCCATCTATCGACCAAAATGACTCGAATTGGGGGTGAAATAGGGGTAGTTTTTTCCGGGGAATCAGAATCTGCAATAAAAAATGGGGGTTCCTATTTAAGTTTTTTTTCTCCCCCTTCCCCCACCCCTAGGGGGTGGGGGTGGGGAGTCAAATTTGGTATCATCGGATGTCCCCCGTCGAGACGAACAATTTTTATTACCCACTTTTTTTGATCGGATTTGTAGTTTTCGAGATATTTAGTTGTCTCAAGATAAAAAAACTCACCCTGTATAAGAATCAAGTGGCTATAATAAAAGTAGAGAATCACGAGAGACATGCATCAATTAAAAAGGGTGTGAGAGAAGGTTGTAGTCGATCCCCGTTAATATTCAATTTGTATGTAGAAAAAGCAATGAAGAAAGTCAAAGAAAAATTTCCATATGGTATAAGTTTTCAAGGAGAAAAAATCAGTATGCTACGATTTGCTGATGACATTGTCTAGTTAGCAGAGAGGGCTGAGGATATTGAGAAGTTACTGAATGGCATGAACAAAATACTGAAGGAAGATTTTGGACTGAATATAAATTAAAGCAAGACAAAAATGATGAAATGTAGCGGAAATGATACCAATACTAGTAGATTAAATATAAAAATAGGATCGGCTGCAATAGGAGAAGTAAGTGAATTCTGTTACTTGGGAAGTAAAATTACAACCGATGGCCGAAGCAGGAATGATGTTAAAAGCAGAATAGCACTAGCAAAAAGAGCCTTCATGAAAAAGAGAAACCTTTTAGTTTCAAATATTGATGTAAGAATTAGAAATAACTTTTTAAAACTCTTTGTGTGGAGCACAGCACTTTATGGTAGCGAAACATGGACTTTAGGAATACCGGAAATAAAGAAAATTGAAGCATTTGAAATGTGGTGCTACAGAAGAATGCTGAAAATTAAGTGGACAGACAAAGTAAGATACTAACGAGTTTTGGAAATGATGGGTGAGAAAAGAAGTTTGTGGAAGAAGCTTACGGAAAGAAGAGACAGGCTGGTAGGTCATATTTTGAGACATGCTGGATTGGTTAATTTGTTAGTGGAGAGAACAGTCGAAGGTAAGAACTGTAGAGGAAGACAGATATTAGAATATATGAAATAGATAACTGAGGACGTGGGTTGTAAGTGGTATGTAGAAATGAAGAGGTTATCACTGGATAGGAAAGGATGGAGGATTGCATCAAACCAGTCTAAAGACTGACGACAGCAAAAAATAAGCACCATTTATGGTCTTTTGCTGGCTGATTTTTCAAGTCGTAACATATTTCCACTAGCTTTTACAAAATTTTACTATAAGTGTTATTAAAGAAAATTTTTGAAATTTTAGGTGTAGTTTTTGTATATATGGATTTACGAGTAATGTATTTTTCCAATACATGGGTTTTCACTACTTTGGCCATTATATTTTGTAAAAGTGTGGTCAATCTTGCTGGCCGGAAAAATGTTGAAGGTGGGCCGCATGTGGCCCGCGGGCCTCGGGTTTGCCATCCCTGCTCTAAGCAATACTTCTAATATAACTCTGAGGCACAGAAAACCCGGTAAGCGACATTTTTATCTTCGCGTCCAAATGTGACTTTCCTTCCCAGGGCTCTCAGTAAATTTAATAACTTTTATTGGCAGAATTCTTTTTAAACAGACAATAAGATGCATCTCCAAAGCATTTTATTGGTTTTACAGCTTATAGCTGCTGAAGGTGAAAGAGATAACTGTACAAGCAAGTAGTTGAAAGCCTACCTAGTAATGTCGTGCAACGTGAGAAGTCAGCAGCTGTTACGAACACTGCTCCGCTTTCACCGTCGCATTTCAAACGTCAAAGCAGATATTTCGCAAGTTTCATGATAAATCGCTCTTGAATATGTTCTGTTTTTTCCTTTTAAGGAAATACAAATATTCCAGGGGTATAAGCAACAGATATAACGAAATCGTAGGCACAATTACATTGAAGGAGAAATAAAATTTCTATAAGTTGCTTTATTGCGGTGTTTGCTAGTAGTTTCATGTGTTACTCACTCTTGTTTTCTCATAAGATCTTGTAAGATCCGTTTAAAACTAGTAGAATAGCGCACTTTATAAAACCGGTTCCAACTGTTGAAATTACCGAACAAGCACTTTATGTTGAATCTTATTACTTTAAATTTTTATTTCCTACTTAATCCTCGTTTCCACAGTCTTTAATATTTCATACCTAAATAATTTAATTCAACACCTCGATCATGATATTTCAACTCTGTATGACAAATGTTTAAATCCTGGAGAAAATATCTATTTTTTCTTGACACTAATTTCTTAATAATGGCAGTGTCCAATTCCTTTCTCATTCGTGTTTCTATAGAAGAATATAATTCATAACCCTTTCAATAAATAAAGTTAACAATTTTTGCCTTTCGTTCTTGACGAGATTGACGTAGTTTTTGCATGAAGTTTTCCGATGTATAAAAAAGGAGAAATCTGAATATTTTAGCGCAAACTGACTGGGGATCTAATGTAAAGTATGTTGCTGAACCATGAAGCTTCAACTGTACTTCTATTCGGAGACTGCATTACAGTTGTTGAAAATAAAGTTAAAAAATTATAAAATTTTAGCTTCATATTGTTCTCAAAGGACATTTTATGCAAAGCTCTACTCTTTACGAAAGTTTGAAAGTTATTTCAAAATGTATAGACTATTAGTTGACTCATTGATCATTCGACAATTCAGATGTAATAAACGTAATGAACGTAACAAACCTCCATCGATCTGAAATTAAGAGTATTAATTAACCTATTATAATAACATCAGTATAATGTGGTATGATATTTGATGAATATATGTTGAAAATGATGTTTGATATGACCAACTGTCAAATAATTTCTTGAAGAATTTAACAGTAAGAAATTTATTTTACTTTTTATGAGGGCTTCGTGATTCGTGAACAACTACCATAATGAGAGGAATGATTAAAATATGGAATGGAAGAGTGATTCTGAAGCATCTGCCATATTCTTACAATGAGTTCTAATAAGGAAAACAGGACAAAGAATCCTAGCACTGATCCTAGTGGATGAGCAGTAACTTTTGAATCTGCCGTTCAGAAAGACACGGGTCTGAAACCGTGAACCAGCAATCTAGATTTAATTTTTCCTGGCTTTCCTAATTTATCCCAATGCCCAGATAGTCATTTCAAAAACCATGGTCGAATTCCTTCCCTTCCCTTTCCTCACCTTACCATCATTTCTGCCCCACCTCTATTACTCTCGATGATGAGACGGAAAGCCATAAGTAATAATAAATCCCAGCCTGTTTGCCAGTTACGAATGGGCCAAAAGTTGCTACTCACCAACCAGTATCTAAAGACAAGCCCTTAAACCTCAATTGAAGTGCTGTTATTGTATGATACACAGTTATCGAAAGGTCGATAATGGATGAAATATTTTTCTTTCACAGTTTTTGAAAAATCGGTAATTGAGAATTGTTTTGAGTTTTGCAGAGGTAAGATTAGAGACAGAAGGTACCTTACACGTAAAAGTTTTTTCTGCATTCCCTGCATCATTATCGTTTGAAACATCCAACAGTTTTGCGGTTGTGGTCTTGCGGGATTGCGACGATTCCGATGCGAGAACCATATGGATTGGGTCAGCGGCCGTCGACCTGGCGATCGGGAGCCAGTGATTCAGATCTACGGCCAGCAGCAGGCAGGCTGTTGGAGATTCCTATCTCCAGTGAAGTAGTCGGCCATTGTCCCGTAGCACGTGCGCTACCGAACTCCAACACTCAGCAGGCATCATACCTTAATCGTCGTGTATAATAACCATTCTATGAGGCAACGCTGTTTGGCGTAACGCGAATTTCAGCAAGAGGCAGAATGAAATAAACTGTGGCGAATTAAAGGTAGATTCATAAGACATTACCGGACGGGTAATCTGTCAGATCAATCAAGTGAAATTGTTTCAATTGGCAGCAAAATCCACCTCTGACCCTAACCAATTAACAAAGCCAGAAACATTGTACCGGGTAGCGAGAACCCACAGTTTTTATGCGGAATCAAAGCCACAGAAACATTATTGTATATATTAAACATAAAAATAAAGCTTTCTATGAATGTAACACAGGTTATTAGTTTTACAAACAATCAGTCTTATGCGAGACACTAATTTTAGATCACTTGTCAGATATCCAGCCACCATATCTTTCCAGCAGTAGTGCTGTAGAATAACTGAACCTAGCTCAAACATTTCAGTATACATATAGAATTTTTTTCTCGAAAGTACCACGAAACACCGGGCCACTGTATACACATGCGGTGAGTTTGAATAATTAAGGGGCGTCTACAAGAGCATCATTTTTACGGCATCTATTTCTCAACAGTTGCAATAGATGCTCAATATATGTCCCAGCAATTTGTGGCTCAACTATTGCCGGGAATTTGATGCTCCATATTATTGCTCAACATTTCCCATCTACACGCATTGTGTGATCGGCAATCAGCATCATGGCAGAGGAGGGAGTTGTAGTGGCTGCTGCGTATTATCTTGGAAAATTAAAAGAAGGATAGAAAAGACAGAAGTCATCTTCTCATTCCATACTCGTTTCCATGGATGAGGAACACCTTTGTGATGGCGATGTTTGGTGGTTTCCGGTTGCCTTCCCCCGCGTGTATTATCGTAAGTTTTGATGACTGTGATAGTGTGTATGTTCAGTGTTTTTTTGTATGTATGAAATGAGTGATGAAGAAGAGAGAGCTTTAGACCCCATGCGGGGCCATTCAGACCCACTCTTCGGAATTACCATAAACCGCGTCATGAACTCTCGCTCTATACGCACTGTGGAGATGTTTGGGATATAAACTAGTTGTCTGATGAACAATCTGGTGATTATGAACTTTGTTTCACGGTGCCACAGCCACCCGAGACAATAGGGTGACGGACAGAGTTCAAAGATTTTATTTGAATGCTGAAAAAATAAAAAATGCAATACCAGATTGGCTATACTGGCAATACATTGCCGCAGAATTGATGCTCTTGTAGACGCCCTTAGAGGGGTAGGACCTGCTTTCCACAAGAATTAGAACCGTTTTTGTGAGACCCGGAACTCTTACGCAATAGGATAAATGTTTGTTTTTCCATCCATCTGCCAAAGTGTAACTTTGTGTTTTGTATGATAGGTGTATTTTTGTTTCTGACATGTGTAGTTTATGAGGCTGAGTTTGGGGACACTCCCAGCATTCGTCTAGACTGGATGATTTCGGATAGCGCCTGAAAACAGCAATCAGTACGGCTGGTACGAGTGGTCCCCTGGTACTTCCCCAATCCAGCCACACTGGCGGGTAGGCACAGCTCATATAGGGTTTTATACACAATTTTTAAGAAGTTAGACTCGTCGTAAACATTAAAGAATACAACGTTATTCTCTATATCAGTTAGGATCGAGAGTGGTGGGTGAACGGTTAACGTTCTGGCCTCGCATTCGGGAGGACGTGAATTCGAATCCCCGTCCGGGCATCCAGATGTGGGTTTTCCGTGGTTTCCCCAAATCACTCCAGGCGAATGCCGGGATGGTTCCTTCAAAAGACCATAATCGAATTCCTTCCCGTTCCTTGTACCCAGTCCCATCCCACCTCTAATGACCTTATCCGTAGACGAGACGTAAAGCAATAATAATAATTTAAAAAATTCAGTTAGGAAATTACAGAGCGCAGAAAGACATTAGGCTTCAAAGGCATTTTCTATCAGATTTAGTATAGATGTCGCAGGAAGTTCGAAGAATAACGGCCCAATAACATGAATTTATTTTCTTAATATCATTGTTTAAAGACTAACAAAAAAGTAAAAACCTTAGACATGTGCGTCCCTATATTTTACTTTGCAGCTACAACTACCTAGCGCAGACCACTGCTGTTTGTATGTAGTAGTAGCCAAAAGTCTCCCATCGTGCACTATGGTGTTCGCATGTCGGAAGCTGTGGAGTTGTGGGAAATATTGTGGTTTGAAAGTGGTCAACCTAGGACATTTTCTTATTTCAACCAAAGTGTTCTAAAATTTTTTCAGAATGTTTTAGAATGTACTAAAATGTTCTTGAATGTACTAAAATGTTTTAGAATTTTCCTGAATAATGTTCTAGAATACGATAAATTTTTAGTTCTTTCAGCTATTAACAAATAAAAATAATTTATATGCAACATATTTAGTGTGTAAGCCGAGTTTAACAGGAAATTCACTGATGGGTTACTGATTTTGCAGGGAGCAACATAAGCTACTTTATATCCTGGAAATATTTGAGGTTCAGTGCGATAAATAAATAAATAAATAAACCTTTAAAGTTCTTCACAAACACGAACGGAGTTGTGGGAACCTGCTAATTGATAAATAAGTTTAAAACAGCTTTTTTAATTTTAAAATTTATTACACAAATTTTGTGTTCGATGTAATCAAAATTATTTCATTCATTCAAAGTTCTAATTTGCACTCTTGTTTTAACCTTGATAGAATTTTAACAAAAATAGCCCACACCATCGTAGGCACTAATTTGTTTCACATTTTCTCAAAATTAATAACCAGACACTCAGTACTTATTCAAATTTCGACGTGCTTCGAAAGTGGACTTTACTCACAGGAGACTGTAAGGTTTAATCACCATTTGTAGACTTTCAACACGCGTGCTGATGTATCACCTTCAGTAGCGATAGGGCATGGTAGTGTAGTGAATCATCAGGTGGCCTACCTGGACTAAGTTCACTACGGGCAAGTGAGACACCCCTACCGCAAAGTGATAACAGAATTTCGAAACAAACAACTTTGTGCCGCGGCGAAAACCAGATCAGGCACGTAGGCAGTGAATTTCATACACTTTTGATTGGACTTATATTTAATACAAGTCAAATTACTATCTTTCTTCAATTAATGAGAGTATAAAAGTACGATATGTCTTTTAAGAGTTACAAAAATGTAATGGTGCAAACCAGAACAATGTTCTAATGATGAAAACATCTCTATGTATTAAATTTTTTTAAAATAATTCGAGTGTTGATCCATCTAGAAGTAGATGTGAGTGATATGCCTGCTATATAAATTTTCCTGTGAATTGTACCAATACAATTTCATCGAATAATATTCATGCAGACATGAAATTACGTATTTAGTAGTGTGTTTTGGATTATTTTGAAATACAGGTTTTTTTCTTATTATTTACGGGAAATATAACTGATGCGAATGTGATAGGAAAACTGTATACAATCTTTGCTCAAGTCTGTAGACAATGGGGAAGATCAAATGCATTCTATAATATCCATTGAGTCTTTTTTTCGGACTTAACGTTTTGTCAAGGTAAAGGTCATTAGAGGTGGAAGTTGGTCCTACAATAAAACGTAAGCCTTTTGAAGGAACCATCCAATAGGAAACCGAAACCTGGATGGCCTGAAGGAGTTTTGAACCTGAATCTTCTAGAATGCGAGGTCCAGCTATTACTTCAGACCCTTCGGGCTCAGTTTCATTTGCTAGATTTGTTATAGGTCTTATGTTTCGAAAAGTTAGTTATACTAGCAGCAGCAAGGGAGAAAGCGGGTATTAAAACTAATTTATTTTGATATCATTTTTTTTTTTTTTCGTTCACACAGGTTGTTATTTGGTTTTAGTTTCGAATTTTACTCTACTACAGTGACGGTAAACTAACGTGGCTGCAACATTGAACTTAACTATACAAAATACAAAAAAGAAAATACAGAAAAAAGTAACTTCTGCGGGTATACGTTTAGTTTAAATAAAGCAATATTTATAACTAGATGTGTAGTTTGATGTATACATAAGCTCACGAAACAGAGCTGCCATATGTAATATGACTCGAATTCTAAAATATTTCTTTATGGTTATATATATTGTTTTACTGCGTTATATCAGAAATTTTTTTAGCATATAAATAAAGAGATGTACTTTCATCCACTGTAGACACAGTATATAATTTCTCGATCAAGGTTATTTCACTGGAACCTCTCTCCCCTGACGGCGTATGCAACGCGGTGTACCAGCAAAGCTGTGCCTATCGCTCTGCAAGTACTCTCACGAATTTTCCCTCTCATTTAATTCTGATTCCACTTTCTTTTCTATTCTTTCTTTTTTTCACTTTGTGTAAACATTGTGTAGTAAAAAAATTCTGACTTAGTATTAAGGTCTCGAAAATACCAAAGTTAGAGAAGCTTTCATTCTGTTCCGTAGACAAATATAAAATGCAGATAACTAAAGTTTCAAGGAACGGTTTAATATTGAATACTTTATCTGTATCAAAGGCAAACATTTCTTCGAAATTCATAATTCTTAAGAGGTAATGATGAATAATGATGAGATTATTTTAGACTATAATGCTATTTGAGAATCGAATGAATATCAAATGTTCCTTACATGTTGAGTAAGCCAATGGCTGATGTAATTGAGGGAGCCATAATGTTAAATTGCTACAATTGCTTTAGCTACTCATGTATAAGCGCTGGACTTTGATGCATTTTCATGGTTGTGTAAAAGAAGCAGTTTAAAAATTGACTGGCCATGAAAAGTAGAAAAAAAAAAACGATCAGGTTCTTAAAACGATTAATATAGAAAGTAATTTGCTATAATAAGTGGTGGCCACAATTTAAGGCCGATAAGAGGGAGTGATTTTTTTTAATTGCTTTACGTCTTGTCGATGTCGGGGTCATTAGAGGCGTGAAAGGTCTTGGGGGTCAGGAACGGGAAGGATTTCAGCCATGGTACTTTTGAAGGAACCATCCACGCATTCGCCTGGAGTGGTTTCGGGAAACCATGGAAAACCCAAATCTGGATGTCCGGACGGGATTCCGAACCCGCGTCCTCCCGAATGCGAGGCCAGAGCGTTACCAGTCACCCATCTCGCATCCCTATTGGAAATCAGTCCCACATCTTTAACAATCAGCGTTGCGTGTTAGAATATTAATTTTGCTGCATAGTTAATCCGTCTATCTTTAATCACTGCCTTAAATAAGCAATCTGTTTTGTAAAGTCACATACTGCAGTTGTTTCCTTGTTTCTGTTTGAGCTTTTCAAATTTGTCGACTTTGGCTATACTGCTAACAGAAAAAAAAAATCTTCAGCAGGTTTTTAGTTCTATCTGAGAATCACTGTAACGGTTTTTGAAGGGCAATCTCCATGATCGTCAAAAAATGATTTTAAGAAACTATGTAAATGCTGAAATCTAATATCTTGATCAAGGGTATATTCTAGGTCTTTATAATTGTTAGTTATAAAGTGTATATCCGTCATTTCAAAATTAACCTATGCTAGTGCTTTATAATGATGATGTAATAATTCCTTTTGAAAACTAGCACTTTACTTACACCTTCGCACTCACGGCTGGATGATTCACAGGGTGGTTCCACTTTGCGAAATTCGCCGGCTAATCTCTGACGCGAAACACTCTTCGCGGGAGGGATATATTTAACTTGTTCATGGTCTGATGAATCAGAGTACACGGAGTGGTTGTTCGAATGGGTCAAGGAGCCTACCTCACGGATCCGCCGCGGCTCTTGCGAAACAGAATTCGTTTGCTCTTACACGCTGGAAGTAATTAACAAACCTCTTCACTTTTCTCTGACTGTTTTAGAAATATTGGTTCGAACAAGTACTTTTCTAATATTGAGGATACAATTTTACTGTTTCTTTTATTAGTAACAATTGTTGATACGAGAGACATTCTTAGAAGTAAACAATATAAGCTTTTTCAGTTTTAATTTAAAGCAGTGGCGTGGATATTAGTGTTATCATGAAGCAATTGTAACAACAGATGTGAGTGTTGTTGCTTTAGCTTTGCATGCAAGAGAACGCGGGTTCGAATAACCGTCCGTCCGACCCAGATAATGATTTTCAATTTTATCCCCAAATCACTGCATACGAAATCAGGGATGGTCCCTTCAAAATACCAGGAGCGAATTCCTTCCCGATCTTTGCCCCTTATCCTCACCGTATCTCCTGATCCCGATGCTAATGAGCAGTCAAGCCGGGGGGAAAAAAAATACCAGATTGTCAGGTCCGCAAAATTTCGACGAATGAAATCAATCATATTTGTGGTGGAATGTTTTTTGTGGAATACAGGTTCATAAGTATTTTGCAATTCACTCGTGCAGTCATCGAAGGTAATGGGATGTTTGCTATATGAATAACCAAAATGGCTTAAAATTTGATGTAGATAAGTATGAAAGTTTGCGATGGGAACTTTTAGATCCCATTATTAATTCCTCACGCTTGTTTTTTTTTTGACATATAACTATGTTATCGTGCTCAGTTTCTTTAAAAAAGTGAGCAGCCAATACGATTATTCTTACAGTAACAACTAAAACTAGTTTTAAATTTCGCCGGTACAGACGTTGTTATTCAGTAGATGTACCCTATGATTGAATAAATTAATGGTTCAGAAATTCAGCGATTGTCTTTTTCATAGAACCATTGTGACATTCGCCTGGAAAGATTTCCGAAAACCGTAGATAATCGAAATCTGGGGGATCGGACATTTAACGAACACACGTCCCCCCGAAAGCGAGGACAGAGTGTTACTGCTCATATCACACTCTTTCTTACAGCAATTTGTTTATTCTATACGCTATCATGATTACCTTTTAGTTATTAAAAGAAGTTTCTTAGATTACAAAATTTTTTTAAGAAAATAATGATTTCTCAACTGTGTATCCTACGTGGGTATATTGATAATACACAGGATTTGTAATGTTGAGGACAGCTGAATGGCTGCATTCTCATGCAGAGAGCACTAATAACACTTTGCGACCATAACAGAGGTAAAACTGAAGGTCACTCAAAATTTATAAATTTTCAAAGTAACAAAAAAAAAAAAAAACGCCACGTTCCATTTTTATTACTTGTCGTATCCGAATATTTGTAAGAACTATTTTGTTATATTCAACCAAATTCCTAAAAAATTTGCATGAGATTTGATTTTCACGACTATTACTTATTCGGAAACATGTGCAGTGACAAAATGTGAAGTATTTCTCAATTTCATCCTGTTTTGTGTAATACCAACATACACGTATAGTAGCCTACTCATTTCACATATCACAAATGACATAAGAAATATTCTGCGAAAGTCAAACCGTTTACTAAAACAAATTTTATTTCTTTCAAAAAAACAAAAATAAAACTTACTTTTTCACCGGTTTAGCTAAATTACCATTGAAAAGAAAGAATTTTACATTCTGTTTCATACATATTAGAACTTCATTTAAGCTCCTTTAGTCTTCACATTCCCATTTGGTTTTGAATGGCAGATGTTAGTAAAAATACTTTTAACTTTTTGAAATAACAAAAAGTAGCACGATTGTTTTAACAACCGATCAGAGCAACTAAAACATTTAGTTCTCATTTCTCATTCGGAAGGACGCGGATTCGAATCCCTGTCCGGCCATCCAGGTTTATGTTTTCCATGGTTTCCCCAAATTACTCCAGGTGAATGCCGGATGCTTCTTTCAAGAAGACCCTTACCGAATTCCTTCCCGTTCCTTGTCGCACGTCCTTTCCCGCCTCTAATGACCACGACGTCGACGAGCCGCAAAGCTATAAGCAAGAAAAAAACACCATAGCAAGTGTTCCCGAAGTTATGATATATTTGTGGGCCCTACTGTAAGATGCTCGTATAGATGTGCGGATATTACACAAATATTGTGGCATAGGCTTAAGTTTTGATAGCAACAGGTTTATGGACTCAACATTTTTGGACAATATGAAGCTGAAATGAAAACCAAATATATATTGCGTTTGATAGATAAATGTTGCTAGTTGATTTTTTGGCGTTATTAACTGTTTCTATTATAAAATGTAATTACCAATTCTTCAATTAAGAACAAAGACCTAGTTAGCATTGTCATTATATTGGTTCTTAGAGTTTGGTAACTACCAATGAATTAAGCTTGGTGGGTGAGCGGTAACGTTCAGGCCTCGTATTCGGGAGGACGCGGGCTCGGACCCCCGAAGCATAGATGGGCCATCCAGATTTTGATTTTCCATGGTTTCTAAAAATCACTCCAAGCAAATACCGGGATGGTTCCTTCAGAAGGCCATGGACGAATTCCTTTGTGTTCCTTGCCCCCAAACGTATCCTGCCTCTAATGACCACGACCTCGAAGAGGCGTAAAACCAGAATCAAACAAAAAACAAACAAAAACCTACAAAAACCAACAAAAAAACAAATAAGGAATGGTTTTTTTCAAAAGGGCATCACCGAATTTTTTTCCATTCATTGCCTCCAGTTCTTTTCCGCCTCTAATGACCTCCATGTTAATAAGACGTAAAGCCAGAAAAAAAAATCAGAAGAAACCTTTCCGGAATCTTTGTTGATTCGTTCATTTGTTCTTCAGTCCCTCTGTCAATCCATAATAACTTCTGGATTCTTTAATAACAATTTTTTTACTATATGCTGTTTTAGTTCCTTCTAAAATTCTTCTTATGATTTAATGCCCGATTGCGGGTGAAGCCGGTTGGAATGGAAGATGTATCACCTACATGGGAAGTCTCTTGGGAAGATTAATAGTGAAGTGGCTTCCAGTTGCCTTCCCCAGTTCGTGTGTGTCATTGTAGGTTTATTACTCTTCCAAAACACACAAGGGACGCCAGGCTTAACGTCCCCATCTGACGGACGAATCAACAGTGTCGTATGCCCTCACTACATACATACTGCGGCGGTGTTTAGGATTTAACTCAGGACTTTGGCGCACAATCTGGTGATTAGGAATTGTGCGCAACCACCTCTCCTACAATGCCGACCAAATACTGATAGTGATAATTTCCTGAACCACTCGAACCTGTGTCAGTTTCAGACACCGTCAATGTGCGACAACCAACTCAGGTAACTGGGTGAGCTAAACGTGAACACTTTTACCACAAAAAAAAAAAAAAAAAAAAAAAAAAAAAAAAAAAAAAAAAAAAATTGCGGGAGTGAAAATTATTATGTGATTTAGTGGAGAGGGAAGGATTAAGAAAATTTTTCTTTCTATTATCCTTATCGATATTATCTGAAAATATTATGACTTTTCATTTTTTCCTAGAGTTTTTCAGCCTCATCGCCCTATTTTTTTGAAAACTACTTATCAGAAAATTAACAGTACTTCTACTACACTAAGCTTACATGAAAACTATAAGGATATTTATAAAGTTTATATCTTTTATGTGTTAATTAAATCAGTAATTTCAATAAATTTGCTACTTCAGGGAAAAAAATTTGGCCAAAAAATCATGCGAGCTATTCAATTGTTAATTTCATCAATCGGGTGGAAAATATTTTTTGAAATTATTATTCGTCAAAAATTTTTTAACACTCACATTATATAGTTAGTGTTCGACTTTACATTTTACTTGAAACGCCATTCCGCAAGAACATGCAACAGTCCCTAAAATGAAATCTATTTTAAAATCAGTTTTTCTGATTTTTTTAAGGTATTTACAAGGAAATAATTAAAGTAATGACATATCAATTTGTTACTTATGGCTTTACGCCTAGTCGACATCGAGATCATTAGAGGCGGGGTGGGATTTGGGACAAGGATCTGGAAGGAATTCGGCCATTGCCTTTTTGAAGGAAGCATCCCGGAGTGATTTGGGAAAACCTTGAAAAACCCAAATCTGGATGCCCGGACGGGGATTCAAAGCGGCGTCCTCCCGAAAGCGAGGCCAGAGCGTTAACCGCTCACCCACCACTCTCGGTAAAGTAAGGATTAGCAGAATATTTATTTTGTGCTACAGATATGGGCAGTTAAGGAAGATTCAATAAAATTATTATTATTATTATTATTATTTACCTATGGCTTTATACCTCTTCGACATTGACGTCCTTAGAAGGACTAGGGTCAAGGAACGGGAAGGTATTTTAAAATGGCTTTATGAAAGAAACAACCTGGCATTCACATGGAGTAATTTCGGGAAACCATGGAAAAACAAAATCTGTCTGTCTGGTATTCAAATCCACGTTCTCTGGTAATCCAGACCTAAGCGCTTTAGTTATCCCACAAGGCTGGGGTTTCTTCATCATATGGGAAACGAAGGATTGGTCTACTTCATTAGCAGTGATAAAATTTTAACACCAGACATTGCGGCAACATGAATCACTTTATTAAGTCGTAAAGTTTGCAGTAAATGAATTATTTAGCATCATAAACATTAAATGTATAAGTGAATATTAAAGTGAATATTACACGCATACTGTCGTAATATCTCGTGTTAAATGTATCCCTCAATTTACGTACAGTGGTTTGAGATAGGGAAAAAAAGAGTGGCTGTGTAAAGCTATTTGGATTTCGACAAAGCAGTACCGTTCTTTAAGCTATAAGGAAGGGAGTCCCGCACGTCAAAAGAGTCAACACGTGTTCTCTTACGTAAAACGTTGGAGTGAAGAGAGGAGAGGAGAGGATATAAACAAAAGGAAGAGACAGCTGAGAAGGACCCAGTGGTGGTCATTAAAAGTGGTCACGATTATATGATTAGACAGCCGGCTGACTGGTCCGGGGCACGCGGCTCCAGAGAGGGGAGGGGGGGGAGGAATTCACAGTCCATTAATGCAGGTAACGGGATGTGTTGTCTGTGCCTCCCCTCTCCACAGCTGCCGACCGTTGCACCATATAGCACACGCACACACACGCCGCCGAGCCTCTCCCACCACGCCGCCCGCAGACACCTGCCGACCCCGCCCCGCCACCCGCCTATTGGCCACCGAGCACCGGGCGGCCGCGCCATTGGCCGGCGGGCCGTGACGTCAGGCGCGCCCGTTGGCTGCCGCCACCCTACACGTGCTGGCAGCTAGCGGCAGGAGTATTTGGACCGAGAGTCGGGAGCGGGGCTGGTCATTCGAGCGGCGTCCGGCCTAGTGTGAGCACGTACCGCAGCGAGAGAGCGAGTGTGTCGGGATTCGTGTGACTGTGTGTGCGCCGTGTGTGATCTATGGACGTTTCCCGGCTGGACCGGCCCGTGACGTGTGCCACGATGCCGAGATCCTTCCTCATCAAGAAGAAGAACTACAGCCACTGCCCTCTCAAGAAGAGGCCGGTGCACGACTTCATGATCAAAGCCGAAGGTGCGTGTCATTAGTGTTTTCTATGTAGTTATAACCAATACCGTTCGTTGCCGAGTTTGAGCTCTTCTTACGTGCAGTCAGGAAAAGTTTTGCTCCATCAATCGTAAACTTTGTCCCATGATTGTATACATTTTACGTGTTATCGCTTTAGAAATAAGACGTGATAATTGCATTAGTGTTAGTGAATTTCCGTTATTTTTGATCAAACCATAAAATCCATTGACAGAAAAAGTTTTATGTAACTTTTTTTTTTTAGATAACGCGGTTATAATTTTCCTATCTGTACTTTGAAAGGCTGATTTTGTTTCTCCTCCGAAGCGAGTCTTCTGTGAAATTAACTTCGTATTATGCAATGTTGTTGCAAAAAAATTTACACACATCTTATCAGATTACAATTTTTGGATATTCCTTAAATTTCCATTTTGCCTCAGTGTTTCTCTGTTTTAGAGGAGACATCATTATTCGGAATATGTGTTAAAAGTTAATTTAGATCACTCGCATATTTTGATAATCTTCATTCGATAATTATTCAAATTGAGCTTTGATGTCAGGCAAGCATAAAATTCCAATTTTTGCAGCAATATTTCCATCTTAATAACCATCTGTCATGATATCGATTTCCGAAGAGACCCCAACGCAATTTATTTCTCCCCCGCAGGGATATCAAGTTGCTACTAACATCTGAACATCTGCGATACATATGGTCGCTCGCATATGCTCACGTGTGTTGTCGCACTTTCACCGTTGAATCACGACAGTGCCACCTGCTAAGCTACTGTTGGCAGCTTAGCTTGCTTACGGAATTGTCGTCGTGACCTCGTTATGTTCGTTGTACCCGGACGCGAATACCTGCTGCTCGAAAAAACAACTGCCGCAGATACCCGCCTGGCTCCACAGATCATTTTTACTTGTCGCGGCGACAAGAATCGGTTCCTGTTTTCAAAGTTGTAGCGTTACCGTGTTTCGTTTTTAACAATTCCGCTTGGTCGACCACGCGTTGGGAGAGTGACAAGTTGCTTTTATAATATGCTGTAGTATTGTTCTAGCTTAAAATCCCGTAATCTGCATCGCTAAACAAACACAGGTATTTTTCGTAACAATAAAGAAACATGCAGAATGTTTAACTTTTGTTAAGCTAACAATTAGTCAAAATTGTTGGGAAACATAAATTCAACAACACCAGTGCAAGAATGGAGTTAGACGAAATCTCGTATGTATTTAGTAACTAAAATCTCGTTGGAAATTTTACTGTTTTATTTGTGACTAAACGCTTTGTGAGTAGGATAATTTTTAAAATACGAAATTACTGCTGTATGCCCAGTGTCCACTATATATGATATCAGTCCACCAATGGCAAAAGTTCGTTGCTAACGTAAATTTACATCGTTAGCTTTCACAGCAAACCATGAAATTTTACAGATGAAAATTAAATATAAGAATACGGGGTAACAGTGCGGAAAATTTTTTGATGATCTAACAACTTATATTTTATTCATAAACATTCATTATCGTCTACCAATATTAACATTTTTGATCGAAAAATGAAGGAAGCATTAATCGGAGTCTGTCCGTAATATACATGACCATTTGTTTTAGTTTCCTTCATATTATCTTGATGGAAAAATCTACTACTGTGCCCATGATATTACCGTTCGTTAAAGCTATAAAAAAAATTAATTGTCTTGATGCAGTAATACAGGGAATATGTTTTAGTTTTTGTACCATATGCATGGATTAACGATTAACTGGTGAATCGTCACCTAAGCTGGAATTCAGAATGTTTCGTAAAGTTGTACAGGTTCCTTTGTTAACGTACGATAAAAGTTTTGTGTCTGTTTACATTTCGTACGCATTCGTGGGCTGGTGATATCCCGTTGATGTAGCGTGCTGGCAGTAAACAGAGCCAAGACCACACGCATGTGACCTTTGACCCCGACGTCTGTCATTACGGCTTTTGTAACGCAGCAAAGAGCTAAACCTGGTGCTAGTCTCCAAACAAATGTCGGGGTAGCAATGATTATGTGACTTACCTGTGTATGAGCAAGTTTTTCGTTCCATATGTCTACGGAAAACCAGAGACAATATTGAGTGTTGAGACGATGCTACCATGGACTACCCCAAGTAAAGAAATTGAAACTACTTCTATTCCCAACAGGCATAGCTGTTAGAAACGTTTATAACAGTCAAAGCTGCATTTAATTATTTAAAATACACTCTTTCAGAAACAGCCAGTATCCTCTTGGTTTATTTATAAAATTTGAATATTTTTTGTATCTTCTTGCAAAAGAGGTATAGTTTAACTTTTTCCCTCTGAAGTCTAAATAATACTCTAATTTATATTTTAATTAAAAACATAGTCTGTATCAGAAGCCTGTTATACATGTTGCAAGTTTCTTGCCATGTTTTGGATATTTGATATTGTTCGTAGTATAATACTGAATGAAGCTTTCCGCTATGAATTAATTATTCCACTAGAAAAAAAATATTTAGTTCATTTAATTTACGGTATGCGCTTAGAATTTTTCGTCGAAAGGTTTGTCTTAAATACGATTTCTTCTCTTCGATTTCGGCCATCTAAACATGACGAAAAGTAATCCTGTGGATTCATTTCGATGCTTCTTTTTTTATTTATTTATTTTTTTACTGCCAATAGTTCTCCAACTGTTCACTTTTTGTCTCTTCCTTTCTTGGGTTCATATTTTATTATGTTTCATAGTTGGATTCGTTTAATTACAAGTGCTTCAATTGCTCTAACCAATTTAATTCCCAAATCGAACTGCGGCAGCATGAAAATCTTATTATGTTATGATGACGATGATAATTGGTTTAGTGCATGGATTCCCATATATATATATATATAAATAACGTAAGGGTTTTTATTTTACAAAAGAAATCCAGTCACAAAGAGCAAAATGTTCTTAATTAATGTGACTGATATGCTTGTTTCTTGGACCAGGTTAATCCGATTTTTGCTCATGTTCAATCTCGATTCACTATTGTGGTTGCAATCTCGAGACAGCCAGTCATCTGGTGTAACGTAAATCTTTTCGCGAACACCTAGGGGATTCGCGTACCCAACTTTGAGAAACCCTGGTTTAGTGAAGTAAACCGGGGTATACCCTATTCCCGCGTAGGTACCTCATTGTAGAGACTGGTCTAGCATTTACATTATCGTGCACACATTGTTGTTAACAAGCAGTTGTACAAACAATTAAAAGATCATGTCCACAGGCACAATGAAATTTGGGTCCACTGGAGATCGCGATTCCGCTACAACAAGATTCAGTAAATCGTTGGAATACTGCTGTAGTCAGTTGCAAGACGTATTATTTTCAAGCATAAATTAGGTTGTAATACAGCCTGGACCAGCATGAAACCGTTAAATGTACTTCGGAGAGAATTTCTAGTGGAGTCTTGCGTTTGACCACTGCAGTATTATGATGACAATTGGCGTAATCGCAATCTACAGTAATCCTTTACTTACAATTCGATTGCAATAAAATCAGGGTAGAAAAATTTACCTTTCCATGTCTGGTGATATTCTTCTATGATTCACTAAAGGCAACGATGATTCTTTGGACGCCCACCTCGGTGTATCTACTTCTATAGTTGCGCAAGCTTTCCAAGATTAAATCGTCGTGAAAGTTGGAGCTCTATCTCAATAAACCTTGCGGACAGCTACATCCTCATTACTGAGTACAATACCTATCGTTTTGTTGCAACAACTCCGCCGAGTGGTGCTTCGGTAGTTGTCTCTGGTTATCCTCCCTCTAGGGGTCGGCGAGTTGAAAGTTTTGTAAATCTTGTTTGATTTAGAGATGGAACGCTGATTGCATTTCGCAAACGAGTGCCATATTATGTGACTGTTGGGCAGGCGGTGGCCAAAGGCCGGCTTTCACCGCCGCTATCAGCCCCGTTAAGTGCCTTGCCCGGCGCGGCGCCCGCTTCTGCTATGGCAGGTTTCGGCAGTATTGCGTCACTCCCCGTCTGTGATTTGTGGCGATGAATAGAACAATCGTATCAGCCCCGGGCTTTCTACCAGTCTGATTCCAGTTATTTCCGCTCGTGATTGGGCTTTACGTCTGGCAGACAATTTTGTTTGGTTTCTGGTAGAGTGGCCCTTTTGAAGGGCTTATCTCTGCATGGAACAGCAATAAGGGCACTAAATCTGCGACTCTGTAATTCTAACAAAGTTTAATTTGTAAATATAATATCACGTTTGCTTCCCATTGCAACGATCTTTTCAGTTGGCAAAGGTAGGTTAAGTTGCGTATGTCTTGTGGTGCCATACTGCATGGCAAACTGTTAATTCTGATGAAATCACATAGACACGAGCAAAGAAATCGAATAATAAATTAATAATTTAAAAAAATGTTTTATGGCTTACTAATTGAGTGTATTTTCTTAGTATCGTTTATTTTTCACGCTTGGCCCCTTGAAAATATTCTTTGCGATTGCGTTAGCTGCAGATGAAGCGTGTTTCATCAATGAAAATTACAAAAAAAAAAAAAAAAATCCGGTGGAAAAAAATTCTTTTTATTTTGTGGATCGAGATTTGTAATGAATTCCCTGTCGTAATATCTTCGTGATTAGGTGCATTGTGATAAAACCGAAACTAAATATTATCATCCTTAGTAATATTTTTCACAACTCGCCAAATTCACTTTTAGAAATACTAGAGATCAACACATTATCCAACGATAAATATTGCCGTCTTTCATACCTTCAAAAAAAGGAGTGATAAAGAATTTTTTTCCTACATACGTCTAAAATATATAATAATTTTCCAGTTAAGAGTAGGTACGCGAACGATGAAAAATAAAGTTCATACAAGATATTATGAAAATAATTTTACTTACTTTTTGGTACACGAAGAGTGATAAATATTGTGACGTATTTTTCTTTGGAATTAGCTCATGTTGTAATATTTAAAATAGCGAAAATCTAACCTGTGCTTCGTCCTTTAGTCAGCAACAGAAATAGTCTACCATTCGAACATTATGCACTTGCTGCAAATCTGTAATTCCTAACTTTGAATTTTGCATTTCCCATAAATTATCTTTTTATAGAATAGATTTTATCAGTACAATGTCCTCATGGATATTTAAAAAGAATAAATTACTGAATGTACTTAAATTTATTCGGATGGTATTGAATCTTACAGGCAATTACCCATCCACGTAAGATTTTCGGGATTAAAAATTATTTTAATTACGAGGCCACAGAGCCAGCAACATGGTGCACTCATTGTATTCTTGCTTCTGAATAGTGTTGACGAACAACACAAACACAGCAATTAACTGAAACCGCCCATTTCCGATGTCGGATTCGAACCGGCGACCCTTGCAGCGCGAGGTTAG
Source organism: Vandiemenella viatica (assembly GCA_031002005.1). Classification (NCBI taxonomy): domain Eukaryota; kingdom Metazoa; phylum Arthropoda; class Insecta; order Orthoptera; family Morabidae; genus Vandiemenella; species Vandiemenella viatica. The sequence continues at coordinate 78,145,012 of JARYHS010009186.1, read as the reverse complement.
CACTTTATCCTCTACGCCGCATGGCTCGGCTTACATAGGTTTAGTAAGGAAATATGTACGGGAGATACGGTTCATATTAATAAGCTAGATGAGTATGCTGCTTTGTGAAATAGACAACTGATCATTTTTTTCTGTTTGCTTGCAGATGACGATAACTCGGAACCTGAGAATCTGAGCACCAAGCCGGAGGACCTGAGTCTGAGCGCAGCCGCCGCCTCCACTGTGCACTGCCCCAAGCCGCTGACGCCTCCCGCGGGCGTCGCGCTCATCAGCGCCGCCGCGGCGCACGGCGTCGCCAAAGCGCCCACCTCGACGCCGCCTCCAACGACGCCGACCGTGATTGTTCCGCAGCCCACGTCCGCCGCCGTCGCGGCCCACCACTTCCTCGCGTCCAAGGGCGGTCCCCTGGAGCCTCTCAGCCTCAACACTGCCGCCCCCACGCCAGCCGCCCCCAGCGTGGACTACCTGCAGCCGTGGCACTACCACCATCACCAGCCGCCGCCACCGCCCTACATGGGTTGGTACCCGCCGCACGCCGATCACCCGGCACTGTTCCACCACCACCATCCTCACTACCCCGCACCACCATCAGCTTTCTCCCGTCACACCCCTCACCACAACCACCACCACGAGCCAATGTCCGTGTCGCCACCGCCCGCACCACCCCCACACGTGTTCTCTCCTGTGGCCGTGGTCGCCGCTTCGACACCCAAGCTGTTCCTTCCTTACGCCACTCCAGCGGGACTGTCGCCGACCTCTTCGTCGGGCAGCTTCCAGCAGCCACCATCTCCGGAGGACCTCAGCTCCCCCGGCAGCGTCAGCAGCGCAAGTAGCGGAGGCAGTTCCGGCAACGGAGGAGGCAAGAAGATCCGCACCCCCAAGGACGGGTCGTCGCAAAGTGGAGTCGGAGGTCGCTACCAGTGTCCCGACTGCTCCAAGTCCTACTCGACATACTCCGGCCTGGCCAAACACCGGCAGTTCCACTGTGCAGCAGCCGGCGGACTGCAGGCCACGAAGAAATCCTTCAGCTGCAAATTCTGCGAAAAGGTCAGTATCCTTGGTTGTCCTATTGCTCCATAGCGAAATAAATTTCAACCTTCCGCCATATTCTTTCACACGTATTTCTCCTCTGAGACGCTCGACTACATATTAATGACTTACTCTTCAACAATTTTTTTTTGTACGAAAGTCAACTTCGAGTCGGCATATACGAACTTCCAAAACATCGCTATAAAACTTAATAACTTTCTGTTCATTATTTTCGTCAGCTTTAAACGAAGATCAGCACCTTTCTATTTACTCCACTACAAGTTTGTCAGACTTTGCGGCTCAATCACACTCGTCCGTAGTTACTTTGCAGGAGGTTTCACTGTAATCTCGGTTAAAAACGGAACTGCATCACCTTTACAGAGGACCCCATCATTTACGTTTCGTCAATTATTTAGTTACAGTTTTTAATAAGTATTTTTATTTTGTCTTTACTGTTTTTTTCCTTTCGATTTTTTTCTTTTCCGATTTTTTCTTCGATTTTTTTGCTATCCGATTTTCACCTTTCAATTTTAATTTTTTTTGCTTTTCCGATTTTTTCGATTTTTTGCTTTTCCATTTTAGGTTAACGATTTTTCTTTCGATTTTCCCCCTTCGATTCTTTTTTTGCTTTTAGAAAATTTTGAGTTTTTTGCTTCTGATTTTTTTTCTATGTATTGCGTATTTTTGTTTGTTTTTAGATTTTTTGATTCTTGCTTGAATTAAATCATTTTAGAACTGAAAGCTTTATTCTTAAACAAATCCCTTTAGGTGAAATTAGCTCTTTTTTAGCAAATGCATTACAGCTTTTTTATGATTTCTGACAAATGGTTTCTTTCTCCGCAGGTTTATGTGTCCTTGGGCGCGCTCAAGATGCATATCCGGACACACACGCTGCCGTGTAAGTGCACACTGTGCGGCAAAGCGTTCTCGAGGCCGTGGCTGCTGCAGGGCCACATCCGCACGCACACGGGCGAGAAGCCCTTCTCGTGTCCACACTGCTCCAGGGCGTTCGCCGACCGCTCCAACCTCCGCGCGCACCTGCAGACACACTCTGACGTCAAGAAGTACTCCTGTGCCCTCTGCGGGAAGACCTTCTCCCGCATGTCGCTGCTGTCGAAGCACGCAGACAGTGGCTGCCCTGCCACCCCCGGGGGCGGCAACGGTCTCTCCGGCGACCAGTCGACACCGCCTCCGCAGTCACCCAGTGACGACTCGATCTACCACTAATCACCTTGGAACAGCTCTGAGCCATTCTACAGTTGTTCACCCGTGTTGACGAAAGGAGGAGCAACGTCTGACCGCAACATGGTACAGCGGCGGCAAAGTCGTGTTGTGTGCCACGTCGTACATTAACGAAGATGGAGTATGTCTGTGCCAAAAAACCAAACCTGTAGCAAGACATCTCTTGTCAATTCCATTCCTCTGTAACATTCCGCATGTTAATATCGTTTCCTAAAAATTAACGAGTAGAGTTTTCGTACCATGTCTCCTGCTCGCGACTGAATTTATTTTTATCACTTATCTTTAACTTCTTGACACATCTGTGCCTCTACTTCACTAGTATTTTAGTTTTGTATTAAGTGATTATAATTGTAGTCACTGTTTAGGACGTTATCTGAATACTATTTTTAAGAGATTATTGGTAACGGCCTAAAATTTCTTTCACTATATCTAAAATCTGTCACAGTATACCCTCAACTTTTTTTGATAAATTTACTTCGCTAGCTTTCAAAATTAATCGACGACATCCTCCTATTCCAGAAGTGTTTTGAGTCAAACTTGTGTGATAAATCTGTGCCTTAAAGTATTACACGTAGCCCGGTCTTCTGCAAGCAGTCATAATTACGGCTGTCATTATTTGGATGGTAAAGGTTATCTCTGACATTTGTACCATGGGCTGAAATCTTTTTCCTCTCACATCAGATGCAGACCGTTGGCGTTCTGCTCGAAAAGCAAGACAGTAACTTGTTTCTTAAAACGATCGGGCTATTAAGATGACCTTTACACAAAAATCCTGGCCAGAATGTATGCGGAGTTACATAAGCCGTTCGATCTGGCCTACATTTTGCTATACATATCTCGCGTCAGTACCGCGCCGCTTTATCGTTTCCAAGAATCTCTTCTAAAACAACACGCCAAGGTCTTTGTGTGCCTTAAGAGTATCGCGGGGGAAGAAGTAACTTTATTTTTGTTCGCCGCCCCCCGATTCTCTCCACCGATTCACTATATTCCTAAAACTTTTTGATATCTTTGACTGATTGTTCGGGGCTGGTGTACAGTCCAGTTTTCCTGCCTACTCTCCCACCGAAGTCTCCGGCGGGGCGTCCCTTGATACTGTGAGCGTGCGCAGCGATCCTTGACGTTCCCATTAGCTGATGACACATTGTCTTCCGCAGTCGAGACCTACGCCCGCCCACGAGTAGCTACGCTGCGCCGGAGATTAACATTTAGTATGTGTGTGTATGCATGTGCCTTAGTCGTACAGAGGAGCCTAACTGGTTAAAGACTGATCTGTGTTAATCAAATCTGTAAAAAGAATACTAATAATTATTACAATTACCATCTTCTTTTGACCAAGAGAAAGAGTACAAAACGGAAGGCCTAACCAGAATTTTTTTCATTTTCTGCCTTCTCATTTTGTATTTGACAATTTCGATTTAAAATCTAGTTTTTGTTTGACGATGCCATCCCATCATTGTTCTTTTGTAAGTCATTAAGTTGTAAGGAAATGTAGTAAAGTGTTACGGTGTTTTATTCTTCTACTTTTATTTTATTTTGCACCAAAGTGCTGTCTCGCACATACGTAGTCTTTTCTGTTGTAATATAACCTTCCTTTCTTTTTTAATCTGTGTATCTTTTTGAAATAATATTGTATTTAATTGTAATATTATTACTACGCATCACTGCCTCTGAAACTTTCGGAGTCAGTGTCTGCCATTTTGAAAGCTAGTCATGGAGGGCAAGGATTACTTTTGAAGAGAGCCTTGTTTTATAATGTGTTAAAAGTTGAAGAGCCCATTTTTTGTATAGTACCGTAATCGTCTATTTTGTACCGTTTCAGACAGATTTATTATTATAAAACAGATATTTTATACTATTGTAATAAACAATGTTTGCTAAGAATTCTTGTATTATCATTTTCAATTACACCATAACTCCCTACCTCCTACTAGTCCTGGGAAAAAACTAAAAATCCTAATTTAATATAGTGCTAAATGTTTTATTGAAAAACTATTACTACATCCGTATTTCCAAGCTGGTACTAGTTGATATTGTGCAGAATAATTTAAAATTTTTTATTTTCCATATATCCTTCACACACTTGCTGTGTGCTTCTTTTATTTCATCGAAACTTGTCCTCCCAGTCCATTTCTTTCGTCTTTCCTCCCGTCAAACTTCCCACATTAGAATTTTTCATCTAAATGACTATTTTCAATATCCTTTGGAGTGTTTCCTGCTAATTTGAGGTCTTTCATGATTTCACCAATCCATTTAATTGTATCTGATACTGCTTTACTTCAGTTTTTATAGAATTTAGCTTTTTGCCTTGTGAATCTGACAAATAGTTAGAATCTATGAAAAGCGAAGTAAAGCAGAGTGAGATACAATCAAATGAATCTAATTATTTTAAAAAAAGATTTGTTTCAAAATATAAATCACTTATTTTTTATATCATTTTTATTATATACATAGCGAAAAATTAGTAACTATTACTCTTCAATTAATAGAAATTAAAGTAATAAAGGATTTTTAAATGAATTCATTTCCGAAGTCAACAATTATGTTAAAATAGTCACACTTGTAACTGTTTTATAATTAAATTCAGAGAACAAAAAATTGCTACTAGTTTCTTCATACAAATCGTTTTCACAGTGATCTGATACTACCAAGAGAATTATTTCGGTAACAAACACAAATCACCCGTTTTCTAATAAACATTCCAATTATAGTGTCTTATCGCTGGTATCGCCAATATCTTTGCAAGTGCACGCAGACAGGTGTCTCGTTTAGCTGACTGCTTTACGCAACATTCTTTATTTTCATTGATATAATTAAATGGAGCCAATTGGTTAATTCTTCGGTTGGCTCATTAACAAGCGTCGTGTTCGGCTGGTCACGATTTTAATTTTCGCGTTGCTGCTATAAAAAAAGTGTAATGTTGTTCCAATCATTGCGCCAGGGTCGTGTTTCACACTTTGGTAATCCTTGACGCCTGTATTCCGCAGTACTGGAAAACTAGGCCATAAACGGAATAAAACAAGTCGGTGGAAATGAGGCCACTACGTAGAACTTAGTTTCTAAATCTCTCTGCTAATAACTAATCGAAAGATGGAAGGTATATTATTCATTGGATGTTTAATACTAACAATGCTATATTAATGATTTCATAAAGATGATTTTGCCGAGTAGCTAAGAGTCATTAGTACCAAATCCAAGACTATGATCCTGATAAGTATATTACAGAAACTTGAGAACTTCGTCCAGTATAAGCTATGAAACAGCACACTGGCCATATCCTAATTACGAAATATTCTGTCTTTGTACTAAACCATATAGCGTTAATCAATATTAATTTTCACAAAATATTTTTAATTCCATGGTTTCTTGGTTCATATGCTACCTATATCAATGCCGGAAGATGAAGCAAATTATTTAACGTGAACGAAACTTAAATTTAATATTAAGGTTTCTTACATTTGTGATGATCCATCTAGCTATTTGTGACAGCTATGCCCATCACAGATTTCTAGTATTCTAAACCTCTTATTTATATAAAAGTGAATGACATAGTTGGGCATTGTTAAGGCTTAACTATAAGACATAATAGTGACACTGGCGATAGTTTTACCAGGAGAACAATTACTTCGTAACAGTTGTAGCAGAATCAGAGATATATAGGCAGCAAATGTAAGATAACGACATATAGTAATACATACAATCGATAGACTGTAAAAACGACTATACTTTCATTCAGAAATCTGTTACAGGGAACAAGTGGTTTACCGTGAGAACATTTACATCGTAACATTTGAAGCAAAATCAGAGATATAGAAACAGCAAATGTAAAATGACGACATATCGCAGTAAACACAATCGATAAACTATACGAATTTCCATTCAGAATTCTGTCACAGGCAATTAGTGTTGGTCGTAGGAAAACTCTCTAAACGAATCAGTATTCCATAATATTCCAGCTGCATTAAAATGATAGGTTCACGTTACAAAAATTTAATTAGAATGTTTTTTTTTCACATCTACGTTTTATGTAAAAAAAAATTGGTGATTGCAGCTGTTTCATCAATAAAATGTATGCTTCAAAAATTTCTTGCGATAATTGCTAGGATAATAATGAACAAAAAAACAAAAGATTAGTAGCCAGAATATGAAGCAAGCTTATTTCATTGTGTAACAATATTGATTTTCAATAAATAAAGCAACCCAGATTTTTAAATTAAAAATGATATTATTAGTTCACCAGTCGTTTTGTGCTACTTAAGTTAAAATGTAAATATTAACGTATTATAAAAAATTAATATCAGTTCTCGCTACTCTGATTTTACTGTCACTGGTCTATCGAGCACTAATTTCAACAGCAAGGTTCTTTTAGCGAGTAAAGATTAAAGCACCAAACAAGTAGTCTGGAAGGGAAGCATTGACACAGATAAGTTATTTGAATAGCACAATGACGAATTACATTCTGCGTTTCGCATTTGTTGTTACGTGTGTTAAACTAAAACAAATTTAACTTCAACATATATATCTGACTCGTGTGATTATTTTATTTAGCCGATCTCGTAGTTTCAATTGGCTGCTCCGTAGGCTAATGGACTTACACAGCTGACCACGTATTCGTAATAACTGATGAAAACCTCCGGTGCCCGAGGCCTCGCTGTTGTCAGGGGAGTAGTTTGTCGGTGACGCGCGGTTCCCGCTTGTCGTTGGCTGCGATCTTTTTACGCGCCGTCGAGCACATTGGGCGGTGGTTAGCGGTAACGTTCAGATCACAGGCACCGACAGACCACTGGCATCCACTCGCTTAATTACTGAACAGATCCTCCGCGTATAAAGTATAACAGTGATTAACGAAATTAGCATATTATGTAAGTCCATCGTCAAGGAAATAATGTTTACAAATATTTAACCAGTATTAAATAATAGAAAATAATGAAAATAACGAATTGGGAAGTTAAACAACAGATGAAGATAAACTTGTAGTCAATGAAACGTGGTTCTGAATACTTGGTTTTGTGTTCTAAAAAATGAGCCATAGGCAAGAATTTGTTGATTTACGAATCAGAGATTTTTTTAAACTCTGTATGGGAGCCTAGAACTTTACTATAGCGAAGCATGAATTTACGAAGACCAGAAAGAAGGAAATTTGAAGTACTTGAAATGTAGTGTCATATAGAAGGATGCTGAAGATTTAGTGGACAGAAGAACGTGTTTTGGAATTGATTGGCGAGGATAGAAGTTCGTGGAAGAGTCTTACGGAAAGAAGAGACCGGATGGTGGGTCATATCTTAATACAAGAGGCATCGATTAAATGGTTAGTGGAAGGAACAGTAGAAGGTAAGAGCTGTAGAGGAAGAGACAGATTATACCTGAAATACATGAAGCAGATAATTGGGGACGGAGGTTGTAAGGGGTATGAAGAGGTTATCAGAAAATAGGAAAGAGGTGGCGGATTGAATCAAACCTGTTCAGAGACTAGAGACAATAATAATAATAATAATAATTAAAATATAAAAAAATAAAAAAAATTGTTAATTGTTAATGACAATGCAATAGAACTTTTCATTCACTTACTTTTTTGTAAGTACCTATTCAGTTTTATCGCCAGGAATCATTTATCAGACGTCTACAATTATTATTTGCAATTATACGCCCACCGAAGCACCATGAGAGCATAAAATGAGAGCCCAAATATCACCCCACGGTAAAAAAAAAAAAAGGTTCAGTTTTTGTGCAAGTAGACTCCTTCACCTGCAAAAAGTTTACTTAACCTTGGTGTAAGTGAATATCTTTTTATCTTCTTTGCCGTATTGAGGCATTTAGGAATCCTTTTGTTACACATGAAACTGAATATAAAATCTGCAGCTGCACGAAGATTCTTTTATAAACCAGAGAAATTGTTCAAGAAGTAAAATTGTTACCAACAGTAAAATGAAGTTTTAATGACGTACACGTAACTGACTTTAATATTCGCAGTAATCTCAATAATTCTTCGAGAACTGAATCGTCGTTAGTATAAACGTCCAGTTTTTAGTGACATGCAGCTTGATGGTATTATATTTGCACTAACAACATCGTTGACTTTACATCTTGGAAACTAAGAGGTATTTTAACACATGATACATATTGCTTATTATATGCTACCAAATACTTACTGGTGTATAACACTCGCAATTATAAAACAAATTAAGAACAATTTATTATTGAACTGGAGTTTTAAGTTTATTCCTGTTGTTAAATGCAAAACTGATAGTATTGTAGGTTATATCTGTATTAATAGGACCGTTATCTGAAAATCATGATCAGCTGGCAGCAGAATTTTTGGCACGATGCCAGATGCGAAAAGAAGTAGTGAATTTTGGTTGTCCAAATTAACAACAAGGAAGTTCATAATGTAACATAGTCCTCGATAATTGTGTAAAATACAGCTGTATACTAAATATACTGTTTTTATTATCCTAGTGCTGAAGCAAATTTATGGTTTTCATAGAGGGAATGGAAATTATGCCAGTACCAATCGGAGTATCAGACGCAGTGTTACACACCGTATGGCGAGGGAGTTAACGATGATAGTGGGTTCAACGTTCAGCACAGCAGGATTAAGAAAAGAAATTACAAAAAACGTGCTTAGATGCCTGTATTGGGAAGGTGCCCAGCTGCAGAGTTCGGACAATTCCAGCGCGCACGCGTTCGGACAGTGGCGGTGCCTGGCGAGGAATCTCGCAACCAAACCGGTTCTCCGCCCGCCGCGCCGCAAGGTGCTTTACTCCACAATCGCCTTCGATCTGCCATTCAGTCTGGCGTGCACTCACAGTTTAGCTAATGTCCTCGTTAAATAGCTTGTTAACTTCGGCTCAATATTCGCATTCCGCGACGAGGTACACGCCGCTATAAAACGCACGTCGGCCCCACGTGTTCTCCGATTATATTGTGTAGCGTGCGCGAGAGCGACGTTTTAAAAAACCACACTTTAGATACCGCGTGTGGCGCGTCGTCCGTGGGTACAAGCTGTCCAGACGGCGCCGAATGTTCACTACAAGGCGTTTGTTGCGTGTACTACGAATAAACATATCGTTTCGGGCTGTTATTTTATCTATTTAATACCACCTGCGTAGAACGTTTAAACGAATCATTAACATATTTCTGGAGGTGAGAGAAATGTAAGCTGTTTCTAACGAGAAATGTGCGTTGCCAATGAATGTTGGAAAAAAAAGTTTCCCTTGGAATTTTTCAGTCATGTTTTCGAGAAATAAACTTGCTCCATGAACAACATGATAATGTACTGTGCTCAAAGCTACATTGACTGGAACGTGCCTCGATGCTCAGCAAATCTTCATGATGCGTGAGTTGGCCAATAGATTAGAAGAGACAATGGTATCGAACCTGTAACTAAACGGTAATGTTTGGGACTGACATTCGCGGTGACACGGGTTCGAATCCCGAATCACAATCTGACTGCCTTCGATTTGGCCAGAATATAATAAGAGACGGGTAGCGTAATTTAAAATAGTACAACAGTATACAATGCTACGCATCGGCATTATAAAGAAACATTAAAAAAATCAATACATGTGAAGAAAATTGTCGAAACTCCGACAAAATATGGTCACAGAATTTTAAATAATAATAAAAAAAAAGTTGACTTAGCATGAGAAGAGCATATTAACGAAACCTATTGGCAACAGAGAAAACTTGGTTTTGGGCAGAAAAAGCAGCTCTTCAAAGATGCCACGAAATAGACAAAACAAAAATGTTGGGAAACCTTACTAAACACCTGTTTGATAGCTTATAAAATAGCTACAAGAAAAATCAAACCTCCCACAACACTATCTACATCCAAGAGAAAATATGGAATAATAATTACAAACTGATTATTGAATTATTGAAAGTTCTCCTACCGAATGAAAAGCGTGAAGAAGAAACATAAGAACAAACTACGCTACACAAGAACATATTTCCGCCCTACTGTAGTTTAATTGATGTAAGTGATATTAAACTCGAAGTAATAACAGTGATACGTGACAGATAGAATGAATAAAGGAATAGCTCCCCGACAGGAAGGAATTCTAGCCAAGAACTGATGACTAAACGAACCCCCTTTTTGTACAAATTTATGAAAAATGTCTGAATAATGGTAAAGTTCCGAAAATTTGTAAATGCACTGGCGCGATAATTCTAAAGAAAAGAGTTGATAAAAAATCCATATGTACCCAAATATTATATACAAAATTAATTATCCTGAAATAATATTTGATAGATGTTCTTATGTTAATTACAGGAATTTTTATTTGTAAGCATGAAAAATAATGAAAATAAGAGCCCAGATTAGTTCTAGGTACATAGAAAACAAAGAAAAAATTATCTCCTTCAGCCATTCATAATTTCCTGAAACCACTCCAGGAATGACCTAGTATGTTTCCTTCAAATGGTCGTGGACGAATTTCTCCCGGTTCCTCAACGAGGTGCAAAACAATGGAAAAAAAGTGTGGTGTACAATTCTTTCTCTCATTTGTGTTACCAATGAATGTCGGAATGGTAGCTGACCAATTCTGGTGATTAAAGCTCGGATCTAACACTAGTAGGACACAAGTTCGATTCCCGGACTACTCATCCAGTTTCCCATAATCTCTCAAACGTGAGTGCAAATATCGCTACTTCAAAGCACCATATATTTCTTAGTAGTGTCCGCTGCCCATATTCCTCTCGTGTTTCTAATGATGTCGAATTCCCATACAGATCTGATCAAAAGGATGATTTCGTCTTTTTTTCTTCATTCTGAATGATATTGTTGTTATTGTTAGCGTAAAAGATCGAGCGAGGACGCGTATTTGTATCCCGGTCTGGTCTGCCGGATTTGGGTTTTCTATGGTTTCCTCAAATCATTCCAGGTGAATGCCGGGCTATTTCTTTCAAAAGGTCAAGGCTGAATTCCTACCCAATCCTTGTCCTCACTCCTTTCCCGCTCTACTGACCAAGACGTCGACGAGGCGTAAAGCCGTAACTAAAAAGCACGAACGGGTCGTCTAGTCTAACGTACTATTCAGACGGATGAATTACCAACTACTATCTTATGTTCACACTTTATTCGCACTGTGAAGTGTTTTGGATTTTTAGTGTTGATTACATTGATCAACTGTTCGTGTCAGAAGAGTAATGCCTCTTCAAGTTTAATGTCCCCTCCGATGAACGAATCACCATTAGCAATGTAGTATGCTCTCACTCCATACGAATTGTGGAAATTATTGAAATTTAAGCCAGGACTTTGTTGCACAATTTGGTGAAAAGTTTTTCCACCACCAGGACTATAGTTACTCATCTGAATTATAGTCATTCGGGCATCAACTCCCCAGACATCTAGAAAAAGCTTCCTTAGGACGACAGCTGCTTTAGATGTACCGCCGAAAGTTGCCCCGCTCGTTCTGTGGCGAGCAAGAATGACTCATATGAATCAATGGGTAACTACTGTAGAGTATAATATTTGTACTCCTTCTTCTTTACATACTATATGGCATCTCGTCTGTCACGGAACGCCACGTATAATCTTTGCATTTTTTACTAACCTTCTTGGTAGTGTATAAAATGGCAATACTTCTCTTTTATTCCACCAAAAGAATAAAAATAACCATCAAAACATACGCTTGGCTTTTTTACTTTAATTTACATTAATAATTGCATCCTTCTGTGTACAGATACAACTCCCAGTTATTTTCTCAGCCTACCTCTCTGCATACCGCTCTCATCTCTTCTCTTCTCTTTGCCCAAAGATCTTCTTTCTGTACTGTCCAGAGATTTTCATGTAATTTGTTCATTGGTAATAACGATGCTTGGAATTTCTTTGACACAATAAGAAATAATAATAACCCAATATAAAGCACTTAACAACATACACATATAACCAGTTTACATTAATCAGAAACCAAATAGTGATTCGAAAATACCACTATCAATAAACACTTCCCATTGAAATAATATAAAACAAACATTAATTACTAACTCTTTAAAAACTAAGATGCTGTGTATTCTTACAAGAGGCACTGCCACCAGGTGGCAACCTCAACTGGAAGACCTGAAGAGTGATAAATCGGCTAATTGGAGTGGGTAGGACCAAAAATAACCTGGCAAAATGGCATTATCTTGAAGATCCTAATACTATGCGTGAGTGTGGGGCAGAACAGACCATTCAGCATTTGTACAATTGCCCGCAGTGCCCATCAACCTGCACTCTGCAAGACCTCCTTCGCGCCAGTGACAATGCCAGACAAATTGCTGATTTTTCGTCATCCATTATATGAACTATTTGGTGTTTATTGATATAATTTTATTTCTATTATTGTTATTACTGTTTCTAACAATTTCTAAAAGCAGCGTTTTTGACACGAAATAAAATAACCACTAGTACTAGAATCACCTAAACACTTAACAGGCCACAGACACAATCAAGGGGTGCCACAACCACCTGAGCCAATAAAGTACAAAATTATCTCGATTTTTAAATAGCAAAGTGTCATTTGTTTAGAGGCGCGGAGGAGGAATGGTTGTGTAACCATAACATTATGAATTCACAACTTCTTACATAAGAATTAGTATTTTAACTGTACATTAAGTTAATTTTACCTAAGATCACATATACAAACAGTTCTACAGCATTGACATCGTAAATTTCATTTGTAGATTTCACGATATTACCGAAAGTGTCACACTCAAATGTTAATAAATATTAATGTATCAGCAAAGCTGAGCTAAATGTGTATTAACTATTCACATATTTTCTATCATTACCATTACTGGCTTCGTGGCTCAATGGTTAAGACGTCTGACTGAAGATCAAAAGTCCTCGTTTCGAATACCTGTCACGGCGGTGATTTTAGAAGGCCCTTAACCCCACTTTCGCCTGTAGCTCAGCATGCTGTGCGATAAGAAATACGCTAGATTGCTTCCGTGGTCCAGATTCCACATTAAATTGTAGGTCCACTTAAACTCATAGAGTTATCAGGTTAGTTTAGGCAAGAAGTAAATGAAGTAGATACGCTACCTCCAACACAACCTGGCTATGTGTACGTCTCTTTTTTTTTTTTTTTTTAACTGCTTTACGTCTCTTTTTAACATCTAGGTCTTTAGAGAGGGAAAGGATGGGGGGCAAGGATGGGGGGCAAGGATGGGGGTCAAGGATGGGGGCAAGGAATGGGAAGGAATTCGGCCATGGCCTTTTGAAGGAAGCATCCCGGCATTTGCCTGGAGTGATTCGGGGAAACCATGGAAAACCCGAATTTGGATGCCCGGACGGGGATTCGAACCCGCGTCCTCCCGAATGCAATGCCTTCGGATTGTATACGAGACTTAGTTTAGCTTACCATTACAAATACATTTCATGCAAATCCGTACATACTAATAAACATTTAATATAACTGACGACATATTTAACTATATGATTTAGCATTTTGAGGTTATTGTTTCGAGAGTGAAGTAACTTGTCTGTATCTCGCTGGTTAGGCAATCTTACGAAAATCAAAACGGATGAAAAGATTCAGAAATGAACTTCCTAATTGATTTCAAGAGGATTTTAAAATGGTGGCATATTAAGTCACACCATATAGTGTATCCAGTATAAGGTGAATTTATTGAATATCGTGTAAAGCGGAGGCATTTGGGTCCTTGTGAAGGCCGCATATGGAGAGATTCCTGCAGGCAGGCTGGCGGCAGGTTATTTTGGCTGCCACTTCCTCTCGGAGAGGGTCGCTAAGTGGTGCGGCTATTTTAATTTCGCAGCTGCTCCTCTCTTCCACTGTTCCGTACGTCAGCAGCTGCCACCGCGTCACCAACCGCGCCACCGCCCGACGATCAGAGCACTCTAGCGGCGACACCTCAAACTATACCACTGGCAGACACCTCTCGTGTACCATACCTTTTCCCAGATATTCTTATAGAATTTTCTGGCCTATGGATTAATTTACATACTGATTCTGTATCACAGCAACTATAATTATTGCCGTACCAACCGGTATTAAGGTGTTTAGATGATTAGGAACATTATACGGAACAAAATTTAAATTTTTTCCATCTATTCTATGAGCATTAGGATTCATTTTCTTAAATGGATTAATCAGTACGTATATTTTGTTTTACTTTGTGGTTAAGTTAATTCAGAAAACTCTTAGCAACCAACATCTAGGGAAATATTCCATACTTGCTTGTGGCGGAAGCTAGATTCTAGTATTAAGCGTACTCGATTGTTGCGATACGCCATACATAAGATTACTTAAATAAGACTAGGAGATAGGTGGTTTATTGCAGTCAGAAATGAAGACTGGATGTCTTATTAATCTGGTAACAGGCCATGATTCTGTAGTTGTTGGACAATAATTTTATGAATAATGTCAATAAACTGTTTTGGTGAATTTTGGTTTTATTTGATTCCTCAGATGCGTTTCGCCCTTGTGGTGCAGGACATCTTCAGTAGCTGTAAAAAATTTTTTTTTACATTCGTTGCGTAACAACACATGTTTATAACACATGTAAAAACACTTTTCAACCACTGAAGATGCCCTACACCACAAGGGCGAAACGCGTTTGGGGAATCAAATAAAACCCAAATTCACCAAAAAAGCTGTTTTTAACGGAAATATTTATAAAATTATGGATATCTTACATTTATCGTTTAGAACGTGCAAAAGAGGGAATGTTTTAACTTTCAGTCTAATCAGTACATTAAAGATGAGCTGAATGAACTTGAAAACATCTCTGTACCAAGGCATGTTTGATAGTCAAAAGTCTATTCAAATAATTTTCTTCCAGATAGTTAGCTTTTAAAAAAAAAAAAAAAAAAAAAAAAAAAAAAAAAAAAAAAAAAAAAAAAAAACCTTTTTTTGTTTTGTTTTGTTTTGCTGATGGCTTTACGCCTCATTGACGTTGAGGTCATTAAAGGCCCGGTCCTTTTGAAGAAACCATTACGGCATATGCTTGTAGAGATTTTAGGAAACCGTGGAAAACTCAAATCTGGATGTACAGAAAAATATTCCTCCCCAAGTTCATACAATAAAACCTGTTTATGGCTTTAAACTGATGGTCGCCGAGGTGATTAGGGGCGGGAGAGTACTAGGGGGAAAACGGGAAGGAATTCGGACCTGGCCTTCTGAAGGAACCATCCCGGTGATTTCAGGAATCCTTGGCTAACAGAATTCTGGATGACCCGAGGGAAATTCGAACCCTCGTCCTCCAAACTAATAGGTACGAGCGTCGCCGCTCACCCATCGTGCTCGGGCAATAAAAACAAAGTTAGTCTTGGTTTATGTAACAGTCAATAGTATCACCGTAAAATTACCAAGCAGTTACTCTAAGATAACCAAAAGTAAAGACAAATTGGAGTTTTTAAATTATATATTCCAAAAATGTCTGCTTAAAAATATCTTATACGAAGCCATGTTTCCACAATGTTTAAAATAGGAAGGTTGTAGTTTAAAATTAAATTTATTCTTTAGCATATTACGAAAGCAGCAATGTTTTTTATTTTGATTTTTTAATTTATTGCTTTACGACTCGTCGACGTCGAGGTCATTAGAGGAGGGATGGGACTGAGGACAAGGAACGGGAAGGAATTCGACCATGGCCTTTTGAAGGAAGCATCCCGGCATTCGCCTGTAGTGATTTGGGGAAACCACGGAAAACCCAAATCTGGATGCCCGGACGGGGATTCGAACAGCCGTACTCCCGAATGCGAGGCCAGAGCGTTAACCGCTCACCCACCACGCTCGGTTTTTGATTGTTGATGTTTATCATCGTTAGTAGTAATAACGAAAACGGATGCGGGAGGTAGCTGGCTTTCTTGGACGACACTCTCAAGGAGAAAATATTCACAAAAGAATTATTTAACTTCACAGTGAGTGTCTGCGTAGACATATAAATCGACCTCAAGAGTATGCCCGCTACCAGCATCAGTCAAACTTACAAAATTCAAACATTGGAAGCACACGGTGTGAAAAGTATTTAAATTACTGACAACTACGATTTGCCACTTCGGAAAAATCCATTTCGCAAATCTCTCTGAACAGTAACGATGGTGGACTACAAATTTTCATTATTTTCTGCAACAATCTGGACTATACTTGCACTGAAATTAACTTATTTATTACACAATAAGCTTCATTTAAAGTGACCTATTTCTACCGAGACTGTGGTTGAAGGTTCGATCATCGATCTATCCGTCCAGATTGCGGTTTGCTAGGTTTTCCGAAACCATTCAAGGCGAATGTCGGGATATAACCCCCCCCCCCCCACAAAAACCCAAAAAACAACTTTACTTGCAATATATCCTGTTCTGATCCTAATGACCCAAGATCGACAAGCAATAGAGCAGAAGCAAAAAAATATTTTTTTTCAAATCCGACTTTTATCACATAGTTGTAGTTCATTTTCTTGTTAATCGCTTTGCGCCTGGTCGACGTCGAGGTCATTAGAGGCGGGAAAGGACTGGTGGCAAAGGAACGGAAAGGAAATCGGTTATGGTCTTTTGAATGAAGCATCCCGGCATTCACCTGGAGTGATTTGGAGAACCATGGAAAATCCACATCGCTCGGTTTAGCTTGAGCAGCCTCGCACTTATACAACAGTAAGTCAAAATATAGGTCTCCAAGGTAATCCTTCTGGTATGTGATTCCATAGTTAATCACAAAATTTTGGATCTTTTTGGCAACAAATCCTTTACATTTTGACCAAACTGAGACTTTAATATACGCAAAGATCACTCCATAAATGGAAAAAATAGCATTAACAAAACCAGCAGCATAAAACTAGAGTCACTAAATATTATCTATATCCAAAGGAATGAATTCTATCCTGACGAACCTACCCGATTTATATTTTCCTGGAGAGATTTCGGGAATCAATAGAAAGCCGAAATCTGGATGGCTGGAAAAGAATTTGAACCCACGTATTCGTGAAGGCCAGGCCCGATCGTTACCGCTCGTCCCACACTCTTGGTGCACACTGTGCGTCTAGAGATACGGAAATTTGATGTACATTAAGATAATGTAGTCATTCAAAGAAAACTTCATACATTTCCTTGTAGTGGAAGAGACAACAATAATGTAACAGTATACAGATCTTATACCAGAGACCGTATTTGATGGGTTAGCAGTAACGTTTGGACCCATTCCGGAGAGCGTCGGTTCAAATATCCGATCAGCCTTCAGAATTAAGCTTTCCATAATTCATCGAAATCACTTCAGTCGAATGCCGAGATAGTCGATTTTCTTCCACTAATTTCTTTCCTGTCTCTAATAACCAAGAAATCGACGAGGCGAGAAGCCACAATATAAAAAAATGAAAAAGATAACACAAATTATCACTGGAGATAGTGACAGAATAAAGACAAGCTTCATTGTGCCACTAATGCTAAAATGTGATCAGCGTGAGAAGGAAAATATTCTTTGAGCAAACATTACTGCATTCCTCCACTCCTAAAGAAATTTTATGAGCATTAGAATAGCTAGACCTTTTTTTTACCCCATTTTTAAGGTTATGGAGTCAAGTAGACGTACCTTAATAATGGATGGATTTATCCACTATAGCCTAAAGCGCAGTAGATTTTAGAGCAGTCTAACGAATTTGAGAAAATTGTCCGTGAAAGTATGCCCTCTAGTATAGCTATCGACAATGACATTGGTTTGTTACCTGCATGAAAATCGTTGCGCTAATGTTGGATTCCTCTATCACAGGCACAATGTTAAATGAACCGAAAGACTCACCTCAGGAATTTTTCACGCATGCTTCTCATTCTCGACATTATTACCTCAGTCGCACTTCCTCTTCTGCAACGAAAGTTTTATAATTATTAACTGCAACGGATATTTTCCTTCACATGCACACATGGTCTGTGAGCATGCTTACTTAAAATTCTTTTACGGATTTTGTTGTGATGTGGCCTAGATGGATACTAGTAGAGGAATGAAAGGGTAATACTTTAAAGTTAAGAGATGGCCTTAACCATAAGGTAGAACATGATTTCAGTGAGAAAATTTTTATTATTAAGTAAGGCAGTGAGACACTGGAGTAAGCTGAACAATTTATCTTAAACGTTAAGAGAAACTGAAAAGAGAGAGAGAGAAAAACAGGTGTGTAAGGTAAATGCTACCTGGGCATCTCTACCGCAATTAATTTACAACAGAAACAATAATACAATTTCTCCCTCGAAACCTAAATTACAATCTCCCTTGACTACAACTGATAATTTTCTTATTTCTGAAATCAAGAGCTTGTTTATGCTCACAATTCTCTTTTTCGCTCCACGAACTACGTAATTGTTCTCCCAGCATGCATTCAGGAATCAACGTATGCTTTATCTCTTTAAGCGTCTGCTAAATTCCAGTCACCCTCAACCCAACTCTTATTACCAACACCGACTGTGTTGTCTAGCCGCCCTCATTAGCACCCTCTGTAACTTATGCAGCTGGTACTGGTAATGTGATTATCACATAATACTGAAGCAATGTCCTCCCTTAGATTTCACGGTCCCCAGTTCCTAGATCTATCCCCTCGTTATTCTGTTGAATCCTCCTCCCCCCCCCCAAGTCACGTGTTTTTCCCAACTTAGCAAATCATCTGTGAAGATATTTACGTATTATGACTCCCACATTCAATTTCCTCTCCACAGTATAACCATTAACTTCATATGCGTGTACCTAGTAAGATGATTCTTTTTGGCATATATTTTCTCTCCTCGCAGGCCAACCTGACTACTTTCCTCCGCAGCTATTTACAATACTGTCACGATGTAATCCCATTATAGAACATTTAATTTAATTTAATTGCAATGGAGCACAGGCTCCGGTAGCAATTTCCCTACACACCCATCTTCCCCCTATCCTGCACCTACCTACATTTGCCCTCTACAAATTTTATCTTTAAATTCCTTCAAAGTTTTCGGCAAATTACTCATCACTTCTCTTGGTTACCCATTCCAATCACTGACACACCTACCTAAAAAAGAGAATCTTCCCACACCCTTGTGCCTGAAATCGAATGCCAGCTTGTGGTCATGGTCATCTTTTCCCTTCCATGCACTACTTTTCATACCTATTGCAATATCTTTCCATGCCTAATCGACAGTATATGCCCTGTACACTCCCATGACCCTCCTCATCCTCCTCCTGTCTTGCAATGAATCCCATTCCAGCTCCTTTATCATATCCGTCACTGATTGCATTCTGCGATAATTTCCAGAAACAAATCTAGCAGCTCTTTTTTGCCCCCTCTGCAACTCCTGTATTTGATACTCAAAATGTGGATCCACTTCTACACTATCATATTCGAGCAACCCAATTCCTTGACTTCTCTCGTACATCCCCTCATCACTCTCTCCAACAAGTGCAGAACTTTGAAACCATTTCCTACCACCTGTCCTATGTGTCCTGCCCAGTTAAGTTTGTTATCAAAAGTAATTCCAAGATATTTACATTTCAAGTCTTCAGCAAGCAATTCTTTCCCCACCTGATATTCACAATTAACCTTTTGTTTTTTATTTGTGTACCTATTAAGCTGACTCTTCTTTGCATTTATCTTCATTCCATGTTTACCAACCCAATTAGATATCCTGTCCAGATCACCCTGCAACTGTTTACTATCCTGTATCGTTTTGATTCTTTTATACATCATTATGTCATCTGCAAACAATCTAATTTCAGATAGTAAACAATCAACACAATTATTCATTAGAATAATGAATAGCAATGGTCCCAATACGCTACCCTGTGGCACACCCATTTTTACTTCCACTTCTTTTGATACTACATTTCCTACCCTAACTTTCTGTTTTCTACATTTTAAAATTCTTCTACCCAGCAAATGACTTTCTTATCCACTCCAATGGTTTTTACCTTATTTACTACCATTTTATGGCTTACTCTGTCAAACGCCTTAGACAGATCTGGTGCTACACTATCAATTTGGCCTCCCTTGTCCATTTCATCTGAAATATCTTGCATATATCCCACCAACTGAGATTCGCATGAATATCCTAGCCTGAAACCATGTTGCCTGCATGAAAACCACTTACGTTCCTCACATATATTTCTGATGTGGTTGCATATCAATCTTTCCATTAATTTACATGTCATATCCAAACCACTTGCCTTTTGTCTGTAAGCCAAGAACACTATCATTCATTAGAATAGTAAACAGCAGTCGTCCCAATTCGTTATACTGTGGCACTCCTATTTCATCTCACATTTAATTCTCTGAATGTTTGGTTTCGATTAGTTAAAAAATTCCACCAACTATCAAGACATATTCTAATTTATCTTAATGATTTTAAACCTATTCACCACTGTTTTTTGGCTGATTGTGACAATAATCTCGGACCGATCCGGTACCCGACTATCACCATGTCCAACCTTATTTATGTTATCTTGAAAATGATAACCAAGTAAAATTAGTGACATTGTGTAAGTCATTAAAAATTTGCTGCAGGAAAGCTACAGAGTGCTGAGGTAATATATGATTTAGAAGTGAATAATTACTCAGAAAATTTTAATCAGAATAGCGATTAAATTTGAAGAATAATAGTAAATTTTTCCACAAACGAAGTAATTGTAGTTACAAACATATAATGCTGTCAACGAAGACGAACTGTAAAACAAATACATTTAACTCTTTCAAAAATAGTTCCTCTTAAGAATTGTCATTTTTTCGTATAATGCCACCTGTTTCTATTCACTTTTACGTTAACATTAATCCAGCTTTTAAACCTTTTAGATAGCTTTGTTTACTGTTGAATAAACGCTTTACTGGGCAATAATCAGTGTAAGCCATCCGTACAGATGGTCATTATTACAAGGCACTTGCCGTAAAACCTGTCACTGTTCAGACTCCACAGGGAGCCCTCGCTCGCATGACCAGCAGGAAA
Source organism: Vandiemenella viatica (assembly GCA_031002005.1). Lineage (NCBI taxonomy): Eukaryota > Metazoa > Arthropoda > Insecta > Orthoptera > Morabidae > Vandiemenella > Vandiemenella viatica. The sequence goes on along the minus strand of JARYHS010009186.1, from coordinate 78,123,855 downwards.
TGAGAAACTGTTAAACATGCGTTCCAGTCTTAATAGCCACGCAGGGCGTACGAGAGAATAAGTCATTATTCTCTAAGCAGTACGGCATTTGCCTACGTAAAAAACACGAAACTTCCATCTCTCAGAAGAAGAAGTCGTATTATTTACCACTGTTAGTAGACACCCTATTAATAGTAGGAAGTCTGTTGAAATAGATGGTCTTTACCACCATAATAGCACAGTGACAAGCGCATTAAACATCAACCACTTGTCTTTCAGAGTTTAATAATTTTCTGATGCAACGGTGAAAAAATATATCTTCTACACATTCACAAAGTGAAAGTTTTATTCTATAAGTGAATATTTGACGGTTCGTTCCAAGATAAGCTACCTAAACCGAACATTAGACACTTGTTGTTGGAGAAAAATAAGTGCAGTAGACTATATCTTTTACAAGAATTAATAGTGATAGGTATAAAGATACAAAAATAACAGCCCTATTTACATAAAATGGCATTGAACAAAATTTTGCTAGAAAATTATACCTCAAACTTAAAATTAATGATATGTAGGAAACAAGTTATTTCTGTTAAAATGTATTAATTTTGTGATCTACTGTCAGAGCTAAGAACCTGACTAATTACCAAATTCATTGGTCTCATGCCTTAATTACATATTCCATGTTCTTTATGAATACATACTTCTTGTTTTAACTTCCCAAAATAGTTGTGTATTGAGAAGAAACAAACAAAAATTAAAAAATCCAGCTTAATTTGGCATTAAGTATCTTAGTTCATTAGGGGGCGTCCATTAATTACGTGAGGTGAAATGGGGGGAGTGTTCCGGCGAAATCTGGTTTTGCACTTCCTGTAGAACTGTAGAGCTTTATAAAGGTCTACAAATTACGCGAAAGTAAAAAAAAAAGTCTCAAAAAGTTACGAGGTCGATTAGATGGGGGGGGGTTTCGTAAAAATCTTACGTCATTTTAGAGGGGGTGTGGGTCCAAGGGAGTCCGACCAGATCTCACAAAGTCACACCAGCTGGGGGGGGGGGGGGAGGAGTGTCCGGAATTATGGAAAATCACTTCACGTCATTAATGGACGCGCGCTTACGAACATTGTAGTATTTGATGCATCTTGCAATTATTAATTCTATGTACACATTTAAATAGTAATTAATGTTTATTTTTTTATTTTTAACTGCTTTACGTCTCTCAACAGCGAGGTCTTTAAAGACGGGAAAGGATGGGGGCAAGGAATGAGAAAGAATTCGGCCATAGCCTTTTGAAGGAAGCGTCCCGGCATTTGCCTGGAGTGATTTGGGAAACCATGGAAAACCCAAATCTGGATGCCCGGACGGGGATTCGAACCGCCGTCCTCCCGAATACGAGACCAGAACGCTAACCGTTACACCACCACGCTCGGTAGTAATTAATGATAGAGCTATTAATGCTCCTTGTCAACTCAGTTTTCCATTAGGTTTTGTTAAGTGCTACCTTTTGTATTATCTCACCTCTTTGCAGTTTAGACAGTTTTTAAGCCCTGTGATCATAAATTGTTGAACACTGCGAAGAATCCATGAAATAGTGCAATCTGCAATACAGGTACAAAAATTTGGTACTAGTTTCTTTCACTAGTCACATGTCTGTCAGTTATTTACAGCAGAAAAGGAGAAAACGGGAAAATGTTTATATTCATCGAAGAAAATTCGTACCCGTGTAGAAACAGGATTAATTACGGCAATTACAGCGATTATCGTTAAGCATTTTTTTAAATTGTTGAGTACAGGAAATTACCGACATGCACGTTCTTGTAACAGGATACTGTAAACCAGCGAAAGATTATAAACAGGTTTTTCAGCATAAGACAGGTCCTAATAAGATGAAACTGCAGTAGAAGCTACAAGGGATGTTACCACAAGAATTAAGAAGGAAGTACAGTTCTTAATAAGACTTATTTAACAGCTGAAACGTATCACAAACTTAGACACAATAAGCTCAGAATATTTTAACGTCAACTTGTTTATTGCTTAGGCACATGTAGAACAGATCAATTAAATTTAACATACGAGAATCTACATAACCCACAGATAAGTTGTGGTGAATAATGACAAAAAAACTTAAAAGATATCTTCATAGAGAAAGGTAACCAGACACTATAAGCATCAATGCAATTATTTTTTGGATAAATTTAGAAGCTAGGACGTTCTTCAGGATTTTTCAAGCATAGTCAAAAGAGTCGCGTGTTATTGACAAATGAGTGTGCTTTTCATGTAACTTAACTTCTTCCTTTTCTAAGCTAGGCTCCTCATATCCATAAAAATATTCTTTGCAATCGTGGAAACTAACACACCTCTTCATTGTCGGAACGCACTGTCTTATTATTAAAAAAGCACAACTTTTTCCCAGCTTTCGATACGCCCATAAAGGACACTTTATGTGCTCAATATCGAGTATTATCGACGCAACATTTCCCAAAAATTTTCATCACTCCCACTAGTAAAACGACAGATGCGTAGTTCATCGGGGGTAGACGGATTCGAAATTCCTACTACCGTGTCTTCAGGAGAAGCAAGCATGCCAAGAATGTGAAGCTGGTTGCATACGGTCAGGGTTATTTCATAACTTGATCACATGGCGAGCATACTATTTACAGACTTATTCTGGCAAGAAAAATATTTATACGTATTGATCATGTTTTTTTTCCCAAGATAATTATAACTCATTGCAGTTGTTACCGAAAGAGTTTAGAAACTCCCGATTAACTACCAATCTGTTGAAACATGATTCTACTGCTACCTAAGGCACATCTAATACTAAAAAATATATTTTTATTCATAATTCAATCAAGAAGATAATATTGTTCTAAGCGATACATTTCACATCTAAATATATTACAATAAAATGAAAAAACATCAATTTTTCACTTTTTAATTTTGTCAGATTTCATAGTCTTCAATATACAAATAGTGAATATCTGAGAAACAAGAGGAACTATTACTATCTACTGCTGATATGTTTCGATAACGCGCGATCATACAGATCAACAAATAGGCTTACAAATGGCAGGGATTGCTGCCGATGCAATTACCAACCGCAGTCGAATTAAGGTAAGCCGGGTAAGATGCTGGAATGCAAATGGAATCGTAAATTTTCTTAATTGAAATACCTAGAAGATTAGTTTTACAACGGTCAGATCTTCATAACGCACCTAAGATCCACCAGATATCACTAAAACCAATTTTTAACAGACGACTGAACCAGTTCGTTTGGCGAAATATTATTTTTTTTGAAAAACTAGCAAAACTAGCACAGATGGAGCAGCATAAAAAAATGTGCATCACATTTCGCAATGTAAACTCAGTAGTCTAAACCATTGCCACACTACACTTACATAGATGTATTTTACCTTTTTTTCGGGTCAATATGCACAAGACCTCAGTTCTACCTACCCGAGCATCCTTACCGAACACCATAAGTACAAACTTTATAGGATTGAGAGGAGATTTATTGCCTTTAATGATTAATACAAACAAAATTTGTTTTCTGAATTGACGCACATTTCACGATATCAGAAAACAAGCACATAGTTCAGCTCGACCCAAGAGAATTCTAAGAATGAGTTGTTACAGGTGTGTTGTTTATTTCTATCCAATAATCTCGTTGCAGGCTGATAAAAGAGAAAAGAAAGAATCGCTAAGTGACGTGGTGTAAAAATTTATTGCTCCTGTAACACTTGGTTAACTACGAAGTATTCATCAAGTGACTCAGGAATAATGTTCGCCGATAAGAAGATACAACATAACAGTTCAAGTTAACAGTGGATGGTATTCACTTATAGGGTCATGCTATAAGTTTGAGTCTTGTTTAAAATACAAGAAAAATCATAAAACAACATTAATAAACAAATAAATAAATTTATACATAAAAATATTTGCTCATAATAAAAATGTAATCACAGTTTTGCTATTAACAAACAAAGTTTTCTCTTCAGCCAGGTGTTAACAGCTTGCCGTTTCCTGACGTGTATGTTGTAAATGTATTGTTGCTGATTTTCGCCAAATTGCTAACAGTAAAGAAGACCTTGTAAAACAGTATTAAGCGATGGTATTAAAATAAGAACTCAAATACTATAATCCATTTAGATATCACAGTCGGTTCAACTGAATCGAAATACTGCAATTGTTATAATTACTATTAGATTTGAGCTAAATGGTTTAGTAAAAGCCAATTTAATAAAATTAGTGAGATGAAAATACACCGTTAGGGGAAAAACTCAATTAGTAGCAGAACGGATACACCTAAAAGGGAAGAGACGAATGGGAAGATAGTTAATCGTATGGAATGACGAGTTGAAGGTAAACATGGAGCCCATTTGGCTATCGATAGTGTGGTAAGATGTAACAGGAATTAATCGTATAGCGGGGCAACTTTGATTTTATCACGAAACTACCATATATTATTTCCGCCTGACAAGCAAATATTACACCAAATTTAGTGTAAATTTATCTGTATTCGGAGAGTGCTAAAGCGTGTAGTAAAGTGAAAAGAAATCACAGTACAGTGTAATTGTTGATCAGTTTCCATTTTGAGGAATCTTAATATAAATGGAAATCTTTAGAGCAAAGGGCTTGTCATTCCTGCGCCCCGTTTCCCGTTAGAAGAAAGTACAGTGCATCCAACACGGAGGAATTTCTAGTACTACTTCTGCTTTACTTTCCTTGCATCAGTAAGTTCCAGTTAATGTTCGTAGTTACGTAAGTCGTCTTACAACTTTATGTCGCCTAGGAGAACAATTCAACACTTTGGAAACGAGATGAGCTTTTTTTTTAGCCTGAAATCACATTAAATAGCAAAAATCATGAGTCGAAGTCTGAAAAGTAGAATCTTTTTTGCAGGAAGAGTCTGTAATGGTTTTAAGGTATCGAAATCATGGACGCACATAATTTAATAAACTCAAAAATAAATTGAAACCCGTTTATTAGTATTTGTCAGTTACTTTGATCTGTGTAAACTAAAAGAATTAAAATTTGGATTTCCTGTTATGCTTCAGCGGTCTGGTAGCTAAGTGATTAAGGCGCCTGCATTTAAAAAAAAAGAAAAACATTCACTGCTTCGGTCCCATGATTAAATCCTTGCGTGTGCAGGAATTTTTAAGAGTCCCATAGTTTGGATTCTATGTTAAACTGTAGATCCCTGAGGAAAGGAACTGACAGTTCTACCTATGACACAATGACTTAGTATACCCACTTCGGGAGGATCCAACCAACCTTCTGGTTTTCGACTAAGTTTTAGTTTACAGGACAGCTGTTGATTACATGATTCCATTCCATTCTACACTGTTCTCAAATAATCAGTTTTTCAGTGAGTGTAAGGTTCATAGCTCGGTAGTTAGATTTCTTAACACCCTCTTCGTGAGAGATGAACATGTTATTGGTAGTATGAAAAGGTTTAACGTTCTGGGAAACTATCATTTCGTCAAATAATATCGTATAACAACTGAATATAAAGTAAAATTTATTACATTCAAACCAATTTTTATCCATTGTCCACGTCTATGATGCACAATCGTAACCTTGTTTTTTACTGTCTTTCTATGTTATTGATATACAATCACACCTCTCGGAACCTTACACTACAGTACAGTCATTTTTCTTCCATTCTGTTCATTAGACATCACTCCATCAGTAGTTTTGGCTGGAGGAGAGGAAATTTCGCAGTGTCAATTAATCTTCTGAAATCCTCTTTGCTGTTAACGATGCCTTCCGCGATGATAAGTGTTTCCAAATTAACTCTTGTCCGTCCTTACTTCAGTAGAGGATATCAGACGAATATTGTTTGTTGTATAGAAAGAAGTATAATGACAACATAGGTAGATGCTTATTATTTTGAATAAGATATTTGTTTTGTTCACTGTGATTAAATGTGATATAAGGAGCACTGAATTGTTATTGCCTGGTCTGTAAAAAAATAATCTACACAGCGTCATATATATACTGCGAAAAGAAGAGGAATTACTTACAGAAGATATGCATGATAAGTTGTGGTTAAAATATGAAACAGTTTATTTTGCTGGTATCCCGCTTAGAAGGGTGTTGTTGCTGGGACTTTTTTTGCTTGTCTAATCATGGGTTATTTGTGTTCAGCGCTAGTCTAATAAACGTGCAAAGAAATAGTTGGTGCAAACTGTAGTTTATGACAGCTGATGAGGTCTTTGTAAGGGCATACGTATTCCTGAGCAGTATTATGCGTGGGATGAAAGACTGTTGTCTGGAGAAATCTAGGAAGCAGTATGCTGGTTGCAGGAAAGCGAAGAAACGAACTGTCAACGAATGACACACATTTTTGGCCGGTCCGGTTCTCTCAGAATCGTTCTTCTGCGTGTTCCAGGGGCCTCGCCTTACCTGGAGAGCGCCGTGCGGGCGCTATTGTGAAACGGTGGCCCGGTCCAGCCCAGTGTTTGTTTACTGGAGAGAGTTGGCGCCAGCTTCCTGGACGCTGGAACGCAACACAACAAAGCTACGCAAGACGAACGGTGCACAGAGGCAAAACACATGTGGATATTTCTAGTTCATCCATTATGGGACCAGTACGACCGCGACTGTGTATTTGACGGTATGAAGACTCCATTCAAGTAGAAAATCCAGTTGTTATTTTATGACTTACCACTGATAACTGGAGCGTTATTCTGACTCGTCTAAGGAATCTAAAATAACGATCAGTACCTGTATCATCGCCATCATCATCACTCAGTTAGTTAATTAAATGATTTGACATCTTCGATTTATGAATTCAGGTTGTAACAGAATGACCAAATATGGGTCATTCCGTACATTTTTATATATAATATTTTGTATATTTTTATATATAAAAAGAGTAAGAAAGGAGTTATCGGAGAGGATTGTCAGTGTCTTTGGGACCTCCCAGCTAGACGCGCCAGAGTGTTGCGACAGGCCGGCGGCTGCCAGGGACAATGGACACCAGCAACCCTTTCTCACGCATTTGGTCAAGCATATAATCCCGCGGAAACTGTACACTGGGGTGAATGATCGTATCCAAACACCAGGTCTCGGGACGGGCAGTTTGGAGGTCACAGCTGACGAATAAGTCCGAGGCTATGCCGAGTTCGCACGAATCGAGAAAGACAATGTTCGCCTATCATCATAGCCGGAAGGAGGAGCTTGAAAATGGCAGGACCAATCGAGAGAGACTTTCCTTTGCATTTTTTTAATGCCGGTGTATTTTTGCTCTATGTATACCACGAGCGAGGGGTGGGGGCTTTCTCCGGCGGACGCTGGAGAGGACTGGACTCCGAGCCTTCAGACTGGAAGGAGCGGATCCTCCGAAGCTGGAGATCGCTCCGTCTTGGCATCGAACCTGAGGGTCAATAAGCGTGTCTTGTACAGTGAGGTCGCTGTGCACGCATCCAGTACGCTTGCTGACGGACGTGGTGCATTGTCCGCTATAGCCAAGGGGCTATAGTAATTCCGCCGTCGCGGGAAATACATCGCCGTCACGGTAATAATTCTACAGTGCAGTGTGGTACTTTTATTCGGTCATTGAGTACAGCCCTGTAACGACCACTGAATGATTAGGAGTTCTCGCACCCCCAAATATTGAGCTATCTGGGGCAGACTTTCTTAAAGTCACACTTGGTGGATAATTTAAATTATCCTGGCGACCGGCATTTGAGATCGGATACAGTTAATGTCAATACTGTATTTGATTTATGGTTCCCGATCATTGTGAAGGGAACTTTCATTTAAAAAAAATCAAGTGTGAAGCTTTCTTGCTTGCCAGTTAACATTGGGAGTTTGTTTCAAGATTAATTTTAAAAGTGGTTGTGTTTTAATGCTTTGTTTATTTGTTAATATGTTGGCAATTGTAAGAAGGGGCTTTGCATAGTTCTTTTTATCATATTTCAATGTGTCAATGTTAACGATAAATAAGCCTCGCCTGTACGCCATTATGAGTACCCAATAAATTAGCAGCCTAGGGTTTCTTTGAATTATAAAAAGAAGTAAAAGGTTTTCACCCTTACCTCCCCACCGGCACATACCGCTACAAGGTTGAACTTTAGCAGCCCTCACCAGGTCGCATGATCTTGGACGATCCTCTGCCAGTTAACTCCAACAATCCTGCGCGTGTCCTTGTCCCATCGGTCTGGTGGTCTTCCTCTTGGTCTCTGATGATGTCATGGATTCCACTTCAGCACTGCTTTTGTCCATCTATCGTCTTTCAACCGAGCAAGATGGCAGCCCAATGCCACTTAAGGAAGGATGTCTTCTCCAGGATGTCTGTGATAATACCTGTGTAAAGTAGTTCAGGAAGTTGACGCGTTCATTTCTGAGATTCAGGCAGGCAGTCACAGCAGAAGATCTCACTGGGCAAAACTGAGGGCCCTATTGTGTTCAATGTGCCTTAAATACACTTCGACTAACTGTAGTTTTGGTCGTTCTGTGTCTTTCTGTCGTTGTTGTTACCAACCCTCATCCCATGAATTTATTTTACCGTTTTCCAACCCATCTACCTTATGAATGAGCTTACAAAATTCCATAGATAATTTTTCTTTCTAGATCGTAGGCCTATTTAACAGCTACTACATGCGAGAAAGGCTTCTGTTTCTCGCAGAAAACAAAACTCCTTGATACTCTCCCTTGCTTTTGTTTCCTCTACATATTTTTGTGATCTCGATAACCTACGTTTCTAAAGATTAGAGCTACCTTTTGTTTTTATCCAACCAGGTGCGTAAGCGATATTACTCTGGCCTGGCATTAAGGAGGACGTTGGTTAAAATACCGTCACGATATACTGAGTACTGTTTTTAGGAGAATACCAGGATGGGTACTTTAAAAGGTCATGGCCGAATTTTTTTCACGTTCTTTGTCCCCAATCCCTCCCATTTGCTGAAAATGGTCTCTTTGACTCTACAGTACCCTCATCCCGGTCTTCACCTGGGTAAAAGGGGGGAGAGGAGTTTAATAGCCAGGTACTTAAGTCTCCAATTGCTCAGTGTAACCTCTGTGCCTCCCCCTCCTTAATAATTCCTGCTTATTTATTAATCATTGGACTTTTCGAGCATTGTCTGTATTCATTTCCGGCAAATCACATATTACTAGTGGCCAGGAATAATTACAAAAGAAAATTATACTGATTTGATAGATATGCCACATTATTCAAAGCAAAGTCTGTTTTATTTAAGCAAAATGATTACAACGCTCAGTACTATACTTCACGTATTGGTTACAACGCTCAGTACTATACTTCACGTATTCAAGTTAACATGTTCGTAGAAATCGTTCAGTAACAAACAGTTTACACTCAAATCCATTTCCTTGGCACAATTACCTTCAATCACGTATGCAATTGGGTAACTTCATAGAAATCTTCCGAAAGTTTCCTTGCCAATCACCGTAGCAAGAGTGAGCATTAGTACAGAACATGAGATAGAAAAATGGACTTATATCATTACTGAGCAGGCTTTCGGTGCAGGCAGTCACAGCAGTAGATCTCCCTGGGCAAAATTGAAGGCTCTTTTGTGTTCAGTGGGTCTTAAATACTCTTCGACTAACTGTAGTTTGGATCGTTCTGTGTCTTTGTGACGTTGTTTTTATCAAACCTGATCCCACGAATTTATTTTACTATTTTCCAACCCATCTACTTATGAATGAACTCACAAAATTCCATAGATAATACCTCTCCAACCTAGGGACTTCAGGTCCGATGAAGCTGGCAGGAACCAGGTAGTTCGCGCCAAGACGAGCCGACGACGGGAAGGTGAGGTTGAACCACCCCTTAAGTTTCACCTTCCTGCCCCCCCCCCCCCACCTATAATAACATCGACCTCATCGAGCGGTAAAGCACTCGGAAAGAAACTGCAAAATTTAGAATGGCAAATGCAAGAAATCATGAAAATAAAGATACTACGTAAAAGAGATATAAAGTTGGATATATTTAACAAGAGCACCTTGCACCAAACTAAACACCAAGAATTGGGGTTCTGGCTTAAGCAGAACTATAAGAAACTTGTCTACTAAAGCAATCAGCTCACGTATTACTGACAAAGGAAATATCTGAAGATCGTACTATTCGAGACGCAAAAGTTAATGCACTTGACTACTAAATACATCCTAATTTAAACTGATCGTTGGATCCAGCTTCTCTCTACCGACATCCGACACAGTATTGAGCCAGAGTATTTTTAAATTCTACGTCTTATCTTTAACCATTCACCATTAGGCTCAGCATGATTATCTAATGCATAAAACAATGACAGTAGAATATCTCCGAAATTTAGGTGTGATATTTGTAAATAATTACTAGATGGCCCTATAACATATATGCTACGACATCAAGTGTATAGTAAATAGTTTTTTTTGAAATTATTAATTATTATTTAATGAATGGACAATGTAATCATTTGAATACATGTACTCGCTCACTAATTCCATGGACTGTTCATATTGTAATGTCATTGGGTAGTATTAAGTAACAATATCTTTGGTCCCGGGCGCGGCCACAGGAGAGAAAAACAAACAAGTCGTGCAGCGTGTGTTTGGTTGTAATCGCTAAGGTGATATAGAAAGTGCGGAGTGTATTAAAAATGCTATGGAATTTACCTATCTAATATTTCTTGTTGTAGGATTTTAATTATGGTTTTCTATTTAACATCAAAACAAACAACTGGCGGATCGGTTATATCTAGCACAACCTTCCAGGATTAAAAGAAACATTGGCAGGTTATATTCTGGCGACGTCAGCCAGGATAAGTTACAAGAAAATTTCGTGAGTTGGTGGTTTGAACTAAGATGAAAGAAGTACCGGCTCATTTGTAGTAATTGTTTTTTTGCCAACCGTAACTTCTAGTGGTAATACGTTGATGGACCGTTAGAAAATTTTGATTAGTGTTTGCGCTATCTGGTGGTAATTTAATCACTTCTGATCGAAGACAGTAATAACCTAGCAGCCTGACACTGGACTATCGCTTACCCGTGACCTTGACTGCTCATAATTTTTCTATCTATGTGATGAATTTGGAAAAATTTCATTCTTAATTAACGATTTTATCAAAGTGGAAAAATCAATCTTTAAAATGCTTCCAAATTTATCGATTTTCTTAAATATGAAGGGAGAAATTTGGTTCCTATCAACAAAAAAATAAAGAAAAATACGTCTTTAAGAAATAATATGCATGACCCGTCCAGACCAGAGGCTTCCAAGCGTACCCCTAGGGGAACGTGAGGTTACTTCAACGCGTACGAGAGGTAATGTCTTGGCTAAGGTAATCATTAAGATCATTTAAAAAATTACGCAAACATGACTATCTCAATATTGGAAATTAGTTGATTATTTGTGACGTTTCTTATTGGATTAAAATTTAATAAATTGCTAGAAATAGGTTTCATTTTTAATTAATCATTTCTACTGTAGTGGGAACAGGACGTTGAGTTCTTTCTTGCAGTGGTACGCGGGAGAAATTAATTGGGAACCACTGGACAAGTCTCGAGATTTTCGTCATGATGAGAGACTACAAGTGCCGACGCCTTCAATGAAGGTAGACAAACGTATGCTTCCAAGGATCCTCCGTTTGTTTGGCCGCTTTGCAGCTGCGAGGTCTCCAGCCAAATATTATTAGCAAGTGGCAAATTCGTGTTTACACACGGCGCGGTTTCGTGGTCGGGCCTCGTCCCGCCGCACAGGCAAACTGTGCGCTGCATTTCCATACAATGCGCGGCGCGCCTTATGAATGGTGGTCCCTGGACCCGCGACCGCGTGATTCAATGTAGATGGCGTCTGGCTGCCCACCGGGCATTGTGCCGCCATTCACGCCGTCACCACTCGTCGCGAGCGCTTAATTAATAACGCAGTCTAACCTTGGACCCACTGCCGATGAATGACGAGGCCGCAGTTTGGCAGCCGACTGCGCACCATGACCGCAGACTTCGGGTATGCGCGGCGCCTCCGCCGAGGACGTCGGGATGGAGTTCCGGTTGCGCTGCTCTGCAGGCTGCGTGCTGCGACCGAAAATAACACTGTGTCTGACCGGTTCGTAATCGTTACGCAACTGGTTAGTGCAGTAATGGTGATCCTCGCGCTGAAGGTGTACACTTCCTCTGCTTCGTGTGTCAGGAGTTAGATGCGTCCTTGAGTTTTGTTTTTTATGATACGTGTAATGTATGAGGAAACTAACTGCCTGCACTACACATCTACTCATGCAAAAGACGCTAGGGTGGAAATAAAGTTCTGCGTTTCATTCTGAAGGACTAGTCACCATCAACTCGTCCGTAAGCGGCCCATTCACAGTCCAACATGTAGGACCTAGGTTGGTACGATGATCCGATGAAGAACTCTTGCTAGTCTTGCTAGACCGTCAATGGATCTCGGGACTACTTATAGAGCCTGCTGGGCTGTGGGGCTTCCAGATGACCTACATGACTCCCTAGCGTCCTACGTTCGATCGTGTTGGATCGTGAGTGAAGAAATCGTACTTCAGTGCGTCCTACAAAGTGATGTTTTCGAGGGAAGACGACTGGATGGAACATCTTGATTGACCCCTTGCAGGAGGTGAGTGGGCGATAGGTAATATATACAAGGAGGTCTTGCGCGGAGGAGTTGTTCTGTGATTGGGCCACTGAATGTCCTGAACCAACTGGTATTATGCACAAGTTTGCAATTCAACACTGCACTTTGGTACAGAAAACGAGCGATCAGAGATTTTATTCCTCATCTCACCATTTGTTCAAGCCATGCACCATATGAAAGAGATGTCACCTACTTCTAACACTCGAATTAGCTCATCTGTAATCAAGTTATTCGGTCTGATGGTAGGTCCAGGAACATTGCCAAACAACTTTGCCTTACAATTCAGCATTACAATTGATAGAACGAAAGAAGCCAACCGAGCGTGGCGGATGGGTCGTTAATGCTCTAGCCTCGCATTCTGGAGGATGGCGGTTCGAATCCTCGTCCGGACATCCAGATTTGGGGTTTACATGGTTTCCCCAAAGCACACCAGGCAAATGCCGGGATGCTTTCTTCAAAAGGCCATGGCCGAATTCATTCCTGTTCCTTGTTCCCAGTCCCATCCAGCCTCTAATGACCTCGACTTTGACGAGGCGTAAAGCCACAAGTAAAAATTAAAAAGAAGCCAGCATCAAACCCAACGATTTCGATTTCTCTAGTAAACGTTATTGGTGAGACTTCGTAGATTATATTTGATGCCATGAGGAACAAGTCTTCTCGCGTGTCGCCACCAATGCTGATCTTCTTACGGTATAGTCATACCTTATATCTCATATAATCTATAGCTACAGTTGATATTTAATTCATCAGTTTACTAAGGTTTTATCAATATGTTTACCAAACAGTATTTTAATGTCATTTGGTACATGGAACTCCATCCACGTTTCTTGGCTGATATTCTACTCATTACGGAAATGCAGACGACTGCATAATATGTTTTCCATACTACTGATAGAATGCTGAGATCAGCTAAATGGACAAAGTAACAAATGAAGAACTCATTACTTCATTATTTTTACTGAGTTTGGTGAATTACATAACCTGTTGCCTCACATTCAGACAGTTAGAGACTAAATCTTGAGCATGGCAGCATCAACAGCAACGGTATTTCTTCAATTGTATAATGAAAACACAGCCAAACCTGTTGCAAATATTCAATGAATTTATTGACCGGTTTCGACCCGCCTTAAGGGAGTCTTCTTCAGAACTAGTTAAAATATATTACATAAATCTAAAAACACTTTTCAATAAAATAGTACACATTTGTATTAAAGTCACACATTAAAAATATATTATCTGGCTAACCATCCGGCAGCCAGCGTGCATCACAGAGCCAGCGTCTAATCTGGGTATGACTTTAGTACAAAAGTGTACTATTTTATTGAAAAGTGTTTTTAGATTTATGTAATATATTTTAACTAGTTCTGAAGAAGACTCCCTTAAGGCGGGTCGAAACCGGTCAATAAATTCATTGAATATTTGCAACAGGTTTGGCTGTGTTTTCATTATACAAGTTAGAGACTATCTACTGAGCCATAAGAGGATTCTAGCAGTGATTCTGAACTGACGATGAAGGCCTCGACTGGCATATGAGAATCACTTTTCGTCAGCTTTCGAATGCATATCCTTCAGTAAATTGAGAAGAAAGGTGGAGAGAAATGGAAAATGAAAAGCTTCTGCATAGCACACTTTAAGTGAAAAATGAGGAAGAATACGTATGGATTTTCTCAAGGCTCTGATTCGTTTAATCACATCTCGTGCAATTACATATCTCCTGACGTAGCTTCTGAATCCATCAATCAAAATGCCAATGACACAGCATGTTATTGTACTGATGATGCCTCTAGTCTTGATCCGGAGCCATCTACACCCCAACCCTCCTCCTTGAAAGATGGCTTGAGCAGGTGGCGCGTTCTTCCAGCACAGCGAATGCGCAACTCATTCTTTCCCACCACACAGGTCAATCCGTTGCGGCGAAGTACAAAGAGCAAAACCTTCAAGTAATGATTCTAGGTTTCTCTATTGCAGCAGCTGTGAATACCGGTACCTAGAAGTGAAATTAATCCGCATCTTCGATATGCAACCTCATGTAACTAGACTGTTAAAGAGCACACGTATGAATTTTCTCTCTTAAACGCAATGTCTATCGACTGTGATTTTGCCTATAGTGACACTGAAGGCTCAGTTGCCGTTAATGACATTGGCTGTTAAAAAAGACTTCTGCAACGCATTTCATCCGAACTTTGGTTTTAACACAGTCATCAACGTCTTAGGAGCTGGTTCACGCTACGTATGGAGACTGCAATAAAAGATGTTAACCGCGGTAATCGTGGCTCAGTTTGGTAATCTCACTTTGACCGAATATGTCATAAAAGTTGTTTGATAAGTTTGAAAGTCTCTGCTGAACGTGTCTCTAAGTACCTCTACAACTAAGATCGTTTATACTAATCTGCACGCGTGCGTTGTTTTTCGCCAGTGAGAAAGTTCAATTACCAAATCCAAAAAACTGGTAATTCTTCATCTTCCTGGCGTTGTTCTGGCTATTTAACACTATGCCGCTTTTGGATTATAGACACAGTTCCATTTATCATCATCTTGGCGAAGCGCAACCGTATCTGTGTGATACGCGTTATTTAGTTATTGAATTGCTTTTTTATCGGCCAGCAATCCTGATTGCAATTTTTAAGCGGTTTCCCGCAATAATCGAGACGAATGCTTGAACGGTCACCAACCTCCGCTTCGTAAACTACACATTTCACAAACAAAAATACATATACCACACAAAACATAGCTACACGTTTCACAGACACAAGCGAACACAATAGTTCTATCACGGGTTTGGTTCATGTCCTCCCACCCTACACTGAAAACAAGAAAAACACTATTACCTTAGGGACCGAGCGTGGTGGGTGAACGGTAAAGGTTCTGACCTCACATTCGGGAAGACGCTGGTTCGAATCCCCGTCCGGGCATCCAGATTTTGGTTTTGCATGGTTTCCCAAAATCACTCCAGGCGAATGCCGGGATGCTTCCTTCAGAAGGTCATGGCCGAATTCCTTCCCGATCCTTGTCCCCGGTCCCATCCCGCCTCTAATGACCTCGATATCGTCGAGGTGTAAAGCCATAAGTAAAAAATAATATTACCTAGGGGTAGTGGTATAAACGGGATTACATTGTAATACTTCATTATTTTGATGCAATAATTCTTACTGTCAATATTGAGTAGAAGCAGACGAAAACTTAATTCGATTAACATTTAAACAAAAACTAACTGGAAATAAGAACCATAAAACTTGTTAATGGTGAGTTCATGCTATTTTTACATTGAGTTAATTTGAGGAAAGGTATATTGGCAGCAATACACATCAGAATTAGGTGCGAAATCTAAACGTGCCCGAACAGAAGCTGTAGTCACAGGAATGACAGAATCTGGCTGGACAACGATGGAAGGAATGAAGAAAATTTGAGTGAAGAATCCCAAGACGAAGAAAAAAAAATGTGAAGAGAAGTTAAATAGCCTGAATTTGCATGGTACAGAATCACGAAAAGTTATAACGATTAAAGTATTTCTGATATTCCTGCGGAAAGCGCTTTTTCGTCAAACATTTTTTCAAAACGCGATTAATTCGTATTTTATCTGAGCATTTCTATTTTTTATTTTTTGCTGTTGTCAGTCGTTCGACTGGATTGATGCAATCCTCCATCCCTTCCTATCCTGTGCTAACCTCTTCATTTCTATCTGAGCATTCTTGAAACTTAAAGCTACAAATGTATCTACGTTTTTAAAGTACAGGTTTTACTTCGATAAAATGCTGTACTCATAACATACAGTTTCAGAAAGTTATTTCCAAACAGCAGATCAGCACCTATTTTTATCATTTCCCCTTTCCATAGCCTCTTGCATGTTATTTAACTCACAGATGATATCTTTTCTATTCCAATATGAATATTTACTCTGTTGTTCACACTGTTATTTTTAATCCACTTAAAGGGATTTCTGTAGTACTTCGTTTAATCTCACAGTTTTCTGCTTATGACCATTAAATAATTCTTTTATATCTACACTACTACAAGGCGCTACAGGCAGTAAATCTTGACATACTGATAAATTATTGTAGGATAATCTTACTTCAATATTTCGTACGTTACTTCCAAATTTAGCATACACTTCTCTCATTTCTAATTACTAAAAGAAATGCGATGGAGACAATGATCTAAACAGAGGCACAGAAAACAAAATCTATTGTTAGAGGTGTAATGTTAATTTCATTATTATTATTCGTTAAAGCTTACCAATCACACACAAACTGATAGAATAAGAGATGCCATTCTAATAATTAGTAGAAATAATTTCATACTGTACCAAAATATGATTAGTTAAATAAAATCAGAGCTTCCTACGTATTAGGAAAGTTACCCTCACAGATAATAATATGGTCTCGAGTCTAAAACAATATTAATCAGTCTTTTGCTACTGGGGCTGGTCAACAAAAATCCATCAAGTGCTAGATATTTTCAAGCGTTCCATGTATTAATTTTTTTAAATACTTAAAAATACAATAACACATGTTTCTCGAACTGCTTAACAAATGTTATTTATAAATCAAATAAAAAATAAGTAGAAATAAGTTGTGATATAATAGTGGGGATTATAAATTCTTCTAAAAAGAATATTGTTTTCAGACATATCTATTACCCAAACAAAAAATTCTAAATTGAATGATACAAATGGTTTTTTTTTTTTTTTTTTTTTTTTTTTTTTTTTTTTTTTTTTTTAGAAATTTCAAATACCAAATTTTTTATACTCATTTATACATATTTTTAGAGAAATATTAACTCCAGAATGTTCATTTGTAAACTTCAGGAAACAGCATACCACTGTAAAATTTAAACAATTATCGGATCAATAGCTATTATAACTTCGTAAAATGCTGCAGAAATCGTGGAATAAAAATGAAACTCCAAAACCTTTCAAGAGACGACGTGTTACCAGTTTTCATTATAAAGGTTTATAAAGTTGTTTCAACAAGAGTACTAGATTTGAACTGCGTGTGATTTGAGCTGTTATTATTCGATAGCTCGATAATTGTGAAAAGTCGATATAAAGAATCAGCTTCCTTACTGTAATTATTTTCACACCCCATGATTTTTTATGAAATTGTGTTATAATAGAGATGAGGTCATTTTGCTGTAAAGATTCAATAGATCGATAATTGTGACAGGTCGATAAAAGAAATGTTTCACGTCAATTTCCAATTAAACCTTCAAGTAATTATTTTCACACCTTGTAATTTTTCAAGAGTATGTGTTACTATCGTGTTAATGTCAATTATGGCTTTACGCCTCGTCGGCATCGTGGTCATTAGAGGCGTGGTGGGGACAAGGAACGGGAATGAATTCGGTCATGGTCTTTTGAAGTAAGCAACCAAGCAATCGCCTTGAATGATTTGGGGAGACCATGGAAAACACAAATCTGGATGCCCGGATGGGGTATTCGAACCGGCATCCTCCCGAATGCGAGGCCAGAGCGTTCGTTAACCGCTCACTCACAACGCTCGGTAAATTATTGGATTATGGGTGGTAGACGGACAAACAGACAGACAGACTTACGATCGATAAGGCTTCTGTCTTTCATTCAGAAACTAATAACCCAGTTACATCAAACATCAGGTGTAAGTGTCGTGATATGTCACTATGCACGATGTGGTTCAAGGAAAAATACTGGGGTTCAGCCACCTTCAATTAGGCTCAGGCATATAAATAGTGAAGTGTGAAGAAGAAGATAAACCAATATAAGCAAAGGATTTGTTACCTATTTTTGCAGTTCATTAACCGCCTGGCGATGAATCTCAGCGGCGATTGGTTTCTCGTTGCGGCGCTAACTGGCCAGCTAGAAACGAAACCTAACCGAAACGGCCAGGAATAACATATAAAGATTGCAATCAGCGGGCTATGAGAGCACTGAGGGCGGGTAGATAATCTGGCCATTGTAAGGTAGAACCGGTAATTGGCCACGCGTGGCATAAATCAGATTGTGGTTTATTGTTGCAGTAATTACTGGAGCTATTGTCCCTGTCGGGATTTATGTAAGTGCTCACCTCCATCCTCCCCCACCAGCCTACCCGACTGTACACTCGTGACGTCACGTCGCATCCTTACAGTGTGATTACCAATGTGCTACGGCGCCTTTGTTGCGATTCTGCAGCGCTTGGTAGGTAGCAGCTACAGGTATGTGAGCCTCAGTAGCTGCATGCGGTGGGGTATTACAGAGGCCAGTCAAACACCTACGTCTTCTGAAAGGATTTTTCGGAATCTGTCTGTAAATGCTGACTCATATTGTAAATTTCAAGTTATGTCTTTTTACCGGTAATTAACTGACCCATGAAAGCATTTGGAACAATCGTCTTCTCTACAAAGAAATAGTTTTTATAATCATCCTTGGCTCGAGTAATATTTTTTTTATTTTTTTTATTTTTTTTGTGAATATGAATTCTAATAGAAAAGACAGCTTTTGAAATTGCATACAAATCGTTACGCTGCATTCTTTGGTAACAAGACGCCGCTTGCCGTATCGAACTAACTGTGATCAGTTTCGATCTAGAGCGGTCAACCGGCGTGGTGGTGTAACGGTTAGCGTTCTGGCCTCACATTCGGGAGGACGGCGGTTCGAATCCCCGTCCGGGCATCCAGATTTGGGTGTTCCATGGTTTCCCAAATCACTCCAGGCAAATGCCGGGATGATTCCTTCAAAATGCCATGGCCGAATTCCTTTATATTCCTTGGCCCCCATCCTTTCCAGTCTCTAAAAACCTCGCTGTTAAGAGACGTTAAGCAGTAAAAAAAAAAAAAAAATAAATAAATAGAGCCCTCTAATTAAACACGTGCATTGACAGCTCTGTGAATCGTTGAGAGTGAAGGTGAATAAATGTTTTGAAGCGCGTTAAAGATTTAAATCTTGCTTTTTTTCCCCAATGTAGAAATTTCTTCTTTGTGGTTATAAAGCGGACTCTGTGGGCCATACCCAATGTTTATTATTATTTTTTAATGGCATTCGGCATGTAAGGCCATAGAGCCAGCTCAATGTGAATATCAAATTACTTACAGTGAAACAGTTTCTCCAGGTATGGACCCTACAGAGTGGACACGACATTCACTTAAACACCCATGACCTCTGCCGGACTCGAACCGGCGTCCTTCGGCAGGCGGGGCCAGTACTCTTGGCCCTACGCTACCGAAGCCGGCATACGCGATGCTACGAATGGTTTAAGCGTTTCAAATCGGGCTGATTGTCAATCGACTAAGATCTAAGATCGGGAAGGCCATCGACGTCAACAAACGATGAAACAATCAATACTGTTCGATCTGTGAAAAACGTCGTTTACCTGTATGGAAGGCTTCAGAAGTCGGGATTAGGGTCGAGTCCTTTCATATAAGTCTAAGTGAATAAACTTGGCATAAAACACTGGTGCCGGGTCTGTTCACAGACGAAAAAACGTGGACCTTGTCACTATCACCCAAGAATAGTATGATCGTACCAACGGGGACAAAAATTTTATGACAAGCATCATAACAGGTGACGAAAGGTGGGTGTACGGCTATGACGTGGAAACAAAAGCACATTGGTTGAAATGGATCGGTCCATCTACGTTTTGCTTTGAATGTCGTAGGATTATCCATCATGAATTCGTGCCACAAGGTCAGACTTTTAACTAGCAACTGTAAACAGTTTTATAGTGTTTACGGGAAAATGAGCATCGGAAGAGGCATCAACAGTGAAAGAACTACAGTTTGTTTGGCACCACGACAAAGCGCCGTTGTACTCGTCTCTGCCCATTCGGGAATTTTTGGCCAGGTACGGAACAGCTGTCCTTCCCCAACCTCCTCAGTTAACAGATTTGACATAGGAAGACTTTTCCCTGCTTCCCTAACTTAAAATTTGCTTGAAAACGGGGCTCGAATGTATAATGTAAATTCAAGAAAAATCTCCGACATAGCTTCGAGCCATTACAGAAAACGAGTTTCACGGAGCATATGAGCAGAGGATGGAGACGCTGCGTAGGTAGAAACGGGAAGTATTTCGAAGGGAACAAGTGTTTGTAAGGTTAGAAATACAGCAATAAAAATTTTGTGACAATAATTCGGTCATTTTTTTGAGCAGGCCTTGTATTTAGAGACATAAAGTTATTTTACTTTTCCATAAACGATGATAGAAAAATAAAAATTATGTCCACCAAAGGTTTAGCAGTTTTTTACTATTTATAATGAAGTACGAGAATAATGGAAAGAAATTTTATACACGTAAATAAGTAGTAACATTTGGAACAGAAACATAGGTATTAAGCCAGAAAAAAAAAAAAAAAAAAAAAAAAAAAGTCTGGGGCCACATATATGTAATTCCTGGTCGATCCCAGTTAGTGTGCGATAAGGTTCTGGCCTGGCATTTAGGTGGACTTTGGTTCAAATCCCTGACCAGTCATATAACTTTCCAGAAGTGTAGCAGGAAAGACTGTAAGGGGTGATATAGTAGGATAGGAGATGAAAGTTATCAACCGTCTTCAAGAAATAGAGATCTAAAGAGTGATGTGCTTTGTAAAAAGGATGGAGAACTGCAAGAATACCCAAATCACTCTGAAGTCTGGTTTGAGAAGCCCCATGCAGAGATGAAGCTAGATTGGATGTGGAGATAGTAAACGGACTTCTAGAAAATCGGACAGTGAAAGGTAGTTAGGAATCAAATCTCCTCCAGACTGCAACAAGCATAAACGTTGTTACGTAATGGTATGTATTGGGTTCACATTCTCCCAATTTTTTTTTTTTTTTTTTTTTTTAGTGTTTCTGAACTTTTGCTCAAGCTCACTGGCTTGTAACAACACTACTATAATGTGACAAATTTTCTATTAAATTTTCGCAAAAAAAGTATATCGAAGAAACGTGAAAATGATGTTAAATACTAGTTTGCTGTTGTTATCTATAGGCAGCTAATTGTTACGTTGATTTGACTTGAGCGATGTAGACAATAAACTTTTGCACAGGGCTTGATAAGAGATTTTTCTGTTTTTTATTTATTTTTTGATGGCTGGTCTACTTCAAAGTAATCATAGCCGGGATACGTCCTTTTTGAAAAATTATGTATAGAATGAGGGCCTTACGGTACATTAAGCATCACAGGGCCTGCTGACTGCTCAAGAAGCGCGGGTTCTCCTGCACCGACGCACGGGGGTGCAGAGCAGTGAGAGGCAGGTGCAGATGTCGGATATCCGGACTGGGCTGTCACTCGGCCGTGACCACACGCGCCTGCCACGCACCCCGCAGAAACTACCTGCCAACAACCACCGCAATACAAACCCACCATTTCCGTCAGCCATTTTACATATATATGCAACTTGCAAAAAATGGACGAATTTTGGTCCAAATGTTGGATAGTTTTTGTGTTATACTCTACCGGTACTCATTATCGTCATCATTATTCTGCCCTATGGCAGATTTCAACTTGGAAGCTTTCCATGTTGTCCTGTCTTCTACCCTCCTCTTCAGGTCCATGTATTTTCCGCTGATGTCATGTTTTATTTCGCACCTCTCCTCTCACACACTAGTTCATCCAAGGTGCCTGTTAACAAGTACTCCCCCCTCCCCCTCCCCCCTCTCTCTCTCTTTTTTTACTTGTGGCTTAACGTATCGTTGACGTAGAGGCGGGATGGGACTGGAGACAAGGAACGGGAAGGAATTCGGCAATGGCCTTTTGAAGGAAGCATCAAGGAATTCGCCTGGAGTAATTTGGGGAAACCATGAAAAACCCAAATCTGGATGCCTAGACGGGGATTCGAACCGGCGTTCTCCGCTCAGCCACCACGCTCGGTATACTCTCCTCTCAACAAGTGTCCCTTGCAGTTCTTCTTTCTTTCTCTAATGAAATGCAGTAGTTTCCTCCTTACACCAATCCTTTCCAGAATTTCAACATTACTCACTTTTACTATCTAGCTTATACTCTCCATTCTCCTACACATCGACATCTCAAACTTTACAGATGCA
Source organism: Vandiemenella viatica (assembly GCA_031002005.1). Classification (NCBI taxonomy): domain Eukaryota; kingdom Metazoa; phylum Arthropoda; class Insecta; order Orthoptera; family Morabidae; genus Vandiemenella; species Vandiemenella viatica. Next base: position 78,101,327 of record JARYHS010009186.1, on the reverse strand, counting down.
ACAAAATATTAGCTTTGAGTTTTTTTTTTTTTTTTTTTTTTTTTTTAATGTATGGTAACTACTGTAATTGTACAAATTCCTGGTTTAAACCAGTTTCAGAAATACTGCGTGTATCGCTTACAGAAAAATCTGGAACGTTTGAGCCGGTAGTTCCAAAGATCCTAGTTATGCCGATATAGATGGTAGTTTTATTTTTCGGCGCTTATATTTCAGAAGTCTGTCCGTACAGATTCGGGGTGCAGCTCGTGGTTTCTTTATTTATTCCAGTATTAAATTATAGCTTGACCTCCTGCTGGTGATAGACTGGTGGGTGAGCGATGAAGTTCGGGGTCTGACAATGAAGAAGATGCGGTTCCAAACACCGGTTTCGCCACGGTTTTCCGAAATCACCCCATGCGAATGCCGTGATGGTTCATTCGTAAATGTCATTGTTCAACTCCATTTTAGTCTTTGTCGGAAATATTCTCTATGTTCTGGTGTCGAAAATTTCTTTAGGGTTGATAGAATTTTATTGGAAGTAATTAGATACTGACTTTACTAGGAAGAGCCAGTGCTAATGTAGAGAAAAGGCACGAACAAAGTATTGTAAGTGACACGACTCTCTTACATATTGCATACATTCTTCTACGAACATAATAATTTTTTGGATCTTTGTTAAAGATCTATTTACAGAACTCTACTAACGACAGGTATCTGGGATAAGGCTTCAATCAATCGGCCAAACTAAATGCAAACAACTTCTTGGTTTTGCTCAACCAAATTTATGATTTCATTTTTAGGTCTTTTACATTAAATGGTGGTAGTAATAATTTATTATTAACACATATAGTCATAAATATACCCTAGGGTAAAGACCGTTACACGGGTAGTGAGCGTGGATACTGACAATTCTTAAAGTGTATACAGATAACCATCTCATAGGTAGTGATAAAAAAAAAATACCTCTCTACGTAGTAAGATCCCACTCTACCCCTAGTTTTATCACTGCTTCTTCCATAACACGCAATGGGAGGTAAATACACTGAAGGGCCATAGAAACTGGTACACCTGACTAATATTGTATATGCCCCCCCCCCCCCCCCGCGAGCAGGCAGAAGTGCCACAACACGACGTGGCATAGACTCGACTAATGTCTGAAGTAGTGCTGGAGGGAATTGACACCATGCATCCTGCGGGGCAGTCCATAAATCCGTAAGAGTACGAGGGGGGGGGGGGGAGATCTCTTCTGAACGCCACGTTGGAAGGCATCCCAGATATGCTCAATAATTTTCCATGTCTGGGGAGTTTGGTGGCCAGCGGAGGCGTTTAAACTCAGAAGAGAGCCACTCTGTAGCAATTCTGGAAGGGTGGGATGTGTCGCATTGTCCTGCTGGAATTGCCCAATTCCGTCGGAATGCACAATGGACATGAATGGATGCAGGTGATCAGCCAGGATGCGTACGTACGTGTCACCTGTAAGCATTGTATCTATGCGTATCAGGGGTCCCATATCACTCCAACTGCACACTCCACACAGCATTACAGAGCCTCTACCAGCTTGAACAGTCCCCTGCTGACATGCAGGGTCAATGAATTCATGAGTTTGTCTCCATACCCGTACACGTCCATCCGCTCGATACAATTGGAAACGAGACTCGTCGGATCAGGTAACATGTTTCCGATCATCAACAGTCCAATGTCGGAGTTGAATGCCCCAGGCGAGGAGTAAAGCTTTGTGTCGTGCACTCAGCAAGGGTACACGAATGGGCCTTCGGCTCCATAAGCACATATCGATGATGTTTCGTTGAATGGATCGCACGCTAACACTTGTTGATGGCCCAGCATTGAAATCCGCAGCAATTTGCTGAAGGGTTATACTTCTGTCACGTTGAACGATTCTCTTCGGTCGTCGTTGGTCCCATTCTTGCGGGATCTTTTCCTGGCAGCAGCGATGTCGGAGATTTGATGTTTTACCGGATTCCCGATAGTCACGGTACACTTGTGAAATGCTCGTACGGGAAAATCCCCACCTCATCGCTACCTCGGAGATGCTGTGTCCCATCTCTCGTGCGCCGACTATAACACCACGTTAAAACTCACTTAAATCATGATAAACTTTCATTGTAGCAGTTGCACGATCTAATGCCTGCGTCAGACACCAGTTGTATTATATAGGCGTTGCCATCCGCAGTGCCGTACTCTGAGTGTTTACGTATCTCTGTGTTTGCATACGCATGCCTATACCAGTTTCTTTGGCTCTTCAGTGTAGAACAAACAATGATTCCCATCACTGCCTGGCATTATAATTTAAAAAAAAAACCTGCCATCCGTTTTTACACTACATGCAATTACTTCCACAAAACCTATCAAAAATTACGGAAATTTTTATTGTTACGACAAAATTTCTAAGGAAACCATAATTTCAAAAACAACTAACTATTATTTATTTATTTGACGTATTTCATAATTTCTAATAAATTTTCCTATTACTTATCTTGTGTTAAAACAAAAAAAAAAAAAAAAAAAAAGGTTGTGTTTTGAGACAATCGTGGTGTATTTGTACATGTGACAATAGCGTTTGCACATTATCTGTCAGAAGTGGAAATTTACGTGCAATCCATTTTTTTTTTTTAATATTCAAATAGGTAAGATATGTTCATATTGATTCCAAGTGAAAACTGTCTTGGGAATGTAAAAGACTACGTACCATTGTTAAAACCAATAATATTACAACCACTTGTCACAGGGCATTCAATTACTATGTAAGTGTAAACTCCAATCACATGGTTCCACACTGTTAACTACTTTAAATTGTTTTTTAAAAGGCTTTTGTTAAAAGAAAATCATGTAGCACATCATTAGATAACCATACACCAGAAAATCATCAGTGCAAAATTCAACGAAACCTCCGCTTCCCTATAATCTTATCATTACCGTCTATCATATTTAGTTACAATACTCCAAGAACAACAATCTATAAGCGAGTAAAATTATTTCTGAAGCAGAAATTTTATAAGCTTGGACATAAAATTAAATGGTTTTAATGTAATCTTTTATTTCTTGTGTCAGGGTACTTAAATAGGAAGCTGCAAAAAATTTCCCCTGTAATCTAGGTGGATGTTTCATGTATTCCTTTTTCATGACCATGTATTTCAACATTAAAACTGGTTTTATTATTTTCTGCTACGAAGAAAATAGAGCGCATATGTATTGTAAATATAGTTGACTTTCTAACCAATTTTCTGCACAATATCTGCGGGTTTAATTCACAAACAACGATTTTTGTGAATTATTTATCTTCAGAGTATGCGACTAAATTGCTCTAATGGAGATTCTATGATTGTTCAAACCATAATTAAGAGATGAACTGTCTTCTGAAGTTAGTAGTAGCACGTAAAAATCAACGGGTTTCACTAGCAATTATTTTTTCTGAAAATAACCGCTCGAACGCAATGCCTCTCTACTGCTGAATATGCCTGCCCAGTTTTGTCTGGATAAACCCGCGCTGGAAAGATAGATATACCCTCAATAATAAATCCAGGCTATTTACAGGATGTATTATATATAATCCGTTGAATAACGTCTGTAGAGTTGCTGGTTTTGAAAGATCTGCCTCTCATCGAAATTCAGTGGAATATACGGAGAAGTTCGAGAAAAATCTTTGATGAACGCCACACTTCATGGAGTGAAAAATGGTGGCGAGAACCTCATGTCAAGAAGAAAGTTTGTGAAAACCCAGGTGGATGAACAACAACCCGACTACGCAGCTACAGCGGAAATGCCTCATCACTAAACTGGAAGGTATGGAGAACACTAAACCACATTAGAATAGGTGTAGTTCCAGTAACAACCAATCTATCAAGATTAGATGTTATAGACTGCAAATGTGAAACAGCACAAACTATTGAACACCTGCCTGTTCTGCCCAAATTGTCCTGCCACCTGTATCCCCTATGACGTACGAACTCCCAAGAAAGAAGCATTTGACATAGCTAAATAGTGGGTTGAAAAACTTGTTCCAGACACGATAAAGTAAAGTGAGTATGCTCCCTCGTTCCTACGGAATGTACGATGAAGACCTTGGCCTCTGGTATGACCTGTGAGGCAAGTGGTTTCCACCACACCCAGGCAGAAAACTGACTGAAACTGCGACACTCGTCTCGGTGAGGGAAATATTCCGAACTCGTTCTGAAAGAACCCAGAGTCGAGGTCACATGTAATGACACCCATTCGCCTCCCACAGCGCGCCGTGCATGAGCTGCCTGAGGAACGGCGTGGCCGGTAAGCAGGTAGTTGAGCTCGGCCATATCTCAGCGCGAGTTCATTCCAGCACGGGCGGCGCCGGCTCTCGGGGCGTGAAGGATGGACCTGCAGATCGCGTAATTGAATTAAGCCCTCGCTCTCTCTGCAGCAGGATAGGAGAGGACAGCATGCGGCTATTACGTGGGCCGGAGTTGGCTACGTCGCTGCAATAGGTTGCAAAACCTTCAGCGTCCATCAACAATTACACTAGTGGGAATATACAAACCGCAAAGTTTTGTTCCAACGTAAATGGAAAACCGGATTGATTTAAACGGACAACTATGAACTTCAGCTAGAATCAAAGTAATCCAGAGGCTGAAATCATTTTTGTTTTCTTTCTTTTCTCCCTGATTTTTTTCTGTCTCCCCGATCTGTATTGGAGTGTAAGAAACTATTACAGCTGATGGGCCATAAAACCACTTCCAGTATTGTGTATTACAATTCTGTTAGTGTAGTTAAAAAATGACTTTCATAGCACATTGTATATAATGAGTACAGACAACAAATTTTAGGCCAAGTCTTACTTAAAAATACCCGTGTCTGAGGCAAGATTCGGCCCGCCAACCAAAAACTACAAAAACTTAATATGATCCATTATTTGTTTTCCTTTAATGTTATTGTCTTCTAAAACTAAGATAAGCTTGGCATTTAGCCTGAATGAGATCTACTGAAGCTGATTTTGGAGGTAGGACGGTCACTTCCTTTCCTCTTTACCTATCTTCACCCGGTAATCCTACGGGGTAAAGGGAACTTTAACATGGGATCAGAAACACAAAGCTTTATGGCGTACTTCACATTACATTTTAAGTTGTGTGAGTTGGTGAGAGTCGGCTTAAGAGCCCATGAAATTCATCTCCAAGACAAAGAATTGAACCGGGAACCTTTCGACTACTATACACCTTGACCACTAAGCAACCAAGCCGCTCTTCTCTTAAATTGTTCCCAATACAAAAAAAGGTAAGAAATAAATAATCCTGTATACCTTAGAATGCACACATTCAGAACTCTTATTTTATTCCAAAACCTCCGTTTTTCACCTTTTTGTGTCAGTCCATTTCAATTACGACATCGAATTAAGCAATCTTACCTAGTTTCATTTGATTCTACTTACATTTTTCCTGGCGATTACAGCGATATCTGACTCTGAGAGGTTGTTTCGAGGTGAGATGGAAGGACTGGTTTAACTAGTGAAGGTTAGCTGTTTGGGAATCCTGTTCTTTGAAAGGAAAGAGAATTTGTTCACTCTCCCGAAGAGATTAATGTTCTGGTCTCTGTTTTTGGAAAACGTATATTCCTGACCTGAGGGACCAAATGAATAACATATCTACGTGAGGTAAAACGAAGCGATTTTATGGCGAGTGTCCATCCATTATTTGGTGATTGTTTCTAGCCACGAGTAATTAAACAAAACACTTCCCTTCTTCACGATTGATTTTATGTGTCATTCATCTCCTTGAAGCTGTGGTGATTTCAGAGCAATGAGAGATGACCTTTATGCTGCAAGGAACGAAGACAGTGATTGGTTGAGGTTGCTGAACTCAACGGTAGAGGGACAAATTTGGCCTTCAAAAGACGTACTTGGTCTGATCTCTTATGTTGAAGAGCTGTGGGGCAGTTTGACCCATTGAAGTGAGGCGAAGGGTGTGATGATGTCAATGAGGTTGTCAGTTAGTGGTGATTGCTTGCGTGGACGATATAAGAATTCCCTTCGTCCCTGAGACGAGATTAGTGATCGATCCTTGTTATTTGAAATCAGCAGTTGTTTCTGTGAGGTGATAAATGGAGGTGGTGTCATTACAGGTAGCAGTCGACAGTAGGGGCTGACACCGATGAGAATACGACTGTAGTGATTGTAGGTAGATGGTGGACGCTTGACATCGATGGTATAAAGAATGTTTTTGATTTTCAGATGAAAATAGTTTTCTGATACCCGTTGCTGCACAGCATTGGTTACTGCAGCAGAAGAATGGTATCAGTTGAGGATTAATGAAATGTATTGGTGGTGTGGTCAGAGGATGGTGGTGTTGGCTGACGTTGACGAGTCAATGAATGTTTTCTGCTTACATATGAGATTAGCGTTCTGGTCTCTGTTATCGTTGCACTGTAGCCGCTGGTGTGAGGTAATTAGAGCAGGTGGGGTGAGATGGCTAGTGGCGGCAGTGCAGGCACCAGTTGGTGGTGGTTGCTGACCGGAAGACGGGCGCTCGGCGGCGCGTGTCAACCGGGAACAGGTGACACCTGGAGGGATGCTTGGCGGTGTTCTACTGGGATATCGCCACCAGACGCTAACGTCCGTCACGCCAGCTCCGAGCTCGTCCAACGGCCGGCAAACGGAACATACCAAACAATTTCTGTAGCGTGCCATATGTTCACCTATTCTCTCTAAAGAGGAACTACTGCAGTACTGAAAAATGGTTACAAGTATACGAAATGTTGACCCAGTAAGTGTTTACGTGCACACTTGGCAGAAAGAAATAGTCACTAAGTTTACATTTATAGATCAAAACCAACAGTTACAAGCGACTTAGTACGCATAAACTTAGAATTTTATTGCTAGAATTGGATGTAGGAAGCTGTACGTGAAATATGTCCAAAAAACACGTAGTAGAGATAATATGACAGTAAAGCCAGCACGATGCCATTCTATCTTTGAAACTGTCTCATGAAGAGAAACTATTTGAAACATGTATATAAAAAAAGGAACAAACTAAGGCGGGTGTTAACTGTGGCAGACTACCTACAACAGAACCTCCGGCAGACTACCTACAACAGAACCTCCGGCAGACTTTTGTTTGTAGTATAAAATTATTTCAATTTCTGGGGACATTTTATGACAGTACAGTTTTGTGAACATTGTTTTTGGTTTTTCAGCCCTTTGCAAGGGTATACAGGGTGTTCAGCAATGAAAGGATAATCCTACAACCGCAGATAGGTCACATCATTTCTTATTATATGAAAAAATATTATTTTAGTAAAAGTCTCACCAGTTTCGAGATATGGATTTTTTAATAATTTTTTCGAAACATGTGACTTTGTTCAGTTTATTCCATGCCATCCAGGAACGAAAGAATAATCCTGCAACCGCAGATAGGTCACATCATCTTCTATTATATGACAAAATTTTATTTTAGTAAAAGTCTCACTATTTTCGAGATATTGATTTTTTAATATTTTTTCGAAACATGTGATTTTGTTCGGTTTATTCCATTCCTTTTCATTTATACAAATTATGACTTTTGAACCCTTTTTTTTTTTAAAAAAAAAAAAAATACTCAAAAATATTTCAGCCACCTAAAACAATATTACTTTTTTCTTAAAATTTTTAAAAAAACTTATATAATATCTTAAATGGTATAATTCTGTTATACTTCTTTTAAAAAAATTGTTTTTTGTTAGTTAAATCTTCTAAAAAGACCATTTTGCATTTTAAACATGTAGTAAAAATTTATAATGATGTTTTTTAAAAGATTTTTTTGAAGTTATTAACGGTTATTTTTTAAAAAAAAAAAATAACATCGTTTTAGATGATTCAAACATCCTAGAATGATTTTTTAAAAAACTGGTTCACAATGTCTTAATTTGTAGAAATAGCTTGGAATAAACTGAAAAAAGTAACATTTTTCAAAAAAATCAAAAAAAATCATCATCTCAAAAATGGTGAAACTTTGACGAAAAACAAAATGTTGTCATATAATAGGACATGATGTAATCTATTTTCGGTTGCAGGATTATCCTTTGATACCTAGACACCCTGTACAGTCTTTGGGGGTTGCAAACCCGTGAGCTAGCCGATGGAAAGAGAACACGCCTTTACTAAGTGTACCCCACTACTTTCACCGTCTGTCCAAGGTGCAGTGCAAATCCACATCTGTATTGCATAATAAGTATGCACTTTATAAACAGATCAAATACAAACTGACTGCGAGAGAAACAAAGCCTTAGTGGCCGATATAAAAATACACAGACATACGTTATCCGTCTGTTTGTCTTCGTTCGGTTAGTTTTCAAATTTTCATGACAATACACATTACTTTTCGAGAGAAAAGTATCGTACGTTCTTCCTAATAGATGCATACTAGTTGCTTGTCAAATTCCATCAAAATCGGCTTAGCCGATCAGTCGTGAAAACGTAACAGACAGACAGAGTTTATTTCGCATGCGTAATATTAATTAATAAGTGTAGATGCAATGCTTTCATCCATCACCGAGTCTATTTTCGCACGCACAACGAATTGCTTTGATCAGTTAATCCAATTTTAGTAATGATAGCCAATGTAGTAAATTTAATTTTGCATTGACCTCTATACCTTAGATATTTAAAAAAAAAAAAAAAAAAATAAGTTAAGTGACTTTTGTAAACATAAAAAACTATCATAGTCCACAACCCGAAGTATGGTTGGATCATTCCGAATGAGCCATACCAAGCTATTGTGTAAGATACAGGATGGCGAGTTCTTTTCCTTTGGGACCTACAGTTTATCGTGGAATCCAAACCACTGAACCAACATATACAGCTCATATGATCAAACGGAACTCTTAAAAATTCCTGCACCTATTGGGATTTGAACCTGGGACCAGAACATCGCCTTAGCCACTGAGCTACCAGACCACTCTAAGTGAACATATACGTGACGTAGTAACTTGTTAAATTTTCCTGAAAGCAACTGAATTAAACAGCAGACGCACTTAATGATTGATTTGTTTCTTTACTTCTCTGGGATTATACTAAACTATTAGAATAAACGGAAAACAGAGCTTGACATTGACGATTCTTAAACCGTAATAAAATATCTAAAAGGTTCAGGTCCACTCTGAAATAGTTTTGTGAGTTGCAAATAAATTGGATTTATATTCGCACTGCAATATCATTTTTTAATCACCAGGTATTTAAAGTTGAAGGAAAAACACTTCCATTGATGAGGCAAACGTTTTAAACAGCTACAGATTTGCATCTAAATTATTTGGAATTACTGGTAAAGCTGTAAGGGAAAAGTTTACAACAGCAGTTAATTTTACGACTATTAGGAGTTTAAGGATTTTCTTTTTTTTTACGCTAAGGTATTCTTAAAAATCTGCCTTTTCTCCATTTGCTGTTAAAGAGATGAATATGTATCATTGTTGCAAATCTCTTACAGATTTCTCCTGAGAATTCGTGAAGAACCATAAAAAAAAGGCCTTACATACAGATTGTAAACAGCTACGCAACCAGAAAGTTGGTTGGATTATCCCTAGTGAGGCATACTAAGCCATTGTGTCAGAGGTATGACGGCCAGTTTTCTTCCCTATAGGACCTAGAGTTCAACGTGGAATATCTAAACAACGCAACTTCACAACATAACTCATACGATTCAATATAACTGAGTTTATAAGCCGGGAGAGAATGGGGGACTAGAAACGCCAAGCAGTTTGTGAAGAACCATCATTCACCTGAAATGAATTTGATAGATGATTGAATCAGGCTATTTAGTATGGGATCAGTACCCATATTCTACCGCGTGCCCAATGTTTTTACTTATAACTTTACACAACGACGAGTTCATTATAAGTGGTAATTGACAGGAGTCATGGAAATGAATTGTCAAGGCTTTTTTAAGGAATGACCCTGGCAATCAACTGGAATGCTTTTGTAAAACTGTTAAAAATCGAAATCTGGATGGCCGGACTTGTATCCTTTCCAATGTGAGGATCGAGCGAAAATCACTATTCACAAGGTTCGCTTACCGAATACCTATTTCGTATAAGTCGAAGTGATCAGAGGCGTGGGATGATTGGGATCACGAACGGGCAGGAACTCGGCCAAAGAACATCTTGTTATTCACCTAAATTGAATTTCTGAGAATATCGATTATCGAACCGTAGCCTTCCTCAATGCCAGGAACGATCATTAACCACTCACACGCTAGGATCAATGCTCGAGGGCATCCAGATTGGGTAAGTTCAATGAAGAGGCCCAGTAACATCCAGCGCTGAAGCCTCGTGCCCGGCTGCGGTCAAGGCGCGCCAGCCGATCGTTGGCCGCCGGATGACCGTCAGCTGGTGGCGCAGGGCGGGCCGGGCGTGGTCACAGTGGATGGCTCCCAGTGGCGCGTGAAGCTGGTCCCTTATCGCGGACCGGGCTTCCGGAGCGGCGCGTGCCCGACATCCGTCACCTGTTCCGCTCGTCACACACAGTGGTCGCGAGCGCGCGCCAGCTAATGCTCTGCCTCCCGCCCGCACTTGCTTCCTTCCGCATCGCAGCTCGATTAGCCCGAGACGCCTACCCGAGTCACGCCAAGTGTCTTCGACAAGTGCTCAGCCCTACCTTCTACCATAACGTTGCGTTCTGACCGACGCAAAGTAATTTCACCCGAGTCAAACAGTAATGGCATTTGTCGTCATATAGGATCGTCCAGGTCCACGGAACAATCTTCTGACCTCCCACCTTTCCTCTTCAGCCTTCACTTCTTTACTACAAACTGTATACCCTGATGGGCAAATGCACTGGCAGTCATCCTCCAGATAGTATTTCTTTCTTTTTCTGCCTGTTTATTGAAGTCACTTGAGGTGAATACCTGGAAATTTTTTACGAAAAGTCTTTGGCGAATTCCTTCATATTCCTTCCCCACAATCTTCCCCGGGCTCCAATTAGCACGACGACGAGGTGTCTTCGACAATTGCTCAGCTCTGCCTTCTGACTAGGGTTGTAACGGAGTTCATCTTAGTGCATGCGGATGTACTGTACATGTGGATGTTCAGTGCTTGACATCCGTGGAAGCGGATGTTTTGCGGAAGCGGATGCGGATGTGGAAAATTAAATTTATAATTATTTAGATTCTAATATTCTATCAAAAATAAAATAGAATAAGTATCTCTCTTCTTTCGTTTTACCCTCTTTGGGGTTTGAAGAATCAGTCACTTCTTTTCATGCTGTTCCTTCCTTTGCGCCCAGTATTTCTTCATCCTTTGGGACTTCCTTTTTCTCTCCTCTTCCGAGATGATGGATTTTGACATTATTTTAGATTTTTCTTGGAACCTTTTCATCTTTAAATCTTATCTGCGCTGTTCTATCAGGTAATGACTTTTCTGTAATTATTAGTATGTTTTAGTATTTTTAGTAATAAGTAAATTTTATATCAAATTCTACATTTCTTTATAAGCAAAGTCTATTTCCCTCTAATACTGTCATATTATTTTCTGGCTTATCTTATACATAAAAAAAAACCATTGACGATTTAATAAGTGAATTAAATTATTTACATAACTACTCACGCATCAACAAAACAATTCTTGTCGTATGAACTTTGCGGAGTTCGTAGCTCTATTAATTAAAGCCTACCCGGCGTTCCACACCTCTAGCGGCCCATTCACAGTCCAATTTTTGAAATCTATGATGATCAACAATCTTGATTGGAGGAAACACCCTACGGGTGTGTGATAAGGACACTGGTGTGCTGTTGGAATGTACGAGAGAAAAGGATTGCTTGGTCCCCTTCTTGTAGCCTGAATATGTGAGCGCATCCCACTGTAGTTTCTACGGAGTTCCTACAAATTGGACCCGCGAATAGGCCGCTTTACTTTATATGCAAGTTAAAACTTTTAAATTCCTGCTTAGGTAATAACACTGTTCTGTTCATTGTTACCTTTATCAAAGTATCGTAGAAAAGTAAAACAACCACGTTTTTATTACCTAAGCGACGATAGGACGATTCTGGTCCATAGAGAAAAGAATAAGATATATAAATGGCAATGTAAACTAAACATCCGCTGTACTTCTGCATTAAAAGTTGCGGATGTGAAAGCGGAGGTAGAATTTAACGCGGAAGTTCCGTACTTGCGGATGGGGATGTGCAGCTCCATTGCATTCCAACTTCTGACAGAACTGTGTATCTCAGTGTTGCATTTCGGCAGATACAAACTGATTGCAGTTGAGTGAAGTGTGATGGAATTTTTTGGAATAATGTGGCCGATTGTTGACATGTAGGATCGTCCCTCAACCACCGACTTTAAACTGACCTATGCATAAAACTGTTTCAAATTTTCTGCGTTCTCATAATTCTTTTTTATCTTCCACTTCTTTCCTACGAACATTGGCTCTAATGGATGAGCGGTAACGTTTGGACGTTCGGGCCTAGGTACTCGAATTTAAAATCCACCGCCTGTTATGAAGAAACTTTTTTTTTTGACAATTTCTTCGAAAATCCAATGGCGAATTCTTCACATTACTTCTCACCAACCTTCTACCGGCTCTCATTACCCTGACAACGAGGAACCATAGAGTCCCTAAACACTGAAGGAAAACTTTTACGTAAGTGATTCATCTGACTTTCCTAGATTTTTTCACCTACAAGAACTAAATAAATTAAACAAGAGCATATGAAATATCTGTAATTTATTATCAGCTATGCTAAGGAATGAGACCAACCGAGCCTGTTAAAAAGTGATAAATTTTGGACTTCAGTTTCGGATTACCTAGTTTGAATTCTGGACTGAGTACTCGGACAGTAAAAATTCAATCGAAGTAGATGAAACAGTAAGAAAATTTTGTTCTAGAAAAAGTAAAAGTACATCCAATATATGAAGCTAGGTATCAAAATGTTCTTAAAAATGAAAAACATTTTAGTAATAATGATAATTTTAACAGTTATTACACCGATCTACCAATGTTTCCAAGTTGGCGAGATGTTAGGAAAATGGTTCAATTCGTACACACACACACACAGGACGGGCATCGGAAGGAGAAAAAAAGTAGATAATCTGGAACAAAAGAATATTCTAAGGAGAAATGAGATAATGGCTTATGATTTTGGAGGTAAACATCACAACATTATTGTAAATAAAGTTATTCATCAGACCTGTAAAAACAAAAAAAAAAACGGTATAAAATTACTAATTGATCAATAACATACGATTACTTGTTAGTGATTCGGTAATCAATTCAGAAAAATAATAACAAATGCCACTGAAAAAATAGGCGTGAGCTTGAAGAAATTGGAAGCATGGAAGGAAATGGAAATTTGTGTAATTTTTTTACAGTATTCTGCGAGACAGATGGGACCAAGCAAGGGAAGTACGTAATGACCCCTGACAAAGGACGGAGTGAAAACTACAACTGAGCCTCTTGAGTGAGCGGTAACATTCGATACTGCAGAAATGTATTATTTATGTGATGATGTAAGTCGGTTTTCCACCGTATCCAGAATTTCTTCATCACATCATTCCTAAATACCATGGCTTAATTCGTTCCTGTTAATTGTATACTATTCTACACCCAAATATAATTAACTCACTATTTACAACGGTGAATATCATTTCATTCTTTTCCATTTCGGTTTAAAAAAAAAAAAAAAAAAAAAAAAAAAAAAAAAAAAAAAAAAAAAAAAAAAACATATAACTGGCTTAGATCAGTATTTATTTCACTATGCAGGAGACGGGAATGCATGATAGAAAGGAAAACATTAACTCTTATGATTGGCGGAGAATAGACCTTTTTAACTGCAATTATCGTTTTTATAGTATTAAACCCAGAAATAGCAATTACTGGAAATATTTCTGAGTATTATTAGCTGCCATCGCAGGGCAAATTAGTTTATAATCCAGGAACAGAGATTCTTGTTTATTTTTTTATTGAAACACTTCGGTAGAGTTGCATTTAAACATATTCTTACTGTTGTCTAGGCGATTGAGTTTTAGCAAAAACACTGAAAAAAGTTGCGCGTTTTTATAATTGTTTTTCATAGTTCGTATAGAGATGGGTTTCAAACGCCTTCTAGCATTATATTTCTGAAACTGGTGTAAAGTGCCTATGACAATACCTTTGTGTTGTTTGCAACGAATATTCGTTTTTGCATTTATTTTAGAGACTCATGTTAGAGACAGTATTTGACAGTCGCTACATACGCAAAAAAAAAAAAAAGGTTATTGAAGGAGTGAAGGAATTGTAAATGTGTTTCAGAGGGAATTTGGGAGATCGGAGAGGGAAGAGTGATGAAAGGGGAGAGTGGAAGGGAATGGGGGTGTGGGAGGGAAGGGGAGAAGGGAATAAACGAAAGTTTTGTCCATATTGATTACCATGAACGACAACCAGGATTTAGCATGCAATGCACCACAATTTTTAGCGAGAGGCTGGAAGATTGATCTAATGCTTATGTAACGTGTATTATACTTTTTTGAGATCAAATGATAGAAATATGTCGAGATGTTCCTAGGCATTTGCGTTAGCCACTTGAGGAGGATTAGAGCCTTACTTTCCACAAATTAACTATCTTGACGTAGCCTGTTGCAACAAACCACAAGAGTGTAAGAGAATTCTTCCTGTCAATATGTTTATAGTCAGAAAGATTAAATGTAATGGAGACTAAAATCATTCCAATTATGATGTCACAGTTAGTTGGCAAGGCCGTCTACTGTGATTCGTTTGTTCATAGTAACCTGAACCTCATATTTTATTCTTATTCAACGATTAACTCGAAGCAGCATTTCCACTTTATGGCTTTGTCTTAGAACGAGTTTTAGTAAAAAATAACATTGATCGGGGTTTGCTACTACATACTATATACGATATTCCTCATTCATTTCCATTGCGCCACAAATCTAAAGCCAAAGTGTCAAAAAAAAAGCTTTAACTTAAGCTTCCATTTGCGGCTTAATTGTATGGACATCAGACAAATGAAAATCGTAGAAAACTTCATGAATGTTTCTGCTATGTCATTGTTTTAATAAAATTGTTCCTTTGCACGTGTACCATCAATGTTCCAGCTGAAATGACTTCTACAGGAAATTCGTAATTTTTTCTTGTATCGTTTAAAACTTTCTTCCAGTTTCCCTAAACGGCTTTCGTTTGAGGCCGCGAGCCTCATCTGCATAATGTAATGAAGGAAATCACTGCAGCACCAGCATACGACCTTAATTAGCCTAAGTTAATTAATGGGACACGTGAAGCGGGAAAAATTCCGGCATCCGTAAATGGAGACGACAGCTACCTTAGTTAAATTAACACCGGGTTGCTGATACTTAGGGTTCATGTAAGGACTGCAAGGATCACATCGTATTAGGTAGAATGAACCTGTAGGTCTTCGCTTAGAGTATGCCGCTCTTCCATGTTGATTGACAGGTACTCGACAGCTAACATATATCGCTCCATTTGGGTATGTAGATAATGTCGTTAGAGATGAATACTACATCGAACATATACGCCGATATAGAATTGGATGACATTAATCTTCCACCTCTTCAAATTTTAGCCAAATCTGTTGGCCACATGCAGAAGACTGAATTTTAGAGTTACGTTTCAAAAATATAAGTGCTTGGTTAACACTAATGAAATTAAGATTTTAATTTAGTTAATATAAGACTAAACAATATACAATTAGTCATTGAGTTTTAGTTTTTGTAGAAAGTGTTACTTCTAAATACTTACTTAATTAGACAAATATTAAAAGTACTTGTTTCCCATCGTAAGCATTAAGTGATATGAACTGTAATATTAAATTATTGGATAAAATTGTAAGAAATGATTAGATTCACGTGAACACTAATGTTGCATTTAAAACAAAAAAGATAATTTCAAAAACTTTTACTAGTTTACGTCGGCTCATATTCGTTTTATTCCGTTTTTAGAAGATTTATATAAGAAAGCGTAAATTATGAGAAAATTTAGACCTTAGTGCCACAATCATTCCAACAAATATACTAATAGTGGTAATTCTGTTCATTATTTAGGTTAGATACCTCTTTTCCTTCCTACATTATTTTCATGTGCACACGTTGTCTTTAAAAGTTTAGAGTTACCAGTGTCTTCACACTGAAAAGGAAATGTAGCTAGGATTTATTTCTCAAAGTTTTATGAATATCAGGAGCAGACCAATAGTGTTTTCACAGATGTTTTATCTTTTAACACAATTAATGTCACTAAATAACTTAAAAACAGTTTAAAACAATTACTTATAAACCATAGGCTATAACCGCTACCTAGATAATATAGATGAACGTGAAGTAATATTTTGCAGACAAGATTAAAAAGAAAATATGATTTGCTAGGAAGTGATTTCTAACTAGGTTCATAAATTCTGGGGTAAGAAATTGTTATACAGAAACTTAATTAGGAATCAGTGATCAATAGTAACTAAAAAACTGGTTCAAGTGGCATTAAGGTTTCTACTATTGTTGAGCAATAAATTTTAAAATCCAAGAAAGCTGAAGGTGTAATACTCGTGACAAAAGTTTATAAACAAAGGCTTTTTGAACATAAGGACAAATAGTGATACTTAATGTGGTTAAAAATAAATAAATAGGAAAAACCTCTAAATTTTCAAAAATGTACTTGTTTCCAAAATTTGTTGCTTCCAAACATAGAAAACGTTAATTTTGTATACCATTTCTTCAACAGTTGTTTGTTAAAGTAATATATTATTATTTAATAATAATGAAAAGCAACAATGTAGTTGTTTTTCTTTTGGCTTCAAGCCTCGTCTAAATTGAGGTCAACCGGTTGAAAAGACTGGGAGCAAAGACCGGGAAGGAATGAGGCCAAGATTTTTTTTATTTTTATTGGATCCGTACCGGCATTAGCCTGGAGTGATTTAAAGAAACCCCCAAACGCCGAAATTTGGATGGCAAGACGGGGATTCGAACTTACGTCCTCCGGATTATGATACCAGAGCGTTACCGCTCACCCTCCACCTTCGGTTGATGAAATTTACTTACAGTGATATTGTTTTTTTTAAAAATAAAATTAATTATACAAGAATAATAAGTCATAACAATATTAACTATTAAAATATCTAAAAACTGATGACGATTTGAAATCTGATGGCCAATTTTCCCCGGTTCACTGCTCTGCATGGATGAAACAAAACGGTGGTGACATTGAATAATTACCGCTGGTTAAGGGGCATTAACTCTTTTAACTCCCGTCGAAATAACGGTAGCACCACTGTGCCTTGTTCCTCACTAACTGAGCACTGAAAACAGACTACAGCGTCTGTTATTAGTCTTCCGCACATTAAACAAGAAATTGCGCCCTGAGTTCTGGGCTTAGGTGTGTGAAGCAAGCAGTAATTTACAACAGGCTTAAACGCAGAACTGCATCATCAATTAACAAGAGCCCGAAACAGGATCTGGCCCGGGCAAAAACCAAACACGGCTGAGGGCAGGAACGATTCATTGCGTGGGGAATCATTCATGTATGTAAGGGCCTCGAAGGTTAAAACGTGTCATTTAATTTTTGTTTTATATCAGCGAAAGTCCACAGTCTTGACGATATATGGAAGCTGAAAGAGTACTCCAGTAGCGAATGAAGAATCGTAAATCTGTGGACTACAAACATATTTCTAGCATTTAGGTGCGATTAAGTACCCATGATCCAGTTTCCCCACGAATTTTTGGGTCATTTGTGGATGTGTGACATGTTAAGCCCAAATCGAGTCTCCATTTTCAAATCAGGCTAGAATACCTTCTCTAACAAAATTTTATCCCATACTCTGCTATCAACATTAATTGCAAAGTGGAACTGTGATAGTTTTAAATTTACAAAGTATATTAATACAGTAGTAATTCGTTCCCTTGTGGGTCATTAGCACTTTCAAGTTAGTTTAAACTCGTTTGAAAGAACTTATATAAATCGAACATATTCCATCAATTTTCTGCTGAATTGGGCTTTGCTAAAGGAAATGAGACTATTGTAGACGGTCTAAAACATCTACGGACTGGCTGTGATATCAGTCTACTAAGAATCATGGAGGTTAGCTAGACTTATTTCGATCGCTGAACGTATAATATCGGTATTCACAGCTGGTGTTCACGTTCAATGCAAATGTCGGTTGTGGAACTCTTTTCTATCTACTACGGTTGAGGCTTTCAGATGTTATTAATTATAATTTTATCTGTTCCAGCCACTGGTAAAATTTTTAAACGTTAGGATATCGATCGGGAGAACAGTATGCCATCAAATGAAGGTAAGATGACATATGAATTAATTTCAGAATGTAAGAATTTGCAAAATAATGATACAATGTGTGCCATAACAAGAGCATTTAATACTCTCCAAGTTCAAAAGTAGTTGTCATCAAACAAGAATATAATATCACAGAACCTACTAGCATGAAAGCACAGATTCTACAAGATCAAGCTGACCTGGGTCGTTAAAGGGTGGCGAGAAACAGCGTTGCCGGGAGTGGCATTTGTACGAAGATCACATTACCAGTACAATAATTGTGGCGTTGGTGAAGATCGGCAAACAGGTGATCTTACGCTAGAGTCTGCGTCTACATCCAAATGTGATGATGCGCGTGGTGGGTGAGCGGCTAATGCTCTGGCCTCACATTCGGAAAGACAGTGGTTCGAATCCCGTCCGGGTATCCAGATTTGGGTTTTCCTTGGTTTCCCCAAATCCCTCCAGGCTAATGCCGGGATGTTTCCTTCAAAAAGGCCATGGCCTAATTCCTTCCCGTTCCTTGTCCTCAGTCCTTTCCCGCCTCTAATGACCAAGAAGTCGATGAAGCGTAAAGCCATAAGTAAAGAAAAAAAGGTTCAAATGCGTTGGCTGAACACACAACATAACTCATAGGCTAAAACTAACAAAACTCTAGCAGATGTACTCAACCAAAAACTATCTGTTAAATCGATGCTCGGTCTATAGTCGAAGATTTTTAAGTGTGTTGAGAATGGAATGGTATGGGTAGGGTCTTCTTGCCCCGATTCCTGGAATGTGGAACTCCAAAAAAAAAAAAAAAAAAAAAAAAAAAAAAAGGTGATTAATGGGACAGGTGCCTGATCAGCGGTTCGTTAAACTATCTTGTGCTGAGTGTACAACTACGAACAGACATACGGTAGGCCAGTGGGACGGAGTAGTTGGGGATATAATTGTTTCTTTAGGTATCGGATGTTTTCATCGCCCGAGCTGGCAGTATGTAACAAGTCTGATTTCAACCATATGGATGCTGCAGTCGGGAGGTTGTGAACGTTCAGTCTGCAAGTACAATAGTAGATTACTGTTTTCGGTGCTACACCAGCTAGCAGAGTGATTAACGATCATACATCGCCACCAATCAACACCAGAAAACTCCATGTAAGAAGACGTCGTTACACGTAAAGTGGTGTGCTCATCAGTTAACAGTTTCCCCAACTACACACAAATTTAGACCATTGACTCTCTGACATCCGCTGTACGCTCGAACAACGCTTTGACGTCCATACAGTTCTGTCACTGCAGTCATGTAACGCAATGAGCGATTCTATGGCTCAGTGGTTAAGGTGTCTACCTTGAGATCGAAGGTTCCCAGTTCGAATTTCTGTCTCCGCGTCGATTTCAAAACCAGCACAACATGCTGTGTAATGTGAAGTACGCCAGAACGCTTCAGTGGCTAGGATTCCACGTTAAACTGTAGATTCCGTGCACCCAGTAGAACTGCCGGGTTATGTTGAGGGAGCACCAACAGGGGCGAAATGCGCTGTCAACAGATACTCTGTCACCAGGTCATTACGGCCGTACCGAATTATGATTATTATATGTAACACAATTCAATTTAGGCATTAAATGACTGAATTTAATGTGTTTCAGTTTTCTCTTTTGTTCGAATTTAAATTAGGCGTGAGCACAGATTTGGGGGAGGGTGGGGGATGAAATTTCACCAAACGCTCACAAAAGTGGTGGGGATGGTCTCTCTCCAAATCTGATTCGCCAATGCTCACTGAGGGGAGAGGGAGTCCACAACAGATGACACCAACGCTCACCAATGGGGGAGCCCTGATTTTTTAGAAACTGCTTATGTAATTAATGGGCGCACCCAAAGAATATAAATGGCATTCAATTTGTTATTTGATTACTATATCAAATCATAATTAAAATCAACAATCACTGAGCTATTTGGTTGACCTTCAATTTTCAGAAGATGCTGCTAGCCTTTTTCAGTTTTGCCATAGATACGAAATAAATATGCCAAAGCCATATTTGCTAGGAAGTGAGACATTACAATCGGCTATTTTGTAGTCCTCATCGAGAACAGTCTGTCTACGGAGCAGTTTCCTCAGCAAGTCGATTCGCCTCAATCAGGTTAGAGCAGCAAATTCCATCCTTGGCCGGAATAGCATCGATCAGAAAGTATACCTCTTCCCGGAGCATTGGATTGAACATATGGAACAACAAACAATATACATTATGTGTTTGTTAAAAAAATTTCTGGCCTGCTGTAGGTTGCATCAAATTCACGCCTCCCATACACTTGATTGGCACTGTTTTATTGGTAGAATCTTTAGTGACGTAGACGCCTTCTGTTAGTTGTCCATTTGGAAACATACTATTTGGTTTTACTGTCTCCGTGATCCCAACAAATCTTTTATGTGTTGCATTTATGTTTCATGTACGAATTTGTACTCAAGACCGTTCCGAAAATCCGCAACGACACCCCAACAGTACACCGGTATTATTCCTTGAGGGTCAGTTAGTCGCATTCCAATTACGGTGTTGTCCTCTTGCTTTGTAAGGAATATTTGTTTCGTATTAACTATTTCATAACATATACATTATAACGTGCAACTGGAGCGGTTGGGTGACTCAGTGGTTAAGGCGTCTGACTAGAGATAGAAACGTCCCCGGTTCGAATCGATGTCTGGTCATGTGACATCCGAGAGTGGCACTGCCAACATTGAGTTCTGGTATCCCCACAGCAGTAAGCAACCTCTCTGTCTCATGGACGAATACACAAGATTCTAAAGACAATATTCCTGCCAGGTGATGACTTTTGTTCCGGTGAAGTTGGCGGGAAGGCGGTTCTTTTTTAATTTAATTAAATTGCAATGGAGCACAGGCTCCGGTGGCAATTTCCCTAAATACCCATCTTCCCCTTTTCCTGCACCCATCTACATTTGCCCACTGCAAATTTTAACTTTAAATTCTTTCAACGTTTTTGGTAAATTATTCATCTTTTCCCTTGGTAACTTCTTCCAATCCCTGACACAACTACTTAAAAAAGAAAATCTTCCCACTTCCTTGTCCCTGAAATCGAGTGTCAGCTTGTGGTCATGGTCATCTTTTCCCTTCCATGCACTACTTCTCATACCTACACCAATATCTTTCCATGCCTCATCACCAGTATACGCCTTGTACATTCCCATGACCCTCTTCACTCTCCTCCTGCCTTGTAATGAATTCCATTCCAGCTCTTTTATCATATCTGCTACTGATTGCAATCTGCGATAATTTCCAGAAACAAATCTAGCAGCCCTTTTTTGAACCCTCTCCAACTCCTGTAGTTGATACTCAAAATGTAGGCCCCATATGACAGTACCATATTCGAGCAATGGTCTCGTAACCCAATCCTTTTACTTCGCTCATCACTCTCTCCAACAAATGCAGAATTTTGAAAAATTTTCCTATCACCTGTCAATGTGTCCTGCCCAGTTAAGCTTGTTATCAAATGTAATGCCAAGATATTTACATTTCAAGTCTTCAGCAAGCAATTCTTTCCCCACCTTATATTGATAATTAACCTTTTGTTTTTTATTTGTGTATCTAATAAGTCGACTCTTCTTAGCATTTATCTTCATCCCATGTTTTCCGACCCAACTAGATATCCTGTCCAGATGACGCCTGCAACTGTTTACAGTCCTCTTCCGTTTTGATCCTTTTATATAGCATTATTTCATCTGCAAACAATCTAATTTCAGATAGTAAACGATCAACACAATTATTCATTAGAATAATGAATTGGAATGGTCCCAATACGCTACCCTGTGGCACACCCATTTTTACTTCCACTTCTTTCGATACTGCAATTCCTGCCCTAACTTTCTGTTTTCTACCATTTAAAAATTCTTCTACCTAGCAAATCACTTTATCATCCACTCCAATAGTTTTTACCTTATTTACTACCATTTTATGGCTGACTCTGTCAAAAGCCTTTGACAGATCCAGTGCTACACTATCAATTTGGCCTCCCTTGTTCATTTCATCTGAATATCTTGCATATATCCCACCAACTGAGATTCGCATGAATATCTTGCCTAAAGCCATGTTGTCTACTTGAAAACCACTTGGTTCCTCTCATATATTTCTGATGTTGCATATCAATCTTTCCATTAATTTACCTACCACTGATGTCAAACTGATTGGCCTATAATTTCCGACTCTATTTCTCACCCTCCTTTATGTAACGGCACTACTATCGCACTTTTACAGTCCTGTGGTGAACGACTCTTAAGCGTCCCTTGCTGGCCCACAAAGGCTGACCTACACCAACATGCTTATCTCCACAGTAAAGTATACCAAATATTTAATTCCCTTTACGGCAAACTTAAAATCCTGAATTAATTACTTACTACCCATCAAAACTTATGACACGAAAAAATTAAATAAACACTCCTCTTACAGTAATGGAATATAATTATCAACCTTTTTAATTGTGTCTATTTTTCTCGTTGCACCACAAACTCTGCGATATTACTGCGATATTCTTACCATTAATGATAGATACTTTTAATATTAATTGTTGATAGCTGCTGCCACGTGGATCCTCGAACGTGTGAGTCCGCGGGTGGGCGTGAGGCAGGTACTCGAGGCTGTAATGAGCGCTGGTGACTGGCACGGTAGCTCTGTCCACACGAGATTGCCGGGCCCGTCCAATTACGGACGGCTCTGTCACCGGCGACATGTTGTTTACTCTCGACGTGTCCCCAACAAAGCCACGCCTCATTACAAGCGCCGGCTTAAATGTGAAATTACTTGCAAGTCACCGGATTTACTCCAGGAATAAACTTCGTCTGAGCAAAGCTAAATTAGTTTCTAAACGTTGGTTATAAGAGAGAAAAAATGAAGAGTTGTCATTTAATTGCAAATAACTTGTTATCACGTTTTCTGAGAGGCTGACTTGGTGCTGAGTTGGACCGCAAGACTGTGTTCAGCTTCCAGTATATTATTTAATTTAATTTTAATTTAATTTAATTGCAATGGAGCACACGCTCCGGTGGCAATTTCCCTACACACCCAACTTCCCCCTATCCTACACTCACCTACATTTGCCCTCTACAAATTTTAACTTTAAATTCTTTTAACGTTTTCGGTAGGTTATTCATCATTCCCCTTGGTAACTCATTGCAATCCCTCACACCCTTACCTAAAAAAGAAAATCTTCCACACACCCTTGTGCCTGAAATCGAGTGCCAGCTTGTGGTCATGGTCATCTTTTCCCTTCCATGAACTACTTTTCATACCTACTGCAATATCTTTCCATGCCTCATCGCCAGTATATGCCCTGTACACTCCCATTAACCTCCTCATCCTCCTCCTGTCTTGCAATGAATCCCATTCCAGCTCCTTTATCATATCTGTCACTGATTGCATTCTGCGATAATTTCCAGAAACAAATCTAGCAGCCCTTCTTTGCACCTTCTCCAACTCCTGTAGTTGATACTCAAAATGTGGGTCCCATACTACACTACCATATTCGAGCAATGGTCTTACCAAAGTTTTGTAACCCAATTCCTTTACTTCTCTCGTGTATCCCCTCATCACTCGCTCCAACAGGTGCAGAATTTTGAAACCTTTTCCTACCACCTGTCCTATGTGTCCTGCCCAGTTAAGCTTGTTATCAAATGTAATGCCAAGATATTTACATTTCAAGTCCTCAGCAAGCAATTCTTTCCCCACCTTATATTCATAATTAACCTTTTGTTTTTTATTTGTGTATCTAATAAGCTGACTCTTCTTTGCATTTATCTTCATCCCATGTTCACCAACCCAACTAGATATCCTGTCCAGATCACCCTGCAACTGTTTACAATCATCTATCGTTTTGATTCTTTTATACAGCATTATGTCATCTGCAAACAATCTAATTTCAGATGGTAAACAATCAACACAATTATTCATTAGAATAATGAATAGCAATGGTCCCAATACGCTACCCTGAGGCACACCCATTTTTACTTCTACTTCTTTTGATACTATGTTTCCTATACTAACTTTCTGTTTTCTACCTTTTAAAAATTCTTCTACCCAGCAAATCACTTTCTCATTCACTCGAATGGTTTTTATCTTATTTACTACCATTTTATGGCTTACTCTGTCAAACGCCTTAGACAGATCTAGTGCTACACTATCAATTTGTCCTCCCTTGTCCATTTAATCTGAAATATCTTGCATATATCCCACCAACTGAGATTCGCAAGAATATCCTTGCCTGAACCCATGTTGCCTGCTTGAAAACCACTTATGTTCCTCACATAAATTTCTGATGTGGTTGCATATCAATCTTTCCATTAATTTATCTACCACTGAAGTCAAACTGATTGGCCTGTAATTTTCACTAATACACTACATAAAGAAAACCTTAATGTACTAAATTGATAGCAATAATCTATTAAAAGTATATATATTCTTTCGATTAAGAAGATTGTAATGTAGCACAAATCCAGTTTCCAAATGAATACAACATTACTATCAATAATCAAATACGCTGAGTAAAACAGTATCTTTCATTTTTTTTGTGAATACTGCTTTATGGTTTGTTAACATCAAGGTCTTTACGGCTGGCAGGTGGAATGGGATGACCAGGAACGGAAAAGAATTCGGCCGTTACCTTTGAAAGAAACATCCCTGTTTTCGCTAGGATTGATTTCAGGAAATCGTAGAAATGTGAAATATGGATGACTGAACGGGGATTTGAACCCATGCCCTTTCAATTCCAGCACTTCCGAATACCGGCCATGAATAAAAGTACTATACTCAGTTTTACTGCTGAGACATGAAAGATAAATGATATTACTGTGAGATTTGTGGTATTAAGAAACTAATAAACTTTCAGAGAAATGGGTACGTGGCACTGAAAAGAAAACAATAAAACTTAAATTGAAAATAATACAGTAATTATAAGAATACTTAAAATAAACTTTATTTGTTTGATAAATGTTTAAAACATACTATTTTTAACAAAATAAAAAATGTTATGCGACGCGGAATATCAATCAAAGCGCTTTACGCCACGTCTCTGCACGAACCAGTTTTGCTTTGTGTTAAATGTTTGTCGTCAATCTGTGAGTCGTACATTTAATCCATAAAACAAATAATATTTGCAATGGATGCTGGATTTACCAAAGCAAACAGTTCTAATTTGCCCAAAATTGATACTACAATGCTGCAAACCTTTCCCAGAAAACAGTGATTTTTGCACACGTTTCTCAAAACATACGTGTAGTTTTGAACTGAAAGCTACACTTATTGTCATATAATTAAGAAAAGTTATATGATAATAGTCTTGCATTGTGTTTGAATGTTACGCTTTAGAGTATATTCAGAAATTTATATTGCTTACCCAGAATTGTTATTATAAGTTAAATATTTTTATGGCTATTATCAGCAGAGGCAGCAGATAAGTTGAAAATTTCTGTGCACTAAGGTAGACAAGCAGGAAGCATTCGTCTCGGCAATATACCAATATTCAGATGGTATGGTGCATTAATTGTGATTGTACAGTATAACTAAACCTTTCAATATGTAACTGTATTTGTATTACCTATAATTTGAAAATAATAAATGAGAAGCAGACATTAACCGAGCACTCTAGTAGTAACGACATAAAATTACAGACATATTTTTGAAAAATTATTAATTTGCTGGATAAGTTATATACTTGTATTTAGTTAAATCATGTATCAGTTCATACAGATGTAGTTGACTAATTTCAACAGGTTATAAAGACGTTATTTTTATGGGAGCACACGATACTCAAATTCGTGGTCATTCATTTATTGACAGACATTTAAGTTTATTGAAAATGATAAAATAATAAATTAAAACTCATATCACAGCGGACTTCGCAAATATACGTTGAAGTTTTTGTAGAAAAGTCTGATGGGTCCCGTATGCAAGTTTTATACACGTTTTACGCTTATGTTCTTTGTCTGTAACGTAAATACACAATTTTCCTGATGTTTTAATTGATTTTTTACATATTAAGACGCTAAGCACTACTTGTAAATTATAGAACTCATTTTATCAAGAAAGTAAGCAAACCACTGCTTTGTTCACAAGGCGCGAAGTAATACGTTCCGAAGTGACAGCTTCCAGCGTTTGATGCCAATCTTCAAATCAATATATATAAATGTTGCTTAAAAAAAATTTAAAAAATAAAAAAAATAGTAATAATAATAATAATATTTCGTTGTTTCTAGTAACACACAGCTACAGTACTTACTACTTTTCCAAAATTGGTAAAGTATCCTATTAATACCTCCGTAGGAAATGCAAATAGAATCCCGTTTCGTCTTCTTCCATATACACCATTCCTTCCAAATTTAGGTTTTATGTATATGTTTTAAACACATTTCTGCATATAATTTACTTACACCATCCCTTGATACTGTCACTACTTCAGAACATTTTATAGCTGTGAATGACACGGTCCCACTTGAGTAGTGTTGACAAAGCTTCTCTGTAAGTAATATTTGAAGAGGTCGGGCCTCGCCATGTACAAACAAAATTCGCTATTTGTACGTGTACAAACAATGCTTAGTGAGCCTATTAAAGTTTATACGACTTTAACACGAGTACAAAAGGCTAATGAAAAACTGAACAATATCGGTATATATGAGAGTAAGAGAACCAAACGTATATTAAAAAATGGTAAAAACAATCAATGCATTTTTTGTGAATAAATCTCACGACTCAACGGAAACATTTTAGTATGTACAAATACTCTGCATGTACACCTCTTTAAAAGCCGTACACTGTTTTGAAAAACGTCGATTTTTTAAAAAATTTCCTAGAAGCTATGTAACAGAGTAAAAAGTATCTTTTATGTTAAATCATTGTATTTTGGTGAAATCCGCTCTTAAGGTTTTTCTTAATCCGTGCGCAGACACGCAAAAATTCCAAAACCCACGGTTTTGGCCCTATGTCATTAGTGTAAATGTCGTTTTGGACTTTAGGGTTTTACTAAGAAGAATTATGTTTTCCAGACAATTGTTGAATTTTTTAAGTTAATTGCAATGGTGTGTTCGGTGAACGCAGACGCAATTCAGCATAACTTGTAGTTTGCTAAAAATCGTTACGGCAGTGTCACCTTCGGCTGGTTCTATCAGGTCAACTACGACGCAAAAACGCATTACCATTGGAACATAAGCGGCATTATTCTCTCCCATTTTTCCTGTAGACTCGAACCAGTCAATATCGAGCACAACGACATTTGTAGCCATGTCTTCTAACCAAACTGCCATGTCTCGCCACTCATTCATAGTCATTAGAACAATCAACTAGTGATGGAAACAATAATTTAACTTCGAGACGGTAGTATTCGTACTAGTCCTTGCAGGACACGTGCTCGGTTTTCAGTTCCTACTAAACGGAATCACTACCAGTTAGTCGTCTTCCCGTTCTCATGGGATAGTTTGTATCAGCTAGTGCTAAACCAGTCCTAGCCTTCTCTATCCTCGGATCTCCGGTCGTAAAAAGGAGTGATGTCGGATATGTCCTGATAAATGATCATTATTAATAGCTCGCACGATGAACAACCTTCCAGAAAGAGCAGAAGACTTGGAAGAGGCCTAAAAGCACGGTTGGAAACTCCACTTAAGGTTCACTACCCACAACGTCCACCAATCCTGATCTGGGTTTTCCATGGTTTCCCTAGATCGCTCCAGGCGAATGCTGGTATGGTTCCTCACAATAGCCCATGGGCTCCACCTGCCATATCCCGTATATCCCTTCCAAACCATTACCTTTCCTGATAGGTGCAATGCACCCTCCGCCAAACACTTTTAGTGAATCGCGGAGTAATAGTAATAGTACCTAATAGGCCAAAAATAAAACAACCATTCGGATTCTCATATTAGCAATTATTATTCTAATCTCAATGAAATTATTCTATAGGAGAACCCAGGGCACAACCGGGGCTTAATGAACTTCAACGTTTTTCGGTGTCAAGGTGGTATTTCCAGAGAACAGCAATAAGCAGAACTAACCAACCTATTGCTACTCAACTAGGCCAGCCACGTTAGCCTAGTTTCCTCGAGCGTTAATGTGTGCATTTTTCACTGTGTGATATTCTTCTCCTGTATTGTAATTTCTGATGTTTTTGTAACAAAGATAAACTATACATATGTGTTTACATAAATAATATAGTTAGTACATGCTTGAAATACGTTTAATTTTCTTTGGTTTTGTGTAGTTAAATGTCTACTTAAGTATCTTTCTCGAGTGACTTTACTCATAATTTCCGGGATAAAAGGCCGTGGTCGATAGATTTCTCTAGTGAGTTTACCCATCTAAACTAAATCGTGTCACTGGGGCAAAATAGGTGGGCTGGAATGGGGTAGTAGTCCATTCTGCCCCGGTCTAATGGTTTATGTTTCACCTGAAATTCTAATGCCTGTTCCAAAATTTAAAGAAAGCACGAAATGGACTAATCGGAGGGGGGAGGGGGGAACTGCTGTCTTACCAGATTCCCTATATCAAAAAAAAGAGGAATGGCTATTAAAAAAAGAGTAAAAGAACTTTGTCAAAGAAGAAAAGCAAGGACAAAACTATTTAAGAGAGATATTAAAATTAATAATGAAAAAATGAAAGTGCTTGAAGAAAAATGGAAAAATTGGGGAGCTGAAGAGAAAACTTAAAACTAACGAGAATGATTCCAAAGATTGTTTGTGAATGATTATGTTGCGATTAATTTCATTGAAAGTTGGTTGAAGACTAGGTCGCATGCTTCATGTGTAAAAAGTGGGAATTCCTGTGCAGCAATAAATAGCGAAGACGATGATGCTGCACTAAGATGTGAATTTTGTAAATATGTTTAAGAAAAGTACACAATCAATTAAAACTGTAGTTAAACCTTTATAGACACTTGAAACTAAATAAATAAAGAGCACATTTATTTTTTGTATTTCCACTAGTTTTACATGTATTTATAATTACTTGTCCTTACCACCCCATTCTCACCCGTGCCCGGGGAAGACACAGTTTTCTGTTTTTGAAAAATAAAAATATTTCTTTTGTTTTCTCCCAAAATTACTGTATTTTTGTGATTATTACTTTATAATATTTTCATAGAAAAATGATCAATTCTCTTAAACAACCCTTTTGTATTTTTAAAACATACTTTGAACTTAGTACTCCGTTCCACCCCGAGTTCCCCTACGTTAAACTAACGCATAAGCTATTACAGCATATAGTTTGGCTAAAATCCGAAATATAATTTTTGGATAATGCCTGCACGGACGGATAAACATTTTAAAATTTGTATCTCAATCATCTGGAGCTTCGTTGCTTATCGGGTTTAAAAAGATCCCTGTATTTTAACCATCTACCATATTAATCCATACTCTGCAATTCACAAATATGTTGGTGGTATAGGGTGCTTTGTATCAGAACTAATCTTCAGGCAGTGCTTTCGAAACCGGAATAGCACAAGGAAAGAAAGAATACATATTAGCGTCAGTATGGCATCTTGTTTCTCCAGTCTTATCTATCCTGTCATTGCAGTCTAAACAGGTTGCTGGACGAGGTATTGCATCGCAGATGTAAACTGAAGCAGATATTCACTTTTTCATAAATAAACTCAATCGAAAAACCTACATCGTCTGTCAGCCATACACTTCGAGCCCAATCTATGGATCAATTCAGTGACAATAAGTTGAAATTATACTAGTTTTAACGCCCGTCAGAAACAAAGGCTATGATAGTAGTAGGAATTCAGTCTGGAAAATCTTGTAAGGAAAAACGAATTACGGTCATTTTAATGAAATTTTTCGTGATATCGGTATCTTACTGTGGTTAGATTATCGGAGTACTTGGCTAGGATTTTTTTAATAAATGGATTTTGCTTTAAAAGACGGAAAGTACAATTTAAAAAACGGATAACTTTTTTTTTTGGGGGGGGGGGGCTTATACATTTCGCGATTTCGTATGTTTCGTGTAAACACTTTCTCTGAGTTTTTAATAAACTTCATTGTTTCTTCTGCCAAAAAAAAAAAAATTCTGAGGTTATGTAATAACATGTTCGTATAACTGATGCAGATAATATCTGGTATCGCAATTACACTTTCTTTTAACATTATAAGTGTGAGAAAAATCAAATTCAATTATTTATTTGAAATGTACACTTCCTTTTAACAGTATAAGCGCAAAAGAAGTCAATACAGATATTCAAATGAATTTTGCTGACTAGTCAAGCAGCGCTGTTGTAGTAGGCTGTGTATCTAATACTTCGGCCATTATCGATAGTCGCCGAAGTTTGCCGATTCATGGAGGTGACCCATACTGAAAGAAAAAGCTGAAGAATTCGCTAATTCGCTGAAAATCAAAAATTTTAAAGCCAGCAATGGCTGGTTAGAGAATTTTAAGAAACGACATGATTTAGCCTTTAAAAAAATGTGCGGCGAAAGTGCGAGCGTAAGCAAATCAGTCTGCCAAGAATGGAAATCTGAATTACATAATTTAGTGAATGATTATGATCCCAATGATGTTTTTAACGCTGACGAAACGGGTCTATTTTTCAAATGTCTTCCCAACAAAACATTAACATTCAAAAATGAAAAATGTCATGGAGGAAAGCACAGCAAAGAACGACTTACGATTCTGCTTTGTGCAAATTCTACGGGCACAGAAAAACTGAAACCTTTAATTATAGGCAAGTCAACAAAACCTCGGTGCTTTGCAGGCCTAAAATCACTACCCATGGATTATGAAGCCAATAAAAAAGCATGTATTACAGCCGAACTTTTTAAAAAATGGCTGATTAACATAGATAAGCAAATGGTAACTTCAAATAGAAAAATTATTCTGTTTATCGACAACTGCACAGCACACGGGGACATACCACCATTAAAGGCAGTCAAAGTACAATTTCTTCCACCAAACACAACATCACAACTTCAACCTTTGGATCATGGTATAATTAAAAATTTTAAAACATTATACAGAAAAGAAGTTGTTAGATAAATGATAGCTGATATGGAGCAAAATACGATTTCTTCTATCAATGTTCTTCAAGCAATGAGGATGGTGGACAAAGCTTGGCGAAACGTAACACCCCTTTCAGTAAAAAACTGCTTTAGAACCTGTGGTTTTTCTTCAGAACCTCAAGAAATCATTGAAGAGGAAGATAATAATGTGCCTGAAGAATGGAATAAGCACATGTCTGGGTCAAACATTACTTTTGAAGACTTTTTTACTTGCGATGATGAAGTAGTCACAGCAGGGACGTTAACAGAGGAAGAAATATTGGAATCAGTAAACAACTGCATTGAAAGTGATAAAGACGATGATTTTAACGACGAGCCACAAACTTCATCTACGAGCGTATTAATCAACGAAGCAAAAAGAGCTTACGATCATTTATAGAGCAGTGTAGCAACATAAAAGATAATGTATTCTCCTCTCTATTTGTAATTGAAAATCAAATCGATTTAGAAACTGTAAATTGTTTAAAACAAAAGAAAGTCACAGACTTTTTTAAGTAGACTAAACCTTTAATTGTTGTTTTATTTTTATGTAAAGTGTGCAATGTGAATAAATAAATATGATTATTTAAATTTCTGTATTTTATTGAACCAATCCTTCTGACGCATTCGAGTAAAAATAGGAACAAGGGTTCATACAAACACATGTACATACCTACCTCTATATTAACCTATCCCTAACATATTGACCCTCGATAACTTAAAACCTCTATAACTTAAAATATTTTGTGTTTCCCTTGGACTTTAACTTATCGAGGTTCTACTGTATGTGCTAAAAGTGCTATGTTTCTAAGCTATGTTAAGCCAATTATGTTATTTCTTTTCATTATAAACTGTAAAATAAAATATATATTCAATATAGGCCTAGTTGGTAAAACTTAAACATAAATCGAAATTACTATGATCTTGTTTACGCTCTAAAATTACTGCAGAATTTATTCAAAAGGGTGCGGCTAAATGATCAGTGTATCAGTACAAATGTTAATTCAATTATTTTAAACACCATACACCAATTATCAGAAAACTTCAGTGGCTTTGAGAAAAATTATTAGAATCATAGTATTAGGTGTCTCGAGGTTTAATTAATATGAAATAATCAGTTTTTAAGAGTTTATTTCTCGAAGAGATACACGACTTCAAAGATAGTGGTCACATGAATACACAAACTCCAGCGATTATATTCGATACTCCTTCCAAAGACTATACTGCCATACGCACTCAAAGTACACGTAGAACTGTTCGCTCAAAACTCTGTTCATAAACTGTGTGTGCTTATTTCGCCATTAGCTGTCCATTTCCTCCTTGGGCAGAGTAGGGTGGAGTGTTTGTCTTGCGACATTTACTCATAGTCTTATAGATGGATTGTTACTTCAGGTTAGATGTGCCTTAACGTTTAGCGTAGATATTTTCAGATGGTTTGGGGGTTTATTGAAGAAATGAGATAGGTCCGATGTGTGGACCTATTGTTACCGGATAGTTTCCCAGGTCCTTGATTAGTGGGTGGTTAGATTTGTGGGCTGCATTATAAAATTTGGTATCAAGATCCTTAAATCGTTGTTTTAAGGTTGGTAGCCCTGTGGCTTCATGAAGGGTTATTGTGGGAAATCTGCAATCGAGCTGAAGAGCTTTCTTCAGAGCGCGATTTTGAATAACTTGGAGTCGGTCTAGATTTGTTTTATCTGAGTCTCTGCCGCTTGCTTTATATATGTTTCATCGAGAGTTCTAGAACATTACAAAGGCTTCCGACAGATATTTCTCGAAGTTTAACAATACTTAAACAATTAAAAACATATTAAAACCAATCAAAATCAATACATAATCATTCACAATCATTACAAAATTGTCAGAAATGAAAATTAAAAATATTTAACACAAAATTATCCACATAAATCATTTTTAACTAAGGTAAATCGTCTTTTAAACATGGTAGCTCACCTTAATACTTGGAATTACAAACATTTAAGAAATTCTCTTGCACAGTTTTGTCCTTAAAAATGTTTCTTTTATAAAACAAAATCCATTTACACCGATTTACTGTAAATTCCAAGACAAACATACAAAAATCATATTCAATCAAACTCTAACTCTCTACAAATGCTTCATAAAATACAATTCCATTTAAAGTTTAGGATTGAGGGCTATTACAATAGCTCTAGTTATATTTTGATAAATAATTTTTAACATAATTTATTCAATCATAAATACATCGTACATACATATATGTAAATATTATATTCATAAATAAGTAGTAAACATTTTAATTAAGTTTGTTTGTATTTCCTTAGAAAGTCTTATGATATTATGTGCGTAGCTTGTTGTTTTTAATATCAATTACGAATCTAAGTTATCATGAATTATTTGGGTTCTCAATTTATTTTTAATAAGATTCATATTGGAAAATGTCGAGCCAAAGATACTAAGAACACCAATTGCAAACTTTTCTGACTCGTTGTTTAAATTCGGTAAACTCTTCCAAGTACTGGAGATAGTATACTGACAGTTTTTTTTTATGTGTTTTTTTTATCATTATTTATTAAACAGTTTACTTGTCCTTTGAAGTACATTTTTTCTATCTATATTCTCATTTACTATTGTCAGTAAAGCTGTATAAAAAATATTATCAAAGAGCCGCATGCGGCTCCGGAGACGCGGTTTGTCGACGCATGCCATATACTACAGATTGGCTGTTGTAGTTTTCTGCGTTCGTATAATGAATTCGTACCGGAGTGATTGCAAACATTACAATCCATTCCAAATATCCTAAATAACTATAGAAAGGTTGATGAAGAAATCTGAAAAGGCGTGAATGTACAGTACTATATCCTCCGTAACTACCACTCTCTTCCGTCCAACAAAACTATTCAGTTTCTATTCGTATTGTTCAAATCCATGTTGCCCAGATGGATTGTTAATATACTTCAGAAGCGTTTCTGGTATAATGAAGCCGTGAGGAAATAATACTCTTTAGAATTTTTAATCACATACAATTTTTCCGCCAAATATAAGTTTGTAGTCCTCTCGTTAAAAGTAATATACATGAAACATAGCATTTATATGAATTACATGAATGACTAGTCCACAGTGAGGGTTAACCAGTCTTTTACGAGATTCTAAACCTGCTATTTAATTGTGCTACAAATCATGTCAGTTGACCTTTTAATCTCATTCTCCGCCGGTTACAACGTTAATGGAATAGTAACGACAAGGAAACTTGAATACATGTGTAGATCTGGTTGGTACGCAATAAATACGGAACCTGTTTAGTAGTTGCTAATTTTGCACCGTATCTAATTCTGAAAGTTCAGAAGTGAGTAGTTAAATACAAATTTTTCTTTTGCATAACATTCATAACCAATGAGAAAAAATATACTACTATTCTAGTTAGACGATTTTTAAAATTTTTTTGGTTATTATAGAGATGTCTATTTTTCGACGAAAGATGTAGTAGCTACTAGAGAATAAGATATAGAGGCTATCAAACAAAACGCAAATACAGGCGGAGGCAATGAATAAAAATCTGACAAAGCTGTTATATACAAAACTAATTATAGTTATTCTCGAATTTATATATTTTATGATTCAACTAGCCGAATATGATGGCACTTCTTTACGCAAAAGTAACTACATACAGAACATTATTTATGTAGACGAAACACATTTTGATGACTGAAATATAATAACCGATTTCATGAAATTGGAATGTGTTTAGATAAAAGCATGGTTGATATGGAAATAATGAGAACGTGTAAAATTTATATCGTGTAGTTGTATTGTTGTGTTTGGTTACAAAATTTGCAAATGCTCTCGTCGACGCCTCTAAAGAGCAGTCAGTATTCATCGACGAACGAGATTAGATCTACGTTGGATATTCCAACGCCCGAATTGAAGCAATTCTGTAATCTGTATCATTTATCAAGGAGCGTGGAGCAAGTGGAATCACACACTTTCTTATCATCAGACTACTCAACACAGATCAAAGTTTATATCACAAACCTTTATGCAATTCATACGGGAATGAATGCAAACGGTATTGCAGCTCATCCGTTGGATTGAGAGTTAAAATTGATTGATTGTGATTGGCGGTACATTTTTTTACACTAGGATTGTAACGGATGTCATCTTTGCGGATGTGGCTGCGGATGTTCAGTGCTTGACATCCACGGATGCGGATGTTTTGCGAAAGCGGATGTGGAAGTGAAAAAATAAATTTATAATTATTTAGATTTTAATATTTTATCAAAAATAATATAAAATTAAAAAGTATATATTTTATGCCGAATTCTACATTTTTTCTTAAGTAAAGTCTATTTCTATGTAATATTGGCATGTTGATTTATTTTTTGCCCATCTTTAAACAACAAAAAACGTGGAATGATTTCACAAGTGAATTAAATTATTTACACAGCTACACACGCGTCTAAAAAACAATCTTTGTCATATGAACTTTGTGGAGTTCACAGCTCCACTAATTCAAGCGTCAACCGCAAGGCCATGCCATCACAAATCTCCGTGCCCACCACCCGCCTCTCCACCACTACAGTGGCCCATTCATAGTCGGACCTACGATGGTCAGATTTTTCGATAAAGGACTCTTGATGGGTCGTGAAAGGCGTTACAGGAATACACGTAGGACGTTGGATGCTGTTTGACTCCCAGACAACCAACATGCCGTCCAACAAACTATGGCGTTGGAACACGATTGGAGGAAACATCCTGCGAGTGTGCGATAAGGACTCCAGTGTGCGACGAGAAAGTACGAGTGGAAAGGATTGCTTGGAATATTTCTTGGACACCCTCAAGTTGCGTACATGGATGAGCGCATCCTACGGTAGTAAAGGCGCATGTGCTACAAGTTGGAGCGTGGATAGCATCTTTACTTTACACGCAAGTTCAAACTTGTTAATTTGTCGCTTAGGTAATAACACCGTTCACTTCATTGTTACTTTTACTGCAAGATTGTAAGGAAAAAACCAAATAAAAACAAAACAGGTTGTGGTTAGCTAAGCGACGATGGGCAGAATCTCGTATAGAGAAATAATAATAATACATATTTCAATATAAACAAAACATCCACAACACATCCGCTTTAAAAATTGCGGAAGCGGAATTAAGATTTCACGCGGAAGTACCGCACTTGCGGGTGCGGATATCCGTTCCATCCCTATTTTACACTCTTCCTTCTTTACATCAAAACTCAACTGGTACGAAACACCACAATTGCCACTCACTTATCACACTGATCTATAAACCTACAATAACAGCAAATATAGGAAGGAAAGTTCTATGTTTCAAACATCGATAGTCCAATTAACCTATTGAGGAAGGATCCAACTAAGCTTGGCTTGTAAAACAATGCACATGACATAAAAAATTATCATCTACGAGCCTTAATATAAGCACTGAGAGAATCAATGGTGCCGGAAATCTGTTGATCACCGTTTGGTTGTGTGATCTATTTACTCGTATATCTATAAAAAAAACCGGATATATTGGTCTTATAAAAACTCGGAAACTACGGAGAAGATTTTGATGGGGTTTTCACCGTTTTGAAGCTTAGAATCTCAACTCAGTTGTTTGGTATGTCTTATGCTTACTAACGCTTAAATAACGCCGGAATATTAAATGAAAATCTGAACATAAGGTGAGGAAAATCACAGATGGAACCACTAGATACAGCATGCTTCGCACAAAACACACAATTACAATGTCTCTGAGCATACCCTTTAATGAAAGCAATAACATAACTTTACAATAATAACTAATTTTCACATGAAAAATAAACTTGAAGTATTCTTTCCTTTAATTCGGGATATTCAATTTTTAAACGCCATAGATAGCCGTAAAAACACTGTAACAACGATCTTTGGCAGTAGGCCTAGAACTACATTGTCTTTGGCCATCAGCATTATTCTTCTGTTTGAATAAAATCATTTATTTACGATATATTATTCTGGATCCACTTTTGATATTTGTATAAAGGGCTTAATCCGCGGAGTTAAAATATCTGGCGTTTCGAGCAAAAAGTATACCCATTCACTTAATTCGGGATATTCAATTTTTAAACGCCATAGATAGCCGTAAAAACACTGTAACAACGATCTTTGGCAGTAGGCCTAGAACTACATTGTCTTTGGCCATCAGCATTATTCTTCTGTTTGAATAAAATCATTTATTTACGATATATTATTCTGGATCCACTTTTGATATTTGTATAAAGGGCTTAATCCGCGGAGTTAAAATATCTGGCGTTTCGAGCAAAAAGTATACCCATTCACTTCGCAATTGAATCAAATGTGAATTTCTAGCATAATCTAGCGTTGTTTAGTAATGTAGTAATACAATTTCTTAACCAAAGTAATGAAGCTCGATACACATGAATCTTTTCGGACGAATCAAAATAGTGTACATGCAATTAAACTTCAACCCACCCGTTTCTTGGTAGGGGGCGTGTGAATCTAGGTTCGCTTTAATTCCGAAAAAAGTTGGCGCGGATTTTATGAATCTTTGTACAAATTTTTCTCATTGCGGGAATGAAAATAGCGTACGGGTAAATCTACTCCAACCATACCGGGCAGCGCCGGGATACCGCTAGTATTCTTGTAATGGAAACGACGGAAAATACTCAGTGCTGCAAATAGTTCGGTGCTTAAAAATGGACAATATATGAATTAGAGGCGGAAGGATGGAGAAAAGGCTTCCCACTCGGACCATAGTCTTCTTCCAGCAGTCGGAGAGGTGACGTCAAACAGAATGCAGATGTTCTTCCCAGGATCATAAAAGGATTGAGTCACAGTGACGTGTGTTATTGCAGGCAGGATGAATGTGCTTTGATGCACTGAGAGTGGGATGACCATGTGGGTGCATGACATAAGATAGACACGCATAAATATTTTTTTCCTTACGCCACGTTGACGTCGAGGTCATTAGAGATGGGAAAGGATGGCAACAAATTTCGGAAAGGTATTCTGTCATGGAATTTTGAAGGAAGCATCTCAGCATTAGCCTGGAATGATTTGCGGAAAACATAGAAAATAAAAATCTGGATGCGCGGAAAGGTAATCGAACTCGCGTCCATCCGAATGCGAGGCCAGAGCGTTCCGACTCACTCATCATGGTCTGTTTAAATAGCTAATGTTCGTGTAACTTTAAAACCAAAAATTTATTAACCTATCAAATCGATCTCTATAATCAAATTTATACTATTTTTCTGAATTAATTTAAATTTTTTTCTTTTAATACAGGTCTCAAATTCTTCTCAATTAAACAAGCATAAATCAAGAAGTTTCGCAGTATGTTAAAGCATACCATTTAGAGGTAACATACATCTCATCAAAATGTTTAATGCTCTGTATCGGGTAACATTGGTCAGCTGCCAAAATATTTCTACATAAACATAATTTTATACGCACGGTGTTTACATGGATACGACTAAACATTTGTTAAATAAAGATACGCTCCTCAGAGGAAAAGTAAAGTATTCTTTACCAAAAGTGGCATATAACGCAGGGGTTAACGAGAACCACATTAAACAATATATATCCTTACATGACATGTCAAATAGTGAACTAACTAGTGGGATTTACGGATTGACGTGATTTCATATTAATATTTGCAGATGACTGTTGAATACGTATACTACCGACGCCCAGATGAGAAACCACAATGTCTCTGAAGTGAAAAGATTATAAGCTTCGCAGTAAAACCGACAAGTGGATTTCTAGTTGTAAATAATTTATTTCCAGCTCGGAAATATCGGAGTGCATGTCTAGCTCAAGGTTGCTCAAAGCAGTCGTCAGGAGATATTTTCCTTTACTGTGGTACTCATATGAGTAAGGCTCCAACGTAATATACTAAAGTGTACTGCGAGGAGTTTGACTTATTATTCGACTGATTAGAGAGATTGTAAAGTTCGTGAATTCCTACTGGTAACATAATATCTAAAAGACTTCGGAAAAACAGCATTAAGGTAGTACTAGAAATACCTTTATCGAAGAACATACTTCATTGAAACATGTTTATATTCAGGTCTTTCTTCCTTAGCTGTGTTA
The DNA here is from genome assembly GCA_031002005.1 of Vandiemenella viatica. Classification (NCBI taxonomy): domain Eukaryota; kingdom Metazoa; phylum Arthropoda; class Insecta; order Orthoptera; family Morabidae; genus Vandiemenella; species Vandiemenella viatica. The sequence goes on along the minus strand of JARYHS010009186.1, from coordinate 78,062,076 downwards.
CAGATTTTCCTTTCTTTTACTCAATTAAGTGCAACTGTATTTTGTTTTGGTATACACGTTTCGAATTATTGAATTATCATTGGAACTCTAAAAACAAATTACGTTCTTAATTTTTAGGATGAATTACTGTATCTATTATGACATGTCAATTACCAACTTTTCCGCTATTCTATTTTACCGACTTACTATGTTCGTTCAACATTAGCTTAATCCACCTTTGCTGTTCGTCTAATTGGACACAAGAATAAACACACTGAAATTGAAATGGACATGCATATACTGAAAATTTATGGCCACAAATAAAACCTTCTCACGACACAAAAAAAATTTCACACACCGTACAAAAAGTCCTATACAAGTGTAAAAATTTAATGAATGAATATGTGTATCTCACGAAACAGACATTATTCAGGACAGTAAAATAAAGTGCAAGCTCAAATACATTACCACAACATAAAAACAGCTTAAATGAAATTTTTAAAAAATCTTGGAAATGGTTATGATAGCTGTCAATTAAGAATAAATCAGCGCAAAAAAAAACGAGTGTCGTATACTATGGTTGAAGAAACATATCGAATAGATAAGGTATTAGTGCAGTTTGAGGATATAAAATATGGCACGTATACAAAAATACTGTGGATGTGTGATACACAATACGCAGGCAAGTTGATAAAAAAATTGATATATAATTCTTCCCACTGTGATGATGATGATCATAATCATCATTAACAGTTTCCAACTACTGGTTGGGTCTGTATTGTGCATAAGCCTCTCCATTATTTTCTTTCTTTGAACCACCCCTCCACCACCATCTTGATATAGTCCTCTCCTCTCTTCCGTACACACTCTACCACTCCTCTCAGCCATCCATCCCTACGTCTTCCTCTGGGTCGCTTACCATGCATCTTGTGGATTTTGCTTGGGATTCTCTGATCCTCCATTGTCTTAGCATGCCCATGCGACCCTAGTCTAGTCTTCTCTACCATTTTCCGTAGGGCTTTCTCTTATACTTTTTGTCTAATCATTTCATCCATTATCCTGCCCATTCTGCCTCTTAAAAATTTAATTTCTCTTGGTTGTACCCTGCAAATGTTATGCTTCATCTTGTCAAAATTCCAGCACAGTTTGTTAGGATAGGAAAGTGGTATGTGCACTAGATTGTTTCCTTACTTCTCAACGGCCAATCCCTATTCCAATCAGGCTTCTGATGTTTAATTAAAAGTCTTACCTGCCTCCCCTTTCATATTTCTCAACATCGTTCCTTCCGCTTTCCTCTACAACACTACCCGCGTACTTGAAATGCGATGTACTAAGCAAATAAAAAAAAAAAAGACTGCAAACGAAGAGGAAATAATTAACCTAAGATGTCGTAACAACAGATTCAGAAAAACAAAAAAAATGCAGAAGTTCATCAGTATAAATATCAGGTAACTTATCTAAAGTCCAGCGATAACAATTGAAACACGTATACCAAAACAATTTTTTTTAAAATTCTCTTAGACTTCCAACCGTTGAAAAATGTCACTTCCATGGAACTTTCTAGGAATTCATCTTTGCCCTGATTTTAAATTGTAAACGCACTGGCGTTGTTAACTGTTTGTTTTGGCTACCATTAAATTTAGGAATGTGTATTTAATTTTTTTTTTGAAGTAAAGCAAATAAGGCAATCGGGATTGATGATATTCCTGAGAAATTCTGAAATATCTAGGAGAAGAAGGAATCGAGAGATAATTCAACCCTATATCAAAACGTTATGCAACAGAAGAAATTCAAACTGATTTTAATAAAAGTATCATCTTAACACTTCCGATGAAAGCATAAGCCGATAAATGTGAGAATTATCACACTGTAAGTCTAACATCACATGCTTCAAAATTATTGACCAGAATAATACTCGTATACAGAAGAATGGAAAGAGTAGTAGAAGAGATAGTAGGTGAAGATCAGATTGGGTTTACGAAAAACTGTGGTACAAGGGAAACAATTCTGGCATTAAAACTGATACTTGAAGGGTGGATCAATAAATATAAAAATACTTTTATGGCGTTTTTTTTTAGTTAGAAAGAACTTTTGAAAATGTTAGATTGGACAAGATGTTCAAAATTTTAAACAAGTCTAAAATACTGAGATAAAAGAATGCTTCATAAAATGTATACGAAACAAGTTGCAATTATAAAAGTAGAGAATCATGAGAGACAAGCAACAGGTAAAAGGGTGTGAGACAAGGTTGTAGTCTATCCTCTTTAATATTCACCATGTAGAGGAAGCAATAAAGGAAGTGAAAGAAAAATTTGTATGTGGCATAGGCTAAGTGTTCATGGAGAAAAAATCAGTATGCTACGATTTGCTGATGGCATTCTCTTGATAGCAGAAGAGTCTGATGAATATAGAGAAGTTACTGAAGGGGCGTAAACAAAATACTGAAAGAAGTGGTTGGACTAAATACAAATCAAAGCAAGAAAAATGAGATGAAATGTAACAGGAACCATAACAATAATACTTGATTGAATATAATAATAGGATCGGATGCGGTAGAAGAAGTAAGGAAATTATGCTACTTGAGAAGTAAAATTGTAACTGATGGCCGAAACAGGAATGATGTTAAAAGAAGAATAGCAATGGCAAGAAGAGCCTTAATGAAAAAGAGAATTTTTTTAGTTTAAAATATTGATCTAGGACTCACAAACAACTTTTTAAAACTCTTTGTGTGGAGCACAGCACTTTATAGCAGCGAAGCATGGACTTTACCAGATAGAAGGAAAATTGAAGCATTTCAAATGTGGTACTATAGAAGGATGCTGATGTACAGATAATGAACGAAATGAAAGAGTTTTGGAAATGATGGGTGAGGAAAGAAGTTTATGGAAGAGGCTTACAGAACGAAGAGACAGGATGATAGGGTCACATTTTGAGACATGTTGGATTGGTTAACTTGTTAGTGCAGGGAACAGTAGTAGGTAAGAACTGCAGAGGAAGACAGAGATTAGATAGAATATATGAAGCAGATAATTGAGGACGTGGGTCGTAAGGGGTATGTTCAGATGAAGATGTTAGCGCAAGATAGGAAGGGATGGAGGATTGCATCAAACCAGTCGAAACACTGATGACACACACACAAAAAAAAATGAGGGTATAGAGTTGTTATTGAAGATGGTATGAGCATTTTATTTATTTAAAATGCCGCGAAACGTTCCTTCAAAATTTATTTTAGTTGAAGCAGGTGGAGTAAAGCAAAAACAATTTATATAGTTGCTATGGTATTATTTCAGCATCTTATAGAGTCAACTGAGGGGCAACAGAAACGTGGGCATATTGGGGGATGACAGGTGAGACAGTAAGGCGCGGGGGTTGAGTCTTGAGAGCGGGTCGCTGTGGAAGCTCCCAGAGGGGTGCAGGGCGACCCCCTCCCTGGAGACGACGGCCCGATCGCAGGTAGCATCACCTGTACCGGCCACAGCCCGGTTCCCACCGGATCTAACTGCCTGCCCAGAGGTTTTGCTTCCGCAGGTTACAGCCGAGAATCCGTTACAAGTAGACCCTCCCCGCCTTGCACAACCTGCGAACCACCCTACCCGCCCGTGGGGCGACCTTCCGGGACCTGCTACCGGACCAAACTGAATACTTCCTCCAGAGCAACAAGTAGTAGCATTACGTCACACTTACTACCGAACCATTGCAGGAGAGTTTTTTGAAGGACTCAACGTATTTCATCTTTTCATTCTGAAAATCTTCTGCTACAATAAAAAAATACATTTTCCTTTCTATGAAAATGTCTGGTGCAGAGCAAATTTTTTTTTTTAATTTATTTTCTTGCTGAAAAAGTGTTTTCCTTTCCTAGTAACGAAAAAGGAAATTGCAAAACGTTTATGAAAGCTTTCTGACTGGTTGCATTAATGTGTGAATGATATTTATGAAAAGTAAATACCGTACTGAATAACAACTTCTCTGAAAGTTTTAAATTGTGATGAACTAAAAATTGTTTCATGCACTTACACAGTGATCATTTTTCTTCTTTTGGGCAGAGATGGTCAAAAGTTTACTACCCATTTTTGGTCCCAAAATTGGTGCGATAAATTAACAAATGTTTTTAGATTCGGAGCGACTAAGGTCTAATGAATTTTGTCCTTTTTGTGCTCCAAAGAATATATTTATTGTCTATGTAATTATTCTTTTTATCGCTATACGGCTTTTCGTCTTTGCGATGTTTAGAGGCGAGAGAGGGATCGGGGACAAAGAAGGGGAAGGTAATTCGCCATGATATTTTCAAAGAACCATTCCGGTATTCACCTGGAGTGACTTCAAGAAACCATAAAATATCGATCTGGACGGTTGCACCGTGGATCTACCATGCACCTACCAGCGTCCAGAGTACGATGATTAATCGCTCACCACTAGACTCGATTGCATTTAGTTTCAGAAACTGAATTCAAAAATCGTGCAGATATTTCTCCTGTAAAGAAAATTGGAAGGTATGACTCCAGATTTTGGAACATCCGAAGTGATTATGCCTGAACATGCTCTTTATTACAGTCCTTACGTTCTCATTCAAATTTGAAGAATATTTTTGTAATAAATAAACTCTTCTCGGTGTTCCAGCCGCATAAAAATATCACAAATTTATTATATACTTTGTGAATGTGGCCATGGTTATATCGGACAAAAGCAGTGGTGCATTGTGTAATGGTGTGTCGAGTACGCAAGAAATGTTCTCCTGGAGCAAGAAGAGAAATTAGCTATGGCCGAACACAGTATCCAAGAGGGACATAGTTTTAATTTTGAAGAAACTATAATTTTAGCTGGGTCAGAGATTTTTGTGACAGCATTACAACAGAAGCCGTTGAAATCAGAACAGTTGATTCTTTAGTTAACAGGGACACTGTGTACCAGCTAATTTTGGCCTGAAACCCGGCTATCAAAATCTTGAAGCAGCTTCGCACCGTGTAAGCAAACAGTAATTCAGTTATACCTTTGGCTGAAAATGAGAGCAAAGATAGACGCTTTGGAAACCACCCATAATTGTGACATTTTTACGTGGCTGGATACCGAGAATTTATTTATTTACAATGTCGTGAAAAGCTTCGTTCTTACATTTTATGTAATATTTTTCGAAATCTCAAATTTTAACGTTAAAAGTAGTGCTAAGGTGTCTGATGCGATGGAGAAATTACAAGTTTGAATTTCGCTGCCTGGCAGAACTTTTTCAGTCTTTCAATTTCACCTTCACTTTCGGCTAAACTGGATTTGTGTGTCTGAAATACGTTAGAACGTTCATAAGTTTGGATTTATTGTTGAACTGTAGGCTCCACGCGTACGAAACTGGCCTTCCTACCTCTGACACACTGGCTTAATACATATCCAAGTGAGAGAATCAAAGGAATAATGCTGAAGACATAGAGCAAAAATATCATGTGCGAAGAACGCATCGATTTTCGGTTCTTTGATAATGCCACCTGTATTAGTTTAGCTAGATTGGTGACATTTTAAAAACATTTTCTGATATCGAGTTTTGACATCAGAGATAAAAATGAAACGTAAAAGTAAATTATATCATTCATGCAGATTATTGATAAAAAATAATCTGTTTGATTCTGTAACTTTATTTTCCAAGGAGGTGGTTTGATGTGGCATCTATTATCTTTTTTCGCACAAGACTTTTCTTATTGTTAAAAAAAAAGGAGAAAACCGAGCGTAATAGGTGAGTGGCTAAGCTCTGGCCTCGCATTAGGGAAGACGCGGGTTCGAATACCCGTCCTGGCATCCAGATTTGGGTTTTCTTTGGTTTCCTCGTAGCACTCTAGGTGAATGCCGGGATGTTTCCTTCAAAAGACCATGGCAGAATTTCTTCCCATTCCTTGTCCCCAATCCCACCTCGTCTCTAATGAGTTCGACGTCGACGAGGCGTAAAGCCATAAATAAAAAAGTAATTTAAAAAAAATAGGAACTTAGCTTATCGCCAAATAAAAGTTCCATAACGTAAGTCATTGACTTGAATTTCATATTTAAAAAGCTGCATTTTGCACCAGAAATTTGACATAAATGCGTTTGATGCAAGAACTGTGCAACAGTTACAGTATTATTACGATAGCAGGCCGAATGATCCTAAGCACAGTTTAAGACGATCCGCTTCTATGAATAACGAAAAATGATGGCTTTCTTAGGTATTTGTTCTCCAATCATTCTTGCAGTGTTACAACGGGTGAAATTTCGGCAGTTGCTTAAACAGCCTTGTTAGCAAATACTATGAATGCATGTTATAAGCACGCATTAGTCAGATAGACGCGACAACACAATAAACACACACAGAAAAATTCTCTAAACCTAGACAGTTACCTTTCCTTCCACACACACATAAACACACACACACTTTAGAAAAACAATTATCCGTTCATACACTTCCGAAATTGGCGGTGCCAGCACATTGGAGAGGGCGGCAGTCAAATGAATAACGGGAAGGTGTACTAAACAATTCAATAACTATACAATTTTGAGAGATGGTTCCCGCAGATTTAGTGAAAATATTAAGTGGCAGCATCCTTTGTGATAAAAGCAGAAATTATCAACTGCCAAAATAAGTAGCATCAAACTATTTACCTGTTTTCTTCTTTGAGCTGTAACTTTGATCCAGTACACACGTATTAGTTTTCGATGTTGTTTCAATACATGTCTAGCCTATTCTATGATTCGGTTTTTCTTTTTGAACGGTCTCGGATGTCTTCAGGTGTGTTCACAACTTGTTTCAGACTTTTTTCCACCTTAGTGAAGCAAGCCCTTTCTATCAACACAGTGGTTAAGGATTAGATTGGTCAGTCTTGCTATGCTGATTCGTGTCACCTAACCATAGAAGGCAATCCATTTTTTTCTAAATATTGTCTGTAATCTTTTTCCAAATGAATAAGAAAACAGTTCATGATTGTGGCGTCGTGTGTATTCAATACATTCATTGATAGGGCCAGATACATTGTAAAGGTATTTTCTTTGACATCTAATGTTTCAATCACAACTTTCTTTCTAATTGCTAGTTATTCTACAACATCTAGGGCTTCAGGTTGGGTAATGAAAGTGTTGGATCTTAGCGTTCATGGATACTGATATTACGTTGTAACTGCTTTGGCTACTTTATTTGACTCATTTCTCATGCAAAGGATTGTTTCTCACAGATATTGCATTTATCCACTCAGATATTTAAACTGTTCCACTCACACATTTTTCCTTTTTCCACCAGAAGCAACTCGTAGTTTCATAGGAAACCTGCATGCCGTACTTGTGTCTTATGATGGTTGATTTCTTTTGTCACTATGAAATCAGAAAAAAAATCACACGATCTTCTGCAAAAGCTTAGCAGTCAGTCAGTAGATCTTATTATTAATACTCGTAGCTTCGTTACTGAAACAAAAATTACAATCTAAGTATAACTTTTAAGTTCAGATCCTTTGCTGATTACAACTTGCTGAAAGGCAATAATTAATTAAGAAATAGTTCTAGTTGCATTACTTGGCAACACAATCATCCAACACGTAGTCAGATGCTTCTGGGTTTTAGCTATGTGATGCACTTTATGTTCTCATGCACTACTTTTGCTTCATTTTAGAGCCATAACTTTCACCCTTCAACATAATGCTCTTGCAGCACTTGTGTGTGGTATCAAGTGGTTAAACGGCCTCGCTACTTAGCAGCATAGAAATTCACATAGCAGCTGGTGAACTCTCTCCACCTTCGAATTAATCAGATAAGCCTTACTGCATTCCTCGACACCACAGAAAGAAAAGGACGACCTCAACGTGAGTTTTGGCAGCAATAACACGGCGCTTGGGATGTCTCTCTTTCGCAGGATCGTCGGCGAACGCCAGGAGGAGTAATGCTGCATGACCTCTCTCGCACCGAGCAAAAGAGAAGGCGAAGTGGTCGATAAATCACCTCCGCCGCCTTATCTCACTCTCCTAACCGCACTGCCACGCGCAAAATTATTTCGTCTTCCCACGTCCAAAGGCTGATCAAATTATACGCTGCCACCCAATTTATTTTTATTATTATTTTTACACGCGTTTGAACTTTCAACTCTCGAGAACGATTTTCTCTTCATGCACTGAATAAATAATTTCTTCATTCCGCCCGGCTTCCGCGGAGGGCATTAAAATTATGCGTTTAGCTTCACTGACACGTCTGCCGGAGGTTCCGCGTGTTTTGATAGCGCCAGCTACCTGTTAAGTCGCGGGCCAGATGAATATGTAATTAACCTGCCGCTGGGAAGATTCATTGCTGGAGTAATTATTAGTTGGTGGTGGCGGGCGGCTCCATTTATTAATCCTACTCTCAGACCGGTAGCGTATTCCCGCGCCCTCGTACACGAGTATTCATCACCAGGTAGCGAGCCTGCGATTACGCATATCAACCTCTCCCGCCAAGCTGCCTACTGTTACTCTACCGAAGTGTACACGGCAGCGAATCTATCCTCCTCCCAACACATGCTTCGAAATCATTGGGAAGAAACGTCCAATGCACAATGTCTCAGGTTTAAGCAGTCTCCCTCCCCGAAGGAAAATTTTGGGTAAACTTAACGGGAAGGGGGATGTTTTTCCTAGTGCCTTCCCCTCTTCCCCACAGTGAAAGTAGTTACCCCAAAGGAAATTCTGGCAAAATTTGACCGGAAGGAGGATGTTTTTCCTATTGCCTTCCCAGTTTCCCCACAGTGAAAGCAGTAACCCCCCTCTTTTTTTCAAGAAAAATTTTGGTTAAATTTAACCGAAATGAGGAGGTTTTCCCTATTGCCTTCCCCACACTGAAAGCAGTTTCCCTTTAAGAAAAAATTATGGAAAATTTTACTGGCAGGAGGAGGTTTTCCCTATTGTCTTCCCCACAGTGGAAGAAGTTACCTCTCCCAAAAGGAAAATAATGGGAAAATTTAACCGGAAGGATGAGGTTTTCCTTGTTGCCTTCCCCACAGTGAAAGCAGTTACCTTTTCCGCAAGGAAAAACTGGAGAAATTTAACCGGAATGATGAGGTTTTCCCTATTTCCTTCCTCACAGTGAAAGCAGTTACTTGTACCACAAGTAATATACAGGATAAATTTAACTGGTACGAAGTGGTATTCCTTGTTACCTTCCACACAGTGAATGCAGCTATCCCTCCTACATGGAAGAAACTGGAGAAATTTAACCGGAATGTTGAGGTTTTCCCTATTTCCTTCCTCACATTGAAAGCAGTTACCCCTCCCACAAGGAAAATACGGAAATTTAACCCGAAGGAGGATGTTTTCCCTATTTCCTTCCCTACAGTGAAAGCAGTGACCTGTACCACAAGGAGTATACTGGAGAAATTTAAATCGTAGCAAGTGGTTTTCCATATTGCCTTCCTCTAAGTGAAAGCAGCAACCCCCGATCAAAGAAAGATCTTGAGACATTTAACTGTAAGGAGTAAGTTTTCTCTATTGTCATCCCCACAGTGAAAGTAGTTACCTACCCTCGTCCCCCAAGACAATTTTTTGGGAAATTTTACCGGAAGAAGGAGGTTTTACCTTTTGCCTTACCCACAGTGAAATACTTTTCTTACATAGGGTGTTAAAGAAAGTGTCAAATGCCTTTTGAGGCGATAGTATGCATCAAAATAAGACAAAAATGTGTAACAAGTATTGGGCTGTGAATGCATGCTTTTGGAGTTAATAGCAGGTCTGCAATGTGACGTGCATCCATGGCAAAACATGCTTCTGCCCTTCGGCTGTAATGAATCTCGCACTATTTGAAACTGTCCTGGTTGTTTCCGTACATAGTGGCAGACATTGGAAACGTGATCCTGGTACTGGATTTACCACCGACAGTTTCAAAGAATGCGTGATTCCTTATGCCGAAGCATAGAGGTATGCATTGTCATCGACGGAAGTCACATTGCTCACCTGCTAATAACTCCGAAAGTACGTGGTTCTGGTCCATTGTTTTTTAGACATCTTTGTCTTATTTTTATGCATACTGCCACCTGCTAAAATATTTTATACTTTTTTTTCTTTTTAACATCAAGCATATCACTGAGCATGTGACCGACTGTGATGGTGCGTACGTGTTTGGGATGCAGATGAGAGGTGAAAAAAAGCGATAAAGCTACTATTAGCGTATTAACGCCTACTCTTCCAAAAGTCTCTAAGTTTTGCGTCTGATGAATCGGCATCATTAGTATCGTATACCTTCACCCCATATGCAATGTAAAGATGTTTCGGATACAACCAATGAACTTGATATGCTATTTGTTGATTGGAATAGTGCAGTAACTTTCTAGATTCACAAAAATTTGTTCATCGCTGGGCCTAGAACCAGCTAACCGCCAGAACAGTCAGACTATTACTGACCGCGGCCACTACGAGAATTCAGAAATTATTTAATATGGTAAACTACTCAAGAAATAATGAAGTAGGGGAATTAAGTGATAACTAATTTTGGATTGGATATTAATCATAAAATTGTTTGAAATATCTTGGCGTGCAGAGATATGGGAACTTAAAT
>JARYHS010009186.1:77997460-78050588 GCA_031002005.1 Vandiemenella viatica | reverse complement strand
AATTTATACTAAGCTTTTGATTTATAATCCTTTTTGTCATCTTAGTGCCAATTTAACATGCTCACGCTGTCGGCTTCAGTCTCAAACATGAATTATAAGAGATCCACGACGGTTTTGTTAGGTGGAAATTAGGTTATACTGATTTCCTTCAGAACCTGTGTGTTCATCTATTTTTAGTGGTCTCCTAGATGCGGAGTAACATAGTTACTCAATGAACTCTGCTACTCCAAATCTGGATGATACATCTAAATTTCCGAGACCTGCGGAAAGTTCGTTGAGTAATAGGCAATAGGAGTCTAACATATATGCTGGCAGTAATTGGTTTTCACTGCAAAAAAAATTGATTTAAAAATACATAAGTCTCTTCAGATCTTCTTAAATACACAGTGCTTTCTTTTACATGTAGATTTTTCAGTTTGTCTGGGATCCGTCCCATTCAATGTGGATCCTTTTGAGAATCATGATTTTCTTTTTCTTTTTGATTGTTTTTATAGATATAACATGTTCTGAAATGATGATAAGAAAAACATGACAGCAATAATAACACAATACCGATAAATGTTTTTAATAACGGTTTTTTGTGTTCGAAGTTCATCTTGTTCTATAGATACGTTGAATGAAAGATAAAATTTACTTGTTAACATGTTGATAATGAATCATTGTGTAACAATATTTCTAGCGGAAATCAAAGCTTGTTAGCCAAGAAATGAAGTACTAAGTGCGTAGGTAAACAACGCTTTTGACAGCAGTGGGACTCCAATATTTACAGTGTTGCCCAGAACTTGAGAACAATGGCTACTTACAACGAGAGGTAGCGAGTCCGGCTCACGAAATAACGCTAACATTCCATCACAAAAGTTAAAAGTCAAGGTTCTTTTATAACCGTGTCTAACGTGTCAGATTTAGTTTGAAACTGTTTTTATTGGAGACTTCTTACGTTACTGCTGCAAATTTCTGAAGTTCTAGATTGGGATTTGGTGGCGTTTCTTTCAGCTCCGATAATTTGATTAATTTCTGCAATGTACGTGTCAACATTTATGTTACTCTAGGTTTTTTTTTTTAATCTGCTTAACGTCTCTCTAACAGCGAGGTCTTTAGAGACGGGAAAGGATGGGGGGTAAGGAATGGGAAGGAATTCGGCCATGGCATTTTTAAGGAAGCAAACCGGCATTTGCCAGGAGTGATTTGGTAAACCATGGAAAACCCAAATCTGGATGCCCGGACGGGGATTCGAACCGCCGTCCTCCCGAATTCGAGGCCAGAACGCTAGCCGTTTTACTCTAGTTGAGTTGAGAAATTTCGAAAACGTAATACACTGTCTTCCTTGGACGTTCTTTACAAATAGTGCTCATTTTTTTTTTTTTTTTTTTTTTTTTTTTGATATGCCTTACCAGCTACTTTGCTTTGAGTGTCTGCTTTGAATCCCTTTAGTAACTTTTGTATGAAGAATTAAGTATAGACATTTATTTCAGGCTCAATAGATTTATCTTGGAGTTGGGACTGAGGTAAGATTTCATACAGTACCTATTCAGAACATTTGCATTACTTGCTGAAGCAAACACGGTAATTAATATAAATACAAATGAAGGTTAGTGTTATTAGACGGCGTATTCATAAGTGGGATCTCACAGGTTTTAAAACTTTTTTCTGATGTGGCTATTATAAACTTTCTTAGTTAAGGCGTTCTTTGGATTGCTGATCCACCTACTCCTATCTTTGCATTCTCGCTCAACAGTTTTTTTTCGATTGGTGTCAAGCAAGTCTCTATATCTGGATAATCTCTTTATGTCAACGAACCCATTACATCCTACGTCTCATGCGTCCGCTTCTTTCTGTTCGCCCATCGTAAAATAGTGTATACCAATCGCGCAAAAATTGAGATTTCTGGTTTTCAGAGGATGTTAATAGTGCAGAAAGCAAGATCAGCTAATCTCAAATGTTTTTAGTGTTGTAACTACGGTAATGTCTCTCTCTTCCTATATTTCCCATTTGTTAATAATCAGCCAAAAGAATACACGTTATACTGTTAGGCTTAATAACTGGTAATATTAACCAAATTGTGACACATATCGAGTACTGACAGTCCGAGTGATATTGGGATTTATTTTCATCCTTTTCTCAGCATTTTCTCCCACTTTATAGACACTGAAATTTACAAGGATGTATACAACCCTTAAATGATTTTTCCTAACAACCATAAACGTTTACTGAAAAGTAAATTTATTTACCTCACAGTATTAAATACCACTAGGATCGTGAAAATGCAGTTTGCAGATTGGATAATAACAACTAACCAGAAATTCTTGGTGCAACGAAACCATACCGTGTTATATGTACCGAATATTTAAAGCTGAAATTGGTGGGACAAGTTTTTATACCATCTGGCAAAGAATATTACAGTTCACTGGTGTTCATTGATCACAGTTGTGAGTTACTATAAACAGACTGGGATGTGATACGAAAGAAGAAATCACGGCCTTGACTGCTTACCATTGTGCAGGAATGAATGATGAACATGAAGAACTTGAAATCATATTCTCAGTTCAGATGTGAGCGTAGAATAGTCATTATTGGTGGGGAATTAAATGTACCAGGTGCGTACTTGATGAAAAATAAGATTAATAATATAAGCGAAAAGATATTTTCAGATACGTTTGGAAGGAAGGAAGATATACGGAAGTGGTAGAACAGACCATAAGGGGATCAAAAATGTTGAATATACTCCTAATAAAGCTTAAATATATCATTGCAGGGTTTCAAGTAGCTGAAGGAACAAGTGAAAATAAAGCAATTCTCATGATTACTAGACTTTTAAGTAAACCAGTGGCCAAAAATGAAAGTGGTTATTGATATGCATATAAGGAGAATCAAATTTCAGATCTGAAAAAAAAATACTTTAGGGTAAGTCTGAGTAGGTGAAAGCATAGTAAATGTATTCTGGAGAGGAGGTGGGAACAGGCATTAAAATAATAGAAATGGCGAAAGAAGTACTTATTAGAAAGGGGAAAAAATAAAGAAAAGTAATTAATCTGAGAGAGGGAAGTATACTAAAGATGTTGATAAAAATGAAACGCAACATACGTAAGATACAGGGATGCAATAGGAACATTTGAATCAACTAAACAAGAAATTATGTAAGACTGGAGATTTTCTCGGCGTTGTAAATTAATAAAACTTTCTCGGGTAGCTAGCCGAGTTAGTACATCGTTTCACCACGACGTTTCGGCGGTCACAATCTCTGCCGCCCATTGTCAAGTGACTCACTTGACAATGGCGGCAGAGTTGTGACCGCCGAAACGTCGTGGTCAAACGATGTACTAACTCGGCTAGCTACCCGAGAAAGTTTTATTCATAAACAAGAAATTAGTAAATTCAGAGTAGGATAGGAAGGCAGTTTCAAAAGATATGGAAGTGAAAATGGGAATGTTGTAGTATAGTCTATTGCTGTTCAATACTCTAATGAATGATTGTGTTCGTGGTTTACAGTCAGAAGTTAGATGTTCGTATATGACATAGTGTTGGGATTGATACTGGAGGGGTCTGTGAACGGTTGCAAAAGGATCTGAACAGGATACATAAATAGGGAGGTGAACGTGGGTCAAAATAAATGCCGAAAAGAGTAAGCTTACTATGTACAATGTTAAAGAAAGATTGTTTCATGTGATTGTAGCTTGTTGAAGATCTTAAGTGGAAATATCTTATATATAAAAATGAATTGCTGTTCGTTAGTCTCGCTAAAACTCGGGAATGGCTGTGCCGATTTTGCTAATTTTGATCTTGAACTATTTGTGGAAGTTCAGGGAAGGTTTAAACGGTGAGAAAAAAATGGAAAAATTTTGAGGAAAATACTAAAAATGACAATTTAATCTTATATATAAAAATCAATGTGAGTTTTGTTTATGCTCTATGCGCTCCTAAACCGTTGATCCGATTACGGGGAAACTTTGGTGAGTTGTCTAGAGCGTTTCAGAGATGGTTCCTAAGAAATAAAATTTCCAAAAAAACCACCCCCTCCTCCCCGTAACACCCCATAATTTAAACAACCTAACAGATTTTGTCCGATTTCCACCAAAATTTGCACACGTATACTTAAAAACAAATTGAAAAAATATAGCTTATATATGTTTTCCAAAAACGAAACCCGTCAACCCCTTCACATCCCCATAATTTACACAAACCCACAGATTTTGTCCGATTTCGATGGAAAATTGCACACCTATACAATTAAATATACAGAAAAATACTGCCTATATATAAAGCATTTATAAAGCATCGTGTGTATGGCCAAGTCCATTGTTGGATGTACTCTGTTGAGTGGCAAAAGCGTGCTCTTCCACATGCGCACATATTAGTTAGGTTAGTTGACAAAATAAGGCCTTTTTTTTTTTAGCTCTACGGATTCAACGCCCGAGGAGACTATAAATACTACCCTTTGCCCGACTCAAGCCACCCCCTGAAGGCAAGCTCCCCAAACCAAAATTCACTAAAACCAAGCCCCCCCCCCCCAAACCAAAGTCCGCTCAAGCCCCTCCCAAACTAAAATCCTGGATCCGCCCCTGTAAATATGTTAACAAAGGTAACGACTTGACCATCTTCGCTGTAACAAATGCAAATGATGAAGTATCTCAGTATCAGATGGGTCGCTATATAAGAAGCAACGAAGCTATTTGGCGCATATTTTCATTTGCGATCCACGAAATACACCCTACAGTAGTCCATTTGGCAGTTCATTTGGAAAATGGACAACGAGTGTATTTCAATCATGAGAACGCGGTGGATAGGGCGGCACGTCCACCATCGACCACATTAACAAGTTTCCTTTCAGTTTGTCAAACAGATGTTTTCGCACGCACTTTGCTGTGTGCTGATATGCCACGCTATTACACTTGGAACGCATCATCGAAATCGTTTCAGTGTCGGAAACAAGGAACACCAGTTAAAGGACACCCAAATGTATTTGCCTCAGATGCTCTTTATGTCGCATCTACACAGTTCATCCAATTAAAGATGAATGTTATTATCTTCAATTGTTGTTGGTGAATGTTCATGGTCCGACATCGTTTCAATAACTGAGAACGGTTGATGGACATCTGTGTGCGACAATTACTACTACAATTGCTCGAGAACGATTCGCATTGGGATAATACGCTCAAGGAAACCGTCATATCCTCATCGCCTCATCAAATTCGCTCGTTGTTTGCGATTATAATATCGACATGTTTCCCCTCGAATCCGAAAGATTTGTGGATGAAATATAGGGACGACATGTCTGAGTATGTATTACATCATGTGCGTTGTCAAACTTTGAATCCTATACTACAGAAATTAACAATGAGACATTAATCATGATAGAAGATATGTGTTTATTGGTGGCAAATAAAGTATTGTCGTGTTTGGGCATGACATCGCCCAATCTTCCTATGCGCGATGCATTTAACCACGAGTTACAAAGAGAACAACGGTACGATACTGAAGTATTGACCGAAACAGTTCGTTCAAATGCTCCGCAATTGAATGACCAACAACGAATTGTGTACGATACTTTGATTCAAGCTGTGAACAATGGATCTGGTGGAATTTACTTCCTTGATGCTCTCGGGGGGACTGGTAAAACGTTCCTAATTTCATTGCTGTTGCCAAAGATCAGATCGCAAAATGAAGTAGCCCTAGCGTTGGCTTCATTTGGAATAGCTGCAACATTGTTAGAAGGTGGACGAACTGTACATTCTGCCTTGAAATTACTATTAAACATGCAAATCAACGAAGCACCAGTTTGCAATATCACAAAAAACAGCGCAATGGCGAATATTCTACAGATATGCAAACTGATCGTTTGGGATGAATGTACGATGGCCCACAAGAGTAGTCTTGTGTAGTTCGCGAACGAACTAGTTCGGAAGAGCGCTCCCACAGGCGAACTACGCGAACTAGTTCCCAGATCTCTCGCTCCTTAGTTCCTTACTTCGTTCCATCCTTTCCCGAAGACCAACTTTTGTTTTAGTTTATTATCTAAAAGGAAACACAGTTCCTTGTGGACACATTTCACTGAAGACACAGATATAAAAAGAAAAGAAAAATAAATTGTTCAACATTAATAATTATTGCAGAAGTCACAAACGGAAATTTAACGTGGAATGTGAAAATAAAATACACTTTGATCCCATTAACAATCAAAAGACAACCATCGATAACCACAACTACCATAACAAACAAGAGAGCGCGTGCAGTAGCGTTAGCAAAGCGAGCGAGCGAGCTGTCTTGGAGGACCTAGTTCGCGAACTAAACAGAGCGCTCCCGGTCGCGAACTAACAGAGCGCTCCCGGTCGCGAACTATAGAGAGCGGTACCGTTCGCGAACTAAAAAGAGCGCTCCCGGTCGCGAACTATAGAGAGCGGTACCGTTCGCGAACTAAACTGAGCGATAACGTTCGCGAACTAAATTGAGCGCTACCGTTCGCGAACTAGCACCATTCGCCTCTAGGGTTTCCAATATTTTTTCGGTTGATGGTAAAAAATTTTTTAAAAGAATAACCTATAAAAATATGCTGCACTTCAAAAATATAATATTTTACGAAAGAGTAGAAAATGATAAAAGGTATTTTTTTACTATTTCATTTTTAAGCTATATTTTTTGCACTTCTTTCATCTTTAATTCTTTTTTGTCTACAGTAAAATTGTCATATCCTTTATCGCTTTCAGTTGTCAAATTAATTTCGAGAAAAAGCTCATTTTTTTTTTCATGAAATACTTCTCTTACTTTTACCTAGATTTCGTATAATATTGTTATTTCAGAGTAAAGTTTGTTCACTTTGATATTAATTTTTTCTCGCAAATTTATAACCTCTAATATAGTCACACAGTCATCAAATGAAACACTGTGATTTGAATTTAATTTTTGGATTTTGTATAGCCAATTGCTTTGATTAAAATCTAACTATTTACTAAGATACTCCAGACATTTATCAACGAATACTAGAGCATTATTTTTTTATATTATCACTTTCTGTGGAGAATTTGGTTTCTAAAGGCTTTTTTCTTGTTTTCTTAACCAAAGAAACAGTATCTTTTACATTTTTCTAGAGCTGATTTTATAGCTGACATAATATAATACTTATATCAGTCTGTTGGTTAACAGCTTTGTGAAAGTGATGAAAGAAATGACTTGCGAAATTCCAAAAGATTTTAACTTTTGTGTCTTCATCAGTTTCATTCGTCACCAAAAAATTGTGAATGTGTGTTGGATTATTCTCCCCTTCACTAATAAAATAACAGCTCAATGACTTCCAATTCACTGGAAATTTACGCACTTTCGTTATTGCTACCACTTTCTCATTCAAGGGTCACTGTTATTTTTATATGTCTAATTATTTGATATCACATTGGAAGTATTAATGTTATTTTTCTTAATAATATAGGTAATACTATTACTGTCATATAGTACTTAAGTTGTAGCCAATAGTAGAATTATATTTTGTCCATGATTTC
Organism: Vandiemenella viatica; assembly: GCA_031002005.1. Taxonomy (NCBI): domain Eukaryota; kingdom Metazoa; phylum Arthropoda; class Insecta; order Orthoptera; family Morabidae; genus Vandiemenella; species Vandiemenella viatica. The sequence continues at coordinate 78,043,104 of JARYHS010009186.1, read as the reverse complement.
CAAAACTTTAATTATATAAAAAAGCCGATTACTTATAAACGGGTATTTTAATTCATCAAAATAAACGCGTCTATAATATTTTATAAGTAATGTTGTGTTGTTGTTGTTGTTGTTGTTGTTGGGGTTTAGGGGCGCGTTGACGGCAGGATCATTAGCGCCTTTTATAAGTAATGTTTCTTCCATGAACTAATAAACAAATCCATTTAAAAAATTAATATTCTACGAATGCATGTAAAGTAAATAGTAAAAACATCACAATTATTCAATTTACCCATTTGTGTAAAGGACAATGAGCACTTTGGTTTATCGGCGCCAACTGTTCATGCTAATGTAATTTGAAAGGGCTATTATTAAGCAATAACTTTTGTTAAGAAGGTCATATTAAATTTCATTTAGAAACGAATAAAAAATGATTATGTCCTAATAAAACTGACTTAACAAACAAAATAGCGCGTGCAGTAGCGGTAGCAAGGCGAGCGAACGATCTGTTTCTCTGAATTCGAGACGCGAACTAACGAACTAAAAGAGCGAACTAGTTCGCGAGGGAGCTGCGAACTAAACTGAGCGCTCCCCTTCGCGAACTATTATGCGCAAGTCTACACAAGAGGTCACTGGAGGCACTGGACGGAACGCTAAAAGATCTTCGTGACAACCGAAACATTTTTGGTGGAGCCATGATCCTGTTGTCAGGTGATTTTCATCAGACTCTTCCAATTATTCCCCGATGAACTGACGAACTAAAAGCATGCCTAAAATCATCTAATTTGTGGCGGAATATAAAGACACTCCAATTAACAACTAACACGTGAGTGTTTTTGCAACAAGATCAAACTGCGTTTGTGTTTTCGAAGCAGTTATTAGATATTGCAAATGGTAAAGTCGCAGTTGACACCTCGACCGGATTAATTATACTACCCATGCATTTCTGTCAGTTCACCGACTCAAAAGAGGAGCTTATTCAGCGTGTTTTTATGGACACAGAACAACAGTTCAGTAACCATAATTGGCTGAGTGAACGAGCAATACTGGTGGCCAAAAACAAAGATGTCAATAATCTCAATGCGACCCAGGAGAGTTTGTTTTCTTACAAATCAGTTGATACAGTTACAAACCAGGATGATGTAGTAAACTATTCCACAGAGTTTTTAAATTCACTGCAATTTCCTGGACTACCATTTCACAATTTACAATTAAAAGTAGCATCAGTTGTGATTATACTGCGTAACATTAATCAACCTCGACTGTGCACTGGAACGAGACTGGCTGTGAAAAAGCTAATGAATAACGTGATCGAGACCAAGATCATCAAGGGAAAACACAAAAGAGAGGATGTCTTGATCCCGTGTGTACCGATGATTCCAACGGATTTGCCATTCGATTTTAAGCATCTACAATTTCCCGTGCGTCTGGCAATTGCGATGACCATAAATAAATCGTAAGGTCAGTCGTTGCAAGTTTTCGGAATCAACTTGGAGTTTCCCTGTTTCGCGCATGAACAATTATACGTCGCGTGCTGGCGTGTCGGAATACCATCATCTTCATATATTTACGCACCGCAAAAAATATAGGTCATCAGAGAGCTTTAAATTGATTAAGTGTATAACTGTGTTGTATTTAATGTAGATAAAAATTTTTGTATTCATTTGAATTGTTAGCAAATTTCGTTTAGTGACAGATCGAAATTAAAACAGTGTAAGATACAGTATGCTGAATGTGTGTGAGGGTGTGCATGTGGGTGTACGTGAAATGTATATGTGGTGTTGTTACTAAAACATATCCATCAAAATTAAAATTATTATTGTTTTACATTCTTCACAACGTAACAAAATGTTATAACAACTAGGACATGAACATCGGTTGTCCTGCCGCTCGATTCACTTTTTTCAAAACGGGCAAGGCATATTATATTAGAGACCAAAAAAAATTTAGGCACCTTATTGGTTGACATAAGTGCCTGTAGTAGAACAGCTGCATAAACTGTTCGTGCACAAAAGAGACACTATTGTACAGTCACGACAATAAAGAGTTTTTGATCGGTGTTGCCATCTCAATACATTATACATTTATGATGTAGGTGAAACGAAGTTCACCGGGTCATCTAGTCTTGTTATAATGTTTGACGGTAAACTCAATTGGGCAGGACACGTTGGGTGGGTGTTAGGAATGGGTTTAAAGTACTTCATTTATTAAGCGGATGATGAGATGGTATATCATGAAAGTGAATGAACTGAGTTACACAACCTTGGTCAGACCATTGCGTGGTATAGTGTGAAGTGTGGACCCGCATTTTGGGTATGAAACACATAAGATGGAGTAAGTGAAATGGAGTGCCACTATATTTGTTTGTGAAAATTACCGCAGAAGACAATCAGTAAATGAGATAATAAAAGAGCTGGATTGTGAGTCACTGGGAGACAGGAGGTGGATGAAATGTGTATGGGAGTGTACAAGGCATATATTGGTGAAGAGATTTGGAAAGATAATAGTAGAAGATTTAAGAGTAGTACATTGAACGTAAAAGATGACTGTTACCACAAGGTGGAGCTTCATTTCAAACTTAATGGAGAGGGAAAATTTTCTTTTGTGGGTAATGGGATTACCGAAAGAAATATATTACTAATGGAAATGCTGAGCAATTTACGGAAAACACTGAAGGAATTTAAAATAATATTATTTAATGATAGTCTATGTCGATGGTGAATATGCATCCAAACAAGTTAGGATAAAAAAAAAAATCGATTATAGAGCCTGTCACCTTGCAGTAGCGTATCAGCCCACTTCAATGTTTATTTGACTTAACAGTCGTTTTGTATTTGATGAAGTCTTTTTTTTTTGATAGAATATTTATCAGACGAAAAAACGCATTTGGGGCAGAAAAGTCTTTTAACGGTTTCTCTATTAGATATTGTATTTTTTCATTTATTTTGTTCTTATCAGACTACGGATAACGCTGAAACGTAGAAAGATAAACTGTGATGAATAGATTGGGAGACGTTTTCTCCACTTTTCAGCTTCTCAGTTTCAACGCTGCTTTCGTTAAGTGCAGGTTTGTGAGGTTCGCACTAGATGAATTACAGGCTGAAATATACATTGATCCTACTCCGCTAGATTGAAATTTTGATTTTTGTAAAATGTGTTCAAACATCGAGCACAGTAGTATCTTGGTTCTCCGGATGGAGCCGTGTCGATTTGTTGAAAACTAACGTTTCGGCCATCGTACTGTGGCCTTCATCAGAAGACTAGCAGTCAACAAATCTACGCGTTTCCACCCGGAGAACCATGATAATACCTACGACGAGCGCGGAAGCCTGCGCAATTATTTGATCTCACAAAGTAATAGTAATAAATTACTTATTCAAATAAACAAGAAAAATATAATCCATGCAGTTACTTTGGAAGATCATTGCACCAATAATTTCACTAGGGCAAAGGTGCTTCTAAATTTAGACTAAATTCATCAAATTGCATATAATTAATAACAAGACAGCTACTGGAACCAAATTTCTTGAACAAGGATTCTAAAATAAGAGATTAAATGCTGTACAAGTGTACTGTTTGTTAAAGCTTGTTGAACACGCCCAGATATAATCAAAACTTCTTCAGAGTAACGCAAAGTCAAAAATAATTTTAAATTCCTACAGTGTGTTAAAAAAAGTGTAAAACATTTTAGGAGGTGACAGTATGCACCAAAATAAGACAATAATGTCTGATAAGTAGTAAGCATTTTGACCCAATGTTTATTAGACTTATTGGTCTTATTTTGATGCATTCTATCACCTCTTAAAATATTTTACATTTTTTTAACACCCTGTGTATACAGTGTTGCTGCGGTCGTATTTTGATTTACGTATAAGCATGCTGTTATTTTAAGTACAGTATAAGCAGGAAACCACAGATTCAGTTCAACAGTCCAGTGAGATGGAAGTAAGCCAAGCGTAATACGGGTGTTCGTTTAGAGGCAATAAGAATCCTTGATCAGTTCCATTGTCCAGTTAAGTAAGTGGAGTTGCCTCGAGAAGTACGCCAGTAGAAAGAGTTTCCATTTGAATTTAAATGTTAAACAGCCCCGTTCAACGTACACGCAGGCAATTTATTGGCCCATGGCCCACACAGAAAGAAAGCAACACACTGAAGAGAGCACTGGAAACAGGTTTGTTTGTTCTCCTGTCTCCCACAGTACTCCACACGGGGCTCCTTGGCCTGTCAGCAACCATTTCTCAATCACTTTTAGCAGTTTGTGTTAACAGTGATTGATAAAAATATTTGTTTCATTTCAGGTGATTTTTAAAAACAAGGGAGAACATCGTGGTCATTCTTTATGTCCATGTAACAATGGAAACTTGTAGCAACTACCTTTCTGCCTACCTACAGTCAAAGAAGAAGTAGGAGATTTTTTGAAGTGTAACTTCTTTCACGGCAGGCTAAAATTTATTAGCATTACGCGTTATGTGCGCAAGCGTCGCAACGTTCTGGACACTTACCGATACTTTGATGCAATCAGCAACGATGTTGTCCATTATCACTAAAGTTCATGTCAAAAAGTTACTGTTCGCTATATCGATTTGAGTTATTTCGGGTTGTGCGTTACGTTTCTACACATGTATATACAGAGTGATTCACGAAGACATGCAAATATTTTAATATGTTATTTTACAAGTAAAATAAAAGAAAAACGTTCATATAAACATAGGTCCGCAAATGTTTAGTTACGGAGTTATGGCTAACATAAGATTTTGCCTGAAATTTAGCAACCTCGCTAATATGAAGCCATCGCAAAACTGTACGAGGTTATGGTAAAGCACGATTTCCATTTATTTTCTTGTTATTGATCTGGTGAATATAATAAAACAAGTCCCAGACGTGTATCTGCAGTAGTTTTCCGGAAATTCTAGAGAAGCAAAGAAATAATTTGGGAAAATTTGTAATTTATTAACTACTAGGGGCCAATGGTTTGCCAATAGCATTTTAGTTTAGAAAATTGTTACTATTTTATGTTGTTTCATGTCCGGCTGTGGGGAGAGAGGCTACAACTATGATTCGACCACGAAACTGCCGTCAAGGACGAGGAGCAGTGACCCAAAATTTTAAAAGGTGTCGAGAGAAGTTTCTATAGGTCTTTTTGGTCTCGCTGGTTCGTTCAAAAAGCCGACAGCATAAAGAGTATTCATTTTGAGTCACCAGGTGACATACAAATTCTGTGGGGAATCGTAGGTTGCTGACTACGTCATTGCCGACCAGACTCAAAAGACAAGCATGCATAAGTTGCTAAAATTGTGTTTCCACTTAGGACCTTCATGGTGTTCCAGACTAAAATTCTGAGCGGCGAAGTCCGCAACATAAGAACCCTCACTCCCCAAGGAATAAACCGAGAAATTAGCCGTGGTATTTGTACGAGTTTCATTCAGTAGCTTCTTTGTATGAAACAGAATACATAATTTTTAACGAGTGATTTAATTACTTGTCCTGCTGAAAACTGTAATTTAAAAAAAAAAAAAAAAAAAAAAATCAGAACAGGTTTTTGTCTTGTATTAATACTTAGTTATTTAATTTTAGTGGCCATTAATGTAGGAAAAATGTGTTTTTTGTACAAAAGTTTTGATTATCTATAATTAATAAATTTAAATACACCTTACGTCTGCAGGCCATCTGACAAAATAATATATTATCAGGTCATGAGATTTTCTTGCTACTAATCATTAGTAAATCATTTAGAGCACCATTTTCAGTCCACATTTTAAATAATCATATGAATTCTGGTAAATTTAAATAATTATTAATAACTATATATTATTTTAAACATCTATAATAAAATCTTGAAAACTGATATCGTATATAACCGTTTACACAAACATAATTTAATAATATTTACATTGGTACGTCACTTTCTATCAGTACTCAATTGCTTGTGCTTCTTGTAATACAATATTTATTTACCACAATCCACATTCTCCGTAGTTTCAATAATTTATGGATTTACTACATAAATTACTGTAATAGAATATAATAATGTCCTTCTTTTTAACATTTATCGTCAATAATATTGATCTTATCGGTTTCTATATAACGTGCAATCCATTTCATTTCAATCATTTCAACAATCTCATACCATCTCTGACTTGACATTCAGCGATTGTTACTGTTGTTCGTTAACTAAAGACAAAAGAGCTTCCCATTCAAAGAAACACATTAGACATAAACATTAAAAAATTTACCAACAGTCCCCTCACACGTTCTATACCTGAGTGTAATTTCATGGAAATGCATTGTTTTGCTTTCGCGTGTTGTGTGCCAAGACGGAAAGCAAATCACTGTGTGAACAGCTCCACGAAAGATTAGATTTCTCTCGCAGGTAGTTTGAGTACTTTCTATTATAACACAATATTTGCTCTAGCATCATAATTATAAAATCATACCTGAAAATTAAATGAACGAACACTTTTAATATTAAATAACTTTTTGAAGTTGTCTTACCTTAAAAACTAGTTTATTTTAGTAGTTTATAGTGTAAGTATTCAAAACCGTACACTGTTCTGCCCCATTTACTGAGGCCTCGAAAATCTAAATTTTGGTGGATGTACCCCATATATGCAGTATCTGAAAGCGTTTACTAACTTTAGTTAAATATTTGATACTACAAACTTTTTTTTTTTTTTTGTTCTTCGAAAACTATTGTTTTGGCTAATCCCAACATTCATTTGAGATCTTCTTCTGGTCAAACAGTTGAATTTCTGTTAAAGAAACAGTTTCAGAAAAATTGACAGCCAATCAAATTAAGAACGGTGTTTTCTTGGTAATCACAGTGTTACCGCGTCAATTATTTTTAAACCTAACTTTTCAGTCATCAGTCTGTGGTTTTAATCGGAGGACTGCTATGTAAAATTTCAGCCTAGTTACAGCTCATACCTATTGAGCTAGTGTAAGGTGGAGTATATTGCCCTAGGACATTGCCTCCAAGTATTCGGACGGGACAAATCTTCACTGTCGGTATGTCTTCTCGTTTGGTTGTCAGTTTTCTTCACTCGATGGTTGCCGCCACGTTCCTTTTCAGAAATGGCACGACTTGTTATATGTGGTGACATTAAAGCTGCCTCAGGTCGGCAGTCAGATCTTCTTTTGCAGACAAATGATTTATCAGCTTCGTGAGGAGGACGATGAGTTCGTCTAATCTTCTTTCTCGTTGATCGTCAGCGCGTGTGATGCAGGAGTGGTCGCATACTTCTCTGCATCCTCCACTGTCTTCCCCTCTGCTGGTCTTCCGCCGTTCATGATTCTTATGACATCGCTACTGCTTATAAATGGCTTCTGAAGCGCTCTCTACTGTTTGGAGTGACGTCACGGAGGTTCCTTCAGTCAGTTTGCGAACATGGGCTCCATGTTTTCCCGTGTAAACATGACCAATTTTGGTAAAGCTGAAATCCACTCTCCGTGCTTTAATAGTCAGGCATTTTGTTTTTTAGTGGTTTTTTGAATGGGCCACCATCTCCTGTCCTGAATGGGAACACTAGTGTCATTCAATAAAATAGCTCGCCCACTGTCAGCTGATATGTTGGCGTTGTTATTTTTAAGATGTCTCATATTTTCATTTAATCTTGCCTTGATGGTACATCATGTACACAGATAAATACCTAGAAAAAGCCGCACGGTAAATGATAAACACCCGGTGTCTGTAATTTACTCCTTTTTTCTTTTAACCTTATAAGTTACAAGTAAAGGAGCGTTCATAAACTACGTAGCTCCATTTTGGACTGCTGTGAATCCCCTCCCACCACGTAGCCCAACGTAGCTTTAGCTTTTACGTCCCCTCCCCCTTCCCCTTCGCGCGTGGCACTTGGCTTTTTCCCCTATTGAACCCTTTTTGTACTGTTTTTTTCCTGTCACACTATCGTAAATTATATACGAAGATAATTAAATGACGGAAATAAGTATTCAAATTCTGTTACGTGTACTGTACCTTATTTTAATTGTGACAAATAATATGAATGAAAATCTACGTAACCTGGCTCGGAACCCCGCGCCTCCCCCACGTAGCTTAACGTAGGTTTCCAGTCAATCCCTCTCCCTCCATGGACCAAATCATATTGTTTATTGACGCTCCCTCAATTACATCAGAAATCTTCCTGGATGCCCAGTTTTCAGGACGGATATTTTTCTTTTATTCAGGCGGCCAATCTTACCTGACACTACTTGGACTTAAGATAACACCGTTACTGGGCTGTTCGTTGATCTACTGGTCTATTCTGCCAGTACTGGAGCACAAGGCAATATTTAAGTTTCAAGTGCTGTGGTAGCCGTATTTATTTATTTATTTAGCTTATGGCCATTGCACAAAAAAATAATGCAATTTAACATTAAATTATAATTAAAATTCAAAATTAACATGGTGTAGCCAATCTAGAGCTTCATTTGATATACAGTATTAATATAGTCTATCGGTGATCCCCTGAAGGGTCTAAGTGGGCAATCAAAGGTCACGTGACGGATGGTTTGTTTTTCCTCACCACAGTCGCATCTTGGTGAATCTCTCATTCCCCATTTGTACAAATCTGAAGCAGATCTGCCATGACCAGATCTAACTCTGTTAAGAGCTGCCCAGGCCTTGCGAGGAAGGTCGAGTCCCTTTAGTGCCTGTTGACTGTCAAACAGGGAGTGCCATTCTGGTGGAGCTGAGGCTATCCACTCCAATTTCCAAGCTTCTCTCCTATTAAAATTATCAGATATGATCGTAGCAGTATTGAAAGTGTCAAAGCTGTAGCTGTTGTCCAGAAAAAACTCCTATAAAATTCGCCTTTCAGCGACTATGCTCGCTTCATCACCAACTGCGGATGTACGAACGGTAACTTTTTAAAATTACGCGTTGCCAGATTGTGTTGAAAGTTTGTATGCGTGGACTTGCGATATACTCCTGGTCCAGAGAGCAACGTTCCTTCACTTTCACAATAACATCCATAGAAGAAAGCTCTTTGCCCATCTTTGTTCCATGATGAACTACATTTTCTCTAGAATATTCCTAAACTGTTGTAAAAGAACTGCAGTGACTCTCGCCCATGAAACCAGATGTCAAAAGCGTATCTTAACCAAATAGAAGCATTATGATCGGAATGGTTGACAACGTCAACTAAAAATTTCTCCATAAACACAGCAGTCGCATTTGCACAACCCATCGCTGCTCACTCATTCTGTGGTGGAAGTCGTTATTGTACTGGAAGAAGGTAGCATTTAGGCAAAAAATTAACAAGTGACCCTCATTCGTGCAGCAGACTCAGATTTACATTTGTGAGTTGCGACGTGATTTCAAAGCATATTGGCAAGTCTTTCTTTCCCAGACGTCTGTTAGGGAGCGTCCATAAACTACGCGGCTCGGTCTAAGAGGGGAGGGGTTGGCTGGAAGGATTCGCTATGCTACGTGGGGGAATGGTTCCGATCCAGGCCACGTAGCTTTCCAATCATATAATTTTTCACAATTAAAATGAGGTACAGAACACACAACGGCATGTGAATATTTATTTCCATCATTTAATCATCTCCGTATGTAATTTACCGTAGTCTGACAAGAGAAAACAGTACAAAATGTCTTCTGGAATCAAAAGGGGGGTAAAAAAAGCTACCTGCTACGTTGTGAGGGGGGGGGAGTTAGAGGCAGAAGCTACGTAGGGCTACGTGGACGGGAGGGAGGGGTGCACAGTAGGCAAAAATGGAGCTACGTGGTTTATGGACGCACCATTATTGATCACTTTTATAAATTGAAAGAATTTCCAACGGTAGAAGTCGATATTCTCAAATATTTTGAGCTGCCAGATATTTTGCCACCAGATACGTCGGACATTAAACCGCACTGACGTTTCCATGTACGAGATGTGGAATACAATATACTACTGGCGTCATAATATGTTTGGACGTGGTTAATTTTCTCTTGGCATTATCGTTGCTACGTTGGGTCGAATCCTCTGTAACTAATTTGCTGTTAGCTTTTCATATATTTCGTCTTACAATAAAGATTCTACTTTCGATGGTGATTGCATCACAACTGACGGATTACCTTTGTCAGCAGATCACACGGCAATGTATTCTCTCTCTTTCAATTCCCTCATATGTTCTGCAATTGTGGTCCAAAAACTGGTAATATCCTCTCCTTTCACAATGAATTTCATAAGCAGAGATGACTTCCTTCACAGGTATTTTTCCTGGCATTATCGCAAAATCATTTCGTTGATTAGGTTGACCACACATATTTTCAAAAAATTATCTACGGTTTTAGAATGTTGTATTACTTCTAGTTTGAAGAATTTCACCAGTTGTCTACTCTTAGATATTCAAGGTGTTACATTCTTGATTCTACGACAACTTGTCCAATAAATTGCAGTAGTTGACACTTAATGTTTTGCTAAAGAAGGAATGGAAATTGTTTTGTTTTGGAATCGATTCTTCCAATATTTTATTCGTAGGATGTTGAAATCAGGGCTTAAGTTGTTCATCAAAATATTTATATTTCGTTTGAAATTTTAAAGGAACATTCACATTACTGTTTTGCAATTGGTTGTTCAAAGTTATTGGCAGAAAGAGATTGGATTAAATTATTTTTAGTTTCTAAACGTAAGTATTTATATTAACATTGTAGTCATCTTAGTTAGTTGTTGGCATTATTCTGTATATTATTTCGTTTCTTGGAACAGCTTCTTCAAAATTTTATAATTTTTAGGGTTTAGAAGTTAATTCTCTTTTTAAATCAAAAACCAACATTTTATAAAATTCTCTGTAGATTTTTCTTGTTGGTATTATAGCAAACACCTTCTTTCGTCGTAATAAATTTTGTCTTCCATTGACGTTTTTGCTATTTAATACATTTATTAAACTTCTATATTTTTTATTTTATCTTTGCCGGTGCCTCAACCCTTTATTTCTTAACGATTTGTTCTTAACCCTCAATGCATTCAGATGATGCTTGTTTCCGTATTTTGGAAAATCGTTCTGTTACTGTGCCATTTCAAAATTATCTATTATTATTTTTGTTCATTGTTGAAAAAGCTATCTAATACTGAAATCTCTTATTTTTAAATCTTCCTGCTGTTATGCTCCTTTTGTGAATATGTGGTTTTCATCCCTAATGGAAGAAATATAATTGTTGAAGCAAGTAGGAAGTGACCGATTTCTAACTGAAAGCATCTCAACACTCTTGTGTAGAGAATGAATTTGCCCAATTATTTGGTTTGCCTTTATGCAGTCTATTCTTGGTTTACTGTTACACACTCTTATTTATAATTGTTCTGCGGCTTTGTCATTCCTTGGATGTTAATATAAACATCCATCTTTAAACAAATTAACACCTGATTCCACCCTTCATTCATTCTGAAACATTCTCTTACCTTTTCATCCACTTGTTTCAGCTCCCATAGCTGGAGTTCAGTCACTATTATTATTAGATATGAGGAAAAATTTTTGCTATTCAAAAATAAAGTGGAGCGCTGTTTGCTAGAAGTGTAACTGGTCTCGTTTATTTTTCTTCTTCCGCTTTTTTCTAGAAGCTTTCATAGCTTCTTATAATGTTGTTGTCATCGTATCTCCTGGATAGCTATCTACAGTATATAGATCATAGTTTCTATCTCGAAAATATTTCATTCGCCGACATGCTTTCTAGATGTATACGATCAAATGCAGTTGTTTCCTTATTTGTACCAACCATAAAAACAATAAATCTAAAAATCTGATTTATAAAGAAAACTTTTAAGTTTTATTTGGGGATATAACACTTGCATTTCTGGATTTATCTTCGTAAGGCTTGCCAAAACATTTGTGAATTGCAGAGTGTAGATATAGATAAAGTAAATACCATGGTGATTGGGTCGTAAGGCCAAAGTCAAATTCCTTCCAGTACATTGCCCCCAGCCCTCTGTAGGCGATAGTGAACAAAATCACAGCTGTTGAGATTCCATCTAAAACGGCTGAGTGGTGTGTGGCGTATTGTTGATATTAAGACTTGCGGTGATTTATTTTCTTGATTATAATGCTGACGTATTAATTTATTTCCGTCATCCTTCGTCCACTAGAGTGAGCTAAAATGAGCTTTTAAGACTGGAATGTTAGATCTAGACTCGGGTAGAAAGAATCAGTTGTTATGAATTATTTCCCGTTTATTATATGTCCAAAGATTTGCAGTTTTATTTCCTTTTTACAGAGATAAAGGATGGAACTGTACGCAACCGTTCACTTAATGTGTCTGTTTGAGTGTAGATTCCAACGCCGATAGGGGGTATAAGTGTCCCAAAATGATAGCGCTATTCAATCTTTGTAAGTAGCTGTACACTGTACTACTGAGAGCGAGGCCACATTAGCGTGATTTGGTCGCTCACTTCATGCACGTGTGACAGGTTTTTCGCGCAACAGCGAGTGAGGATTTAGGTACCACCACTAAATACAAATGATTCTAAGACTATTGGTCCCTCTCGGTTGTAATGACATGAATTCTTCGATGATTCGTAATGTTCAGAGTAAAAAATAAGAGCAAATATAATAATAAAAGTCATAAAAGCACACAGCATGCAGAATTTTTTTAATTTTAAATATACAAGTATTTACATCTACACCTATACTCTTCAAATCACAAATATTGTGGTTAGCCCAAGGTGCTAAGCACCAATCCTAATTCTGTGCATTCCAATCCCCAACAGAACGAGGAAAAAAGAATACGTAAAACGTCAGTACGACATCTTATTTATCTAATCTTAACCCTCCTGTCATTGTGACCTAAATTTGTCCGTGGAAGAAGTATTTAATTGCACTTGTAAATTAAAGAATTTTGCATATTCTCCAATAAATTCAAACGAAAACGACGTCGTCTGTCCATCAAAAAATACCAGCCCAACCCACGAATCAACTCCGTGACACTTTCGTAAGGACTGTTAACTAACAGTCATGAATCTAGGGGCTCTCTTCTGTTCTTTCTCTAACGTGTCAATCAATCCCTCGTGATACGGATCCCAAACTCCACAAAAGTAATCCAAATGCGGACGCACTAGTGTTTTGTACGCTATTTCCTTTGTATGAGCATTACAACTTCTCAAAATACGACCTATAAATCTTAGTTTAGAATTAGCTTTGCCTACGACGGAAGTTATATGCAATTTCTATTTCATGTTGCTTTGTACTGTTACGCCTAGATACTTCAGGGAATCCACCGTATGAATCGTAATCTAGAATTAGCTATGCCTACGACGGAAGTTATGTGCAAGTATGAGAAGAATGTTGTATATTTACTGTTATTGATATACGAGTATCTCAAACCAGCAATCAAAATGTTTGATATAAGTAAGTTGGTTCTCGCCTTGTTAACTGTGCCCCGTAGCTATAGTCCGTTCATTTTTAATAGGCGACTCAAGGTAAATCTGATCCATCACCTCCCCATTGCACTTCACTCTCCATGCGTAAAGAGAGAGAGAGAAAGATCCCGAAGGCACGAACGTGTATGCGCAGACGTGTGCAGACGTTCTCACGTGAATCAAGTTAACATTCAGCTTGGAAGGGTAGGAAATGGGGTCGGGTGATTATAGTTGTAAAAGTAAAGAGAAACTCTGAACCCATATCTATTCGTTACTAAACCAATCAGTACCTATTACTTTCGAATCGTTACTAGTTACTTTTGATACAATCTAAATGCATGAAGCATTTTATCGAGTCGCGTCGCATACGGGACGACTTCGTATTTGGTAAGGTTTAAATAAATTGATTATTTGATAAAATAAGTTTAGGTAAGTTGTTTATTTGGATAAAACTTAAAGTAATTAGCATATGGGTCTTACTGAAAACCGCTGAATTTACACTTCATTACTGTAATGAATATTATATATGAAAGAATTCTAATTCAAAACAAACACCTTTTTGTGTTCAAAAAAAAAAAGACCTGTTCGTTCACCTGACTGTGACATATATAGTGATAATAACTAATGACGGTTATTTTTTTAAGTAGCCCACTCAAAACCCTGCATACAAACCTGATATGATAATGGGACTTGTATTTAACAAATATAATTTCATCAAAGTATTTCGTTTTTAAATAGGAGATATCACTTATGTATACCATAACTGTTTTCGTTTATTTTTGTAAATTCTTCATCTTTCTGCGATTAGATTCGTTATTGTTGTCGCGTTGCGGTCACAACAAACATTCAACAACAAAGCCTGTACCACATTGATCACATGGATCCTGAGGCAATTAAAATTCATTCATTGCTATGTCACATTACTTCTGATACAACTGAGCACTAGCATGAAGGATCGCATGAATGACTTCGTCAGTACTTTGTAAGGATCAAGTAAATTGTTCGTAAAGTAAATTTAGGTAAACTGTTCGTACATGTGATTTACTGCACTGAATCGTTACTTCAGAATAATACCTAATATCAGCATACTTAAATCAACTAATTTCAAAACAGACATCTGCCCATTCTATCGCTGGGCCAACCGTTCCAGCTCCCGCATGACGCATGAACTTCGGGCCACACTAGCACGCATCGAGCTCGCACTGTCACTGCACCAAAACTCGGCCGAGTGTCGGCCCTTCCCCCTAGCGTCCACATTGTGACGGACGGTTTCCCACCCTGTCTTCGGTCTCCTTTAACGTATATACTTGGCTGTTTCACGGAATTAATGATAAATGTTAAAAGTGATTTGGGGACCGCAGTTAGGGTTACTACTCGTACTTTATTATATTTATTTTTCGTAGGCGTACTTTATAACCTACGAAAGTAATACTTTTTTTTTGCTTGACTCCTGTTATTTCTTTACTGTTTGATCTCTTATGCACAAAAATAGTATTGCAAGACATTTTTAACAAAAGATCGTCACACTGTACTGGATTGAAATATTCTCGTGTATCTTCATATAGTCATAGTGAAATCTCAAGCGTCACTCACTTCACATTTAACGCGTTTGTTTCGACTGAGGTTCCTATCGGCCTACTATTTTTTTTTAAAAAAAAGAATAAGATTATTACACATTTTAATTTAAAAACCGAGCGGGGCGGTGTAACGGTTAGCGTTCTCGCCTCACATTCGGGAGGACGGCGGTTCGAATCCCCGTCCGGGCATCCAGATTTGGGTTTTCCATGGTTTCCCCAAATCACTCCAGGCAAATGCCGGGATGCTTCCTTCAAAAGGCCATGGCCGAATTCCTTCCCATTCCTTGCCCCCATCCTTGCCCCCCATCCTTCCCCGTCTCTAAAGACCTCGATGTTAAAAAGAGACGTAAAGCAGTTACAAAAAAAAAAAAATTATAATAATAATTTAAAAACAGACTGTAAAGATTGTGTAAAATAACACTAACTTCATGTGACCTTAAAATTTCAGTCACAAAGTTTCTTATCACCCACGCAGTACACATCTTTTCTTGTCACCTAATTTCAAAAGGAGTCCTACAAATTAACGTGAAATTCCAATCGCAAACTGTCCTAGCATCTTAGTATTGACAAATCAAAGTTTTGCCAGAGGTGAAAGTTAATTATATGACCCGTAAAAATTAGAGCTGAGACACGGTTTTAACTAGGGACTTTCAGTACTCCAATCGTACCCCGTAACCATCTGAGTCAAGAGAGAAATCTGGGTGTAAGGAAAAATAAATATTAAAACATAATAAAATAAACGTACCTTTTTATATGTAATTTATTTTTGTCATACATAAACACAAATGTACTTTTATATGATAGAACACATATTTTTCAGTTCTTTTTGATTCAGATGCTTGCGTTGTGTGATTTGCGTAAGGAAGGACATGCACGGACACTATCTACATTTTACAAACATCCTATGAACCTAAAGTGAGGCTGGGAAAAAAAAAAAAAATGCGAGTAATGAAATGAATTTTTGAGTAACGATTCGGGACTTTGATTTAGGTGACGAACCCGTTACTCGATAACGAATACATACTGTTTTCTAGAGCTCTACGGGCGATCAATGGAAATGTGACCTTCAACGTCGATTCGGAGTGAACTGGCTATTTTAGAAGTGACAGCGAATTATTTTAATAGTATTCATTCTCAGACTGTGTTGTAGCTCTCCCAGATATCTCACGTTCAGTGGCGTTGCCATTGCTGGTCTGTAGACCCTTGCGTAACGCCCGCGAGGGCGTTAGCGTGATGCGCGGTGTCTGATATTAGTATGCTAATGCGGGCGGGCAGCCCGGTAGCAGCAGAGATCTGGCGCGGCCCACTCCTCGCTAGCAGGTGCTGCACGCTGCTTATCAGCCACCCACTTTCTCGCATGTGGAAAAGCTACTGTACGGCCGCAGCAGCAGATACCATCTCGTAAAGTTGTTTCGGTAATACCGCAGGCAATAAAAGGCTCTCAAAGAGGGAGCTGGAGGTGATACGGTACACGTCGTGCAGTACTGTTCTGCTCACTGACTTCTGCAATCATGCAATTAACAGAACTATGGAACAAAGTTAGTACATGATCAACACTTAAGCTATCAAACCACTCAGGGAACATGTTACGTTTATTATGTTAACCGGTTAAACAAGTGATTTGTATCTACTTGTGGAGAACCAGTAATGTGTGGAAGTATTTCAAGAGCTGTACTATATAACGAATTAAGCTAAAATGCTTTCTAGTGTTATTATTGGACGCTGACGGTTAACTGCGTTGGAGTATACACCCCAGTAGTAATTTCATGCATAGCTACTTTCCCATGAAACGATTGTTTGACGTTAAATTCTTTCAGTGCTATTTCACAACCCACATGTTTGATACCTTTACGAATTTTATTTTTTTTTCAAAATTTTTAGTAAGTTTATCAGCATTTAGCTTAGTAATTTGTTTCAATGGCTTAGTACAATATCATAGTGTTCCCAAGGATCCTGTCGATTCCTGCAGGATTCGCGAAGGTAGAGCTCTGAATTCCTATAACAATCATTGACATTAAGGCGCATTCCCACGATCCCTTGTTACGAAGGCGAGACGAGACGGGACCTCATTAGCCGAAGTGTAGGGACGACCGCGGGCCGCAGGTTAGTCCTAGCTTACCTTGGCACCACCTCCGCACCACGTTGCCTAGTGTCGTTTGGCACAGAGCACTTTACAGCAATAGAAGGGGTGCGCACCGCTGCTGCAAACCGATGGCAACAGCGCACCGCTACACACGTCTGTGATGTTTACTGACTCAGAGTGGGTAGCTGCGTCTCGTCTCCGCTATCAGAGGCGGCTCTGTTCCCATGGCGTGTGGTCGAGTATTCGTCCCGTCCCGTCCCGTCTCTCCTTCGTTACAAGGGATCGTGGGAACGGGTCTTTAGAAGGATGTGCCTGGGTCAGCGCCACGTCCCGGCCATTCTTTGCTTCCCTGCACAGGCTCCTCCACTGTACTCATTGGATAATAGGCTGAGTGGGCTTGGGGAATAATTCTGGATGTTCAGCTTCCAGGAAAAAACCTCGGCTTCGTCGGGGATCAGTCAGAGGCTCTACCGCCTGATCTACGCGGCCGCCATGCAATAACTTTACATCTTTATACCTGAAATCAATTGTCAACTTAATGTTACGATGAACTCTGCCCTTCCATGAATTACTCTAATTCTTTAAATCAATATCCAACCAAGCATCATCGAAAAAGTACTCTGTCTACCCTCTAAGCGCTCTGTTCGCTTTCTTCCTGTATTTCAACGTTTCACAAACCATCTCCTTTATTATATAACTTACTGATTGTGTTCTGCGATAATCACCATAAAAAAAGCTAGCTCCTCTCCTCTTCGTCCTCTAGAGCTCTTGAATTTCATAAAGAAAATGAGGGTAGGTTACTACATCACCATCTTTAAGCAGTAACCTGACCAAAGTTTGTAACTAAAATCCATTACCTTCTGCAACAAAATGAAGGCTTCTGAAACTTTTCCCTTCCTTCCCTACCCAGTGGCAATTCTGTTTTCACATCCATCTCCTTTGCTGTTACATTTCCTAAACTATTTATTGTCTTTATCTGCGGTTATTTGGAAACAACGCGAAATGCATATTAATACACTTCAGCATGCCATTGACCGTATCAATGAAATTGTGATTGGTGAGTGATATGCTCCATAATTTATCTCCCCGTCACCAACAACAAAATGTCAAGATATATGTGACATTTATTGCTCATCTTTCCCGGCGAGATATACAGTATTACTGCTTTGGTGCTATATGTTTGAGTGTAGAGATATGAGCATGGTAGAAATTACTTTACAAATCTAGTAGAATGATTACAACTATACATGTGCAGGTAGTCTTGTAGGGCAAAAAGAAATGTTGCTGTGATTATTATCACTAAAAATCACGTAACGATTTACGAGAGGGTACTGTCTGCCCTAACGTATCACATCCCTCTCTGAAACTTAGCCTGATGCGTGAGAGGTAACACTCCAGCTATGCATTAGGAAGGACGATGGTTCGAAACCCCGTCCGGACAACCTGATTTTTTTATTATCTCTTGAAACTCCAGGCAAAAATCCATTTCAGAAATCCCTCCCATTCGTTGCTTCTAGTACTGCCTGACTCTAATGACGTTATAGACGAGTAAATTTTTTTGGAAAAAAGAAGAGTTAATCAGTGGAATAAGTGATTATACTGTAAAAATAGAAGCTAAGGGATGCTTTGAATGGCTCTTTGTAGCATACTGAAAAGCAACATACACGAAAATTGCCCATGTTAATAGACTATGGGTTTGCGTTCAGGATGTTTAAGAGATCGGGAGTCTACGGACGAGGCGATGCATAATGTCTTAAGCAGGAGAGATCGGTTGTTCGCAGCTTCAAAAAAATGTAAAGCCACAAAAAAAAACAAAAAAACTCTTTTACCTTAATTAATTGGTAAAAGCATTCCGGGATACATATCAAACGGTTGTTAGCATTAACAGTTAGTGAACAGTTAGTCTGTTCTCAGAACAGAAACAGTAACGAGGCAAGAAACCTAGCTGCTTCGTTAAGCATGGCAAGTAGAAACGAGTTGTAGCATATCTCTTGCGTGTAGACTTCTTCCAGCAGGAGACCCATTCCTTAGCGCTCGCCACAAAGGTGGCCATCAGTCTATCCATTCTTTGTTGCCCGTAGTACTGAACTCCCAGTCGCTAATGGTAGCCACTTGTTTTTCTGGCGTTCCGGGTAATCGCGGCATCGACCTCCGTAATGAATGCGATCCTCGCTCTTTGTTGGCTACTGTGCACGAGGTCATCCTAGACTGCAACCATGCGCGTGGGACGGTGGTCTGGGTGGGGCTGCTTCGTGACCGACTACAGCTCCTGGTAACTGCCTGAGGGCCAGCTTCGTAAACTACTCTTGCAACTGAACTGGACGCAATAAATGAAATTTCGATTTCGCTGTCCGTGAATGAACTCACGAAGGAATCGGTGACGTAAACTTGGACCGAGTCAGGTAGGTGAGCGGTTCCATTCGGGCGGTTCCGGTTTCTTCAATCCAGATTTCCTTTTTTCAAGGTTTTTCTGACATTTCTTACGACAGATACCGGTATCATAACTATATATAGGTCATGGCTGATTTCATCGCCACTTCTTGACAAAAAATACGAAACCAGCCCTATCAGCATCACTGTCTACCACAAATAAAACCCATGGTAACGTGAGTTTTGGATATCATTTTCCTGTATCAAATTTTATTAGTTATTCTGAAATTAATGTTCAATTAAGTAGGTAGGGATTCACCAGTTGGTTGACACAACTAAGGTTTTTTTTTTTTTTTTTTTTTTTTTTTTTTTTTTTTTTTTTTGTAACAGTTTAACGTCCCTTTTTAACAACGTGGTCTTTAGAGACGGGAAAGGATGGGGGCAAGGAATGGGAAGGAATTCGGCCATGGCCTTTTGAAGGAAGCATCCCGGCATTCGCCTGGAGTGATTTGGGGAAACCATGGAAAACCCAAATCTGGATGCCCGGACGGGGATTCGAACCGCCGTCCTCCCGAATGCGAGGCCAGAACGCTATCCGTTACACCACCACGCTCGGTACTAAGGTTTCGAGCTGGCTGCGGACACTTTGGAGCTACTACATTGGCCTTTCGTTACAACGGTCGTAATTTCGAGTCCCACCCCACCTAAAGCACGAGTGGGCTTCCATTGTACGTAATATTTCTATTGAACCATGCTGCATTGCACAATTAAAACAACCTTCAATGCTGAATACTGTTAGACACCAAGTTAAAAACACCTTCAGTTTTTTTTCACTGTTTTACTGAACGTGGTGGGGTGAGGGTAAACGCTCTGGTCTTGCATTCTGGAGGACGCGGGTTCGAATCCCCGTCCGGGCATCCAGAATTGGTTTTCCATAGTTTCCCCAAATCACTCCAGGTGAATGTCGGGATACTACCTTCAAAAAGGACATAGGCGAATTCCTTTCCATTCCTTGCCCCAGTCTTTTCCCGCCTCTAATGACCTAGACGTCGACGACACGTTAAGCCACAAGCAAAAAAGCAATCATTTTTTTTTTTAAATTTGAACCTAAATTGAAAGACTTGTATTTTCTCCGAAACATACGCTATCTGATTGCTGATTGCAAAGTTGATGGCGTTACAGTAAGTGCACAGATTAGTCGCAGTGAAGGTAGAGATAAATTGTATGTGCTGCTTAATAATGACAATCATCTTGCCTAACGCCATTTCGTTATTGATAATTGTAAATTTCATTCCGTGTTCTGCCGAAGGGCTACGTCTTTAGGACAAACCTCTTCTAAGTATCACCCCGGAATTCAGGCACGGCGACTATATAGCAACAAATTATAGATACACTATTCACTCACGGAATGAAGAAAGATTTTTTGGAATGAAATCCAGCGTCAAGTTTGCCAACGAACGGTTCCAGTAGCGTAAGGTCTATAGCACTGGCTTCGCGTATTAAGTGTTGCCGGTGCCAGGCCGACCTAATGCGTAGCTGTTTATTCACAGTTCGGAAGAAAGCTGATTACTTTGCTCCTGCTTACGCCATACCAAATACCAAAACTAAGAAGAAGCAATAGACACTCTTGCAGTTCATGACCTTTTATGGGACGCTGTACAGTTTTATCTCTGCATGCCATTCATGGAGTCACCCTGCGCGTATATACAATAAAGTGGTTTCATAAGTAAACCATTAAAGAATATACGATATTAAACGAATTACAAGAAGCAATTTAAATACTCCAATTTTTTGAACTATTCAATTGATGAAATTTTATTTCTAAATTGAAACCTTCTTCTGTTAAACTGAAAATAATGACCACCACATAATTTCAATTCCTATCACTTTTTTATGTTTTGTAGTACAATTTATTTGTGACCAATATTGTTTCTAGAGAACTCAAGTCAACGAAACATTTTCGAATCTAAGGTAAGCCCACGGACACAGTGAAGATACCAAAAAATATTTTAGGATATTTACAGTGGCAGAACAATAATATAAAACAACATCTAAGCAGCTAAACACAATAATTAAACTAGAAACAAGTATAATATTGATAAGGATTAAATAGATGTTGATTTTACAGATAGAATATAATTTTATTTCACTGTCCATCATCTTCAAACACAAATTGAAAGTGATTTGCCAGAATGAAGTCTTTCTCTGTACATAACTTGTAAGAAATCTTCACGCATTTTTCGCTGATTGTTGTTTACGAAACTTTTGGCAGAAACCTTTGCAGAATTCTTTGAAATTTTTCCATCTTCACATCATACTTTATATCTTCAAGAAAAATTATCTTTGAACTTGGAAGTAAAGATGATTAAGAACAGTTTATGAGTGCTAATGTTCCAACTTATACAATCGTAGCATTTATGTTTTATTTTAAAATGGTTTATACTAACGTTAAGACTATATCAGTTGAAGTTTATGTGGTTGAGTTGCTTATTTATTTAATTTTAACCAATTTTTTAGTAGTTGTTTCGGAATCATCATTAAACACTGTTTCATATACCGGAATACCGGAGATTTACCTCATTTTAAAACTTACTACTCTGACAGTAAAATTCGCAATCGTATCCTCAAAAAAAGGTCTACGCCGAAGCCAACTCTGACGCCACTTTTCGAAACATTTGGGAGGCTTTGCGGCTGTAAAAACCGCAATCTCTTTTGCGCTGACCTTTTAGCACTATGTTTGTACTACCCAAACGGTACATTTGCTTAAATGTTTAACGAATTTAGGCCATTTTATCCACCGTTCGACTTGTTTCTGATCCCCCCTTCCCTAATCTCTCATAATTAACTACTTCTATATTGCCCCTCCCCAACAAACTGTTCAATACATTTTTACACAATTCTTTTCTTCATGACAATATCCCCATACACCTGCATTTGCATTTCCCGTATTTTACTCCCATTCTGGCCCAATTTCTGTATTCAGATGTAACATTTTTTTGTTTGCTGAGAAATTTTCACGACAGTCCGCCAAACAAGGACGTACGCCATTCAACACCAATGAACCGGTTGTCGACGTGGACACAGGCATGAGACACGGAACGGTCAACAGTATAAAATGTTATTGGTCTAATCGGAGGGGGACACCTCGGTTTTGTATAATATTTCGAAGTGTCTCTGCGACTTAATCTGCTGGCGTATCAAATTGACGTGCTTCCCATGGCAGGCCAGTTGATACATCGGCAAAGCCTTGGTCTTAATCACTGAAGGGCTACGCTATGTGAAGGCGAGTTCATTAATTCAATACTCACACCATGTCCCTGTTATATTGTGTTTGTTCTTTACTCCTTTCAAACAGTTCAAAGTAAAGTTACACCGGAAGGAAAGGTCATGAAGAATGTCTGCTGAAGTTCTGGTTTCGAACCAAGAACAGAAAGGTTGTAAGGTTACTTGATCTTATTGTAGGGCTTTATTTAAAGAGTGTTGAGCCATTTTTTATGTATGTTTGGTGACGTTGCTAGAGGAAACTATTGAAACACAGGACTTAAGTGGAAGAAACGCACCTTATAGACATCAGATGCGTTGAACCAGGTCGCCAAATTTGAGAGAAGGTATATAGAGGAGTCAGTGGAGCATGACGGCGTCTTGCGTCTTACAGTAATGGGAGAGCGTACGTGCTCGCTCCATATAGTTTTGGCGTATCGAAGCCAAGACTTTCCTGGGAATGATACATCGACTTTCGTGGTGCTGAATTCGTTCGTAATTTGAGAGGAAAAGGGGGTGGGGGGAGAGGGTGGTAAGTGAAGTTACTGCCGAGTGTTGCTTACAGTCGTAAAGTCTTTCAGAATACTATTGATTGCTATGAATATTGTGTGCAGACAAGTGTTTATCTTCTGTGTCTGAAAGTGCGGAGACCTTTAATGTGTAGTAGAGGGCCAGTTTAACTTCAGCAGTACTCAGATTCGATTCAGCAAAGCTTTATTTCAGTTATAAATTCTTCATTTCATAAGTAGAAAGATAGGTTCGAGTGGAGAAGATAAATGGAAACTTAATGACTGTGTTATAATTAATGTGGAAATAAAAATTTATTTGCGATCGGTAAAGGAAGATAATCAGATTCGTTAAACTTCATGTAAAATATAGCGGTGTTTGGTGATTCGCAACCCAGGACCATTAACGCGGATTAAAACACCGGTGTTTCGCTACCTACGTCCCAAAAGTCGACATCGGTGTTTCGAAACCTGTGAAGCAGGTAAAATAAAACAAAATATTTGTGATTTCTTGAAAAATTTGTTCAGTTGTCGAGAACTACGCGTCAATAAATCATCATCACATAAAATATCGTCATATACGAGTAAAATACAGATTTCATACTACCTCAGGTTGACTCTGGTAGAAATACCCTACTCTGGCCGAATATCCATTTCTTTTAGAAACATCTCGCTGTACACCTAGTACTAGCCAAATATTTGGGTAGACGTTATAAAATTGTGAATTATAATGTGCATGGAACGATTTAGGACCATTTGCTTGCTGTGCGGGAAGATTGCATTTCACATGAAGCCTACATTGCAAGAGGAAAGGCGCACAACATTGTAATAAGTAGTTGTGGCTTCTGGCTTTACACATCTGTCATAGTTCAACTTCACGATCACTTAGAACAACATGGTTGTGGGATCCAGTTATTTTCGCTATGTCACTCACGGCATTGTTAGTCGTCACCAATACTTTATACCGTTCTTTTGTACGACGCGCATACATCCACAATACGTTACCACCAACGTAGTTTTTTTGTTTTTAAAAATGTTACTTCTCGACGATTATCAATGTTGATCGTTTGCTCGATACATACACTATTGGAGACGACATGGTCAAAACTGATAGCTTACGTTGTGTGATAATGCGATGAAGTGTAGACAGGCAAACAGAAGTATGATCCCGTTTTTACCTTCTCCATGTTGCGAATCACCGTACGACTCCTTTCAATCTGAGAAAAATAGCAGTTTTCGAATCACCGCATGTCCAAATATAGACAAGGGAACGAGATTTAATTGTTAGAGACTGATGTTACGCAACTCATACGGAACTATTCAGGGAGAACTTTTTAGGGCTTTCAGTTAATGTAAATATAGATAGGGAAAATTTTTGTACTTCTTTGTTGATGTAACTGCCAAATAATATATTGAATTGACTCACTAGAATAATTTCCAGAGTGGTGTAATTAATATTGTGTGAGTTGGAATCTGCTGACAAGTTTATTTCAATTTAAATATGGGTCGGCGTTTGAAAACATGGAAGACAGTTTTAAATGTAAGAGTTTCAGACTATTCTAAAAAACTTACTTGAATTAATTCAGTAGTTTTGGAATACCTTTCTGTTTGTGTTGATTTTTTTCTTCTCTTCCTTATTGCTTTACGCCTCTTCGACGGCTAAGATCATTAGAGGCGGAATGGGACTGGGGAAAAGGAACGGGAAGGAATTCGGCCATGGCCTTTTTTGAAGGAAGCATCCCGGAATTAGCCTGGAGTGATTTGGGAAAACCATGGAAAACCCAAATCTAGATTTCCGGATGGGGATTCGAACACGTGTCCTCCCGAATGCGAGGCTTAGGAAACTGAAGTTGTCTGTAGTCTCTATGACATATACTACTTCCTTAACAACACGATCTGTAGACTTGCTGATTAATAAAGGGGAAGAGTGTTTACGAACTGTTTTGAAATATACCTCGCGGCAAACTGGAACACCTTGTGGAGGAAAGTGATTCATGGAGTGAAACTGTTGTTTCTGTTTGTGCGTTCGGTTTTTTCTTGTCTGCAGATGGAGGATGGATCACCCGCACTGCACCAGCTGCCGATAGAGCGGACTCAGCGATCTCAAGGACTCCGCGCTAACTCGTTCACCGCTTCATAACTCTGAGCAAAACTGAATCAGAAGCCATAAATTTCCTTGCAACATTTCTCGCTATTACCGTCTTGCGGCTGGGTCGTGGCTTCCACTTCCCCGGCCGGAGAAATACAATAATTCTCAAGACTGGAGCTGGCGGCCACCTGATGCGGTAAACTCCGCCAGTCTTCCCCAGTCCGTTTCACAACGCGGCGTGCCGTGAGTCCGGTTTCGTGAGCTGGTAGTCTCGAGTTTGTGCCTGATCTCAGGTGTCAGCAATTATCCTCTTATTGCGAACTGTCACTTGCACCTGGAGTATTTCCTTGCCGTTCTACAGGTCACGCTTCTGTTCTTGAAGTCAATAATAACCACTTCTAAAACAGGTGATTTCCGAGACCCGCTAAACGCTCGAGTTGAAGGTAAACTGAAGTTCTCACTGTTACTCGTGCAAGCTAGCGGCACGACTTTCGAGGAATTTCTGACTTTCAACATGATTTAAAAGATCACTCGTGGGTATTTTCTAAGAAGATAACGGTTTTAAACACAACATCAAGCTGCAGGTCGCTAATGTCTTTAGTAAATTTATCTGTCTCCAGATGATTAGCATTTAAATGTCCTCATTTTTATCTGTCTGCTTTCCTACGAAAAACCGCATGGAGTATAAACTTTTTTTTTTTTTTTTTAACTGCTTAACGTCTCCTATAACAACTAGGTCTTTAGAGACGGGAAAGGATGGGGGGCAAGGAATGGGAAGGAATTCGACCATGGCCTTTTGAAGGAAGCATCCCGGCATTCACCTGGAGTGATTTGGGGAAACCATGGAAAACCCAAATCTGGATGCCCGGACGGGGATGAGTATAAACCAATGTATCATTAAATCCATCGTATTTATATTACATTTATGCTAAGCTGAGGCAACGATTTTCACACTACCTAACAGCAAATCAAGAAACTACACATTTGGTAGCACTCATTTCAATAAAATTTGCACAGAGCGGGGCAGTGTAACGGTTAGCGTTCTCGCCTCGCATTCGGGAGGACGGCGGTTCGAATCCCCGTCCGGGCATCAAGATTTGGGTTTTCCATGGTTTCCCCAAAACACTCTAGGCAAATGCCGGGATGCTTCCTTCAAAAGGCCATGGCCGAATTCCTTCCCATTCCTTGCCCCCATCCTTGCCCCCCATCCTTTCCCGTCTCTAAAGAGCTCGATGTTAAAAAGAGACGTAAAGAAGATAAAAAAAATATTAAAAAAAATTGCGAACATAATAGAAAATAAGATAAATTTATTTTTTGTTCTTAGTGTGGAATTATCTCAGAATCGTTAACAAATCCACAAACATTGTACTTGTTACTATTATTTCACTTTTTTTCTTCCTACCATTTACGTATAACTATATTGTGTGTGATAAGTTTATTTTTATTTGTGAAATGAATAATTTATGAGGCGGAGATTGTCACCTTGATGATTGTGGGATTCCGATTAAAAAAACGCAACCTAGACCCACTATCCGTCACTTATTATCATTAGGGTTCTGATCATATATTTTTCCTGTCTTCTTTTTTAGCTGTAATGCTGAATTAAACATTGACGGAAAGTTCCTAATTGTATTTTATATAACATAACATAAATGCATATTCATGCCATTTTCCTAGTTTTGGTCGTATTACGATAATATTTGTGCTGATATGATCATATTTTGAAGAAAATCTGTTAATTTTTTAATAGTAGCGGGAATTTACTAAAAGTTAGAGATGAGAAGCAATTAAGATATTGTAATCCTATTATACATTGGAGGAAAAAACATAACTAATTGTCACTTACTTGGCCAGAATCCCCACTACTCAAGAATTAAAGTTATACATTACAGTCACTCTATAAACGTTAATGTTCCGCCCGCCTTTGAATCTCGACAGGGCAGCTGCATGCCTGTGTTGAGCCGCGTCATTCAGTGTAAATCTGCAGTGGATCAGCGAGTACCGCCATGCCGAAAGCAAAATGTTCTGATAGTGTGAAGTTACGGAGTTACGTAAAGGAATTTGAAGAGGAATATTGTAGTACTGATGAAAGAGTTCTTTTCTGAAAATTGTGTGAAATTAAAGTGACTTCAACAAACCTACTTCGTGTGCAGCAGCATTGCGATACAGCAAGACACGAGAATAAAGATCCACCGCACGGCACGGCGAAGCAGACATGTGTCCACCGACCAGGTTGAGGGGATGTGCGATAACTGGGACGAACCCTCAAGCCGCCATCCCGACCACACCATCTACCTTACTACTTCACTACGCCCTCGCTTCGGAATTGGACTCTTCCGAACTACTCGCTATTACAGCAGGGATGGTGAGGCAAGGCGCATTTCGCCACCCATTAAGGGTGCCCATGGGGAGGTTCGTGGAATCAGCGCACGCCACGAACCAGGCCGAAGACCCTTCCAAAACCTGGCCGTATAGCATAAGCCTCCATGTGTTTCCTTCGCGAACACCCACCCCCATCCAAACCCCACAGGGCAAGACGGAAGCCGCAGCGACCGGGCGCCGCGCAGGAGTGCCCCTTCACATGTTCCATCGCGCCAGCAGACCGAACGTATCGTCACTGAATACGCGGCTTCCCACACTAAGGCGCGCTCCTAGTGCGCTTTCTCCCGCACCAGCCTGACACTCGTGTCCAGTGCGAGCACGGGTTCCCACGCACTCGTCCAAGCTCCACAGAGCACCGTCGTAGCGCACGATCCCGCTGCAGAGGCCCGAAGCGCTCACAGGGTGATGATACCCATCCCGGGTAAAACCCATGCACTACCAGTCTTTACTTATATAGAGTACCTGCTGTGGCAGCAAAGTGGCTAAGCTCACACCACCAGGGATGCCACCCCTGAGCTCGAAGTGCCACATACGGAGCGGCAAGCCACTCCGACCCACCAACCGGTGCCGTTGTACTGACCCCTTCATTCGACTCCAGGGTTTATGCTGCGCTGGCAGCAGAAGTGCACTAAGCCTCTGAGGTGCTTGGTCTTCGTTCACCAGGACACCCCCAACACTGGAGCAGACTGGGCAAGCTTGCTTACCGACTTCAGCTGCAGCCAACACCGTATTGCGCTGAGATGGAGCTTGACTACCCAAAAACCTTCCGTCCAGGAGCGTACGTGAACTCCACTGAACCCCCAGTTGCTGTTGCTGTTGCTGTTGCTGCTGCTGCTGTTGTTGTTGTTGTTGTTGTTGTTGTTGTTGTCGTCGTCGTCGTGTCGTGTCGTCGTCGTCGTCGTCGTCGTCGTCGTCGTTGTTGTTGTTGTTGTTGTTGTTGTTGTTGTTGTTGCTGCTGCTACTGCTGTTGTTGTTGCTGTTGTCTTTTTTTTTAATGCTTGGTCAAATTCAAAAATTTCAATCTTATTTTAAAGAGCTGTGTGGAATGATGGGTTTCCGCCAGCATCGTACTTAATAAAGTGAACATTTTAAAACCTTCTTGGATAAATGTTTGGTTATATTTTGCATTCTAGACCTTATTTACCCATTCTTAAGGTCATATTTGCGTACATATTTCTGTGTTTTGTTTGGTCATAAAGACCCGAACCCTAGTTATTATTATTATTTATATGGTATACGAAAGAAAATTTAATAATAATTTGTGACAAATATGCGAAAATCTATGTTTTTGGGCTTGAGAAGATGTACTACATAACAGGTGGCATTGCACGCGCCCATAAGTTCTCTTGACACTCAATGATTTAACTGCCGAAATACCATTCTCTGAACCAATAGTGCCATAGAAGTCATTTATACACTTTAGAATAAATAAAACAGAGAAGAGGCGAAAATCTTAACTCTCTATAATGACGTGAATGATAGTCACAAAAAATTCTTTTAAAAACATTTTAATTATGTTTCTCAATACTTTGAACCACATATTGTAATGCCGACATTTGTTGCCAACAGCTGCCATTACTTTATTTTGATGCTCGTGGAGAGAGGCGCGCACCCCTATCAGCACAGGAGAGACCCTTCCCACGGACCGCTCTCGGTAGCTGGACTGGTCCGGCCGGCAAATGCACGGGCCGTGGGAATCCACCTTTTGTCCGTCATCCATATCTTCTGATAAAATATCACAAATAACCAAAAAATCGTATTACTTAAAAAAAAAAAAAAAAGCATAGCTTTTTTCTCCGGGAGATCCTTGGGGAGTGGGGGGAGGGGGAATTACCTCTAATGCCAGAGTTGTTTTGATTGCCCGCGTCTTCCGCCTCTCTCTGCCTTGAACGGTATACTAGAGGAGGAAGTGTTGCCACCTGTCAGCAAAGCGTGCAACTATGCTCTGTGCGTAAGAATTCAGTATTTTTTAGTTTATCAGATTGAGGTTTATGAGGCGGAGATTGAGGACCGACATAGCATTAACCCTGGTGATGGTAGAAAACCGCCTAAAAACCTCGGTTGGTACGCGCGGAGGCCCAGAGGCATTATTCTCCTTGCATCAAACGGCGCATTAAGGAAAGTATCAACTGATGAAATACTTTTGCTGTCTAAGAAATAAGAGAAGTCATTGGAGGATAGCCAATGCAACGGATTGCCTTCAACATCTCCAGCCTAAATAATAAAATACAGAGCAGCCGAACTGGAACTGATAAAAAAAAGTACTGCACAGGCTTTCAGCAAGAAGCTGACTTCTGTCGTGATAGCATTCATACAATTCTGTCCCCCAATCTGAAGATCATGTATATCAGCAATAGATTTATGTGATATGATAACTGTGGGTGAGTGGACAACTCCCGGGCCTGGCATATAATGGCTTCTAAGTCGACAAACGTTAAAGCGAAAACCAGATATAAATGACTTATTACTTCGCATGATAATCGATGAAGTTGATAGAAGTTCAATGATCTACCAGATCATTTCTGATGGCGAGAGTTTGATATTTCCGTATCATAAGGAGAGGAAGACTCTGACATCCTTCTGTCTTTTCCCCAATAGAGAAATAACGCCTTCATCAATTTCGCAGAAATGTCAAAGCTCATTTCATTCACTCACTGTACCGGTTTGGTTTTTCCTGACTGACTAACATCCAGTATTATTTGTGGTTACCTTCTTTCTTCTAAAACTCATGTACAGGCACTGTGTGGGGTAGGAGAACTGAAAACAAAGTCTTCGGTTGGAGGATTACTGCAATAGTTTTAACATTTGTGGGATAATAACTGATGTCTTGCGAAATGCACCGTTTTTGGAAATTTCTTTCGGAAAAATCATTGTATAAGAATATTGTTAGATTCAATCGGGAAATTATTTCTATAATTGAAGTGCAGCTGAAACGACTTAAATTGTTTCGCTTTCAGCAGTAATCTCAGAAAGTTAAAACTGTGAGGATTAGTTTTAGAATAGTGGGGACCCTTACTAGCGGAAGGTATGTTACGTTTAATGAAAGCTATTGTAAGGTATCCCTCGTTCTATTTTCAATATTTCGTTTAAATCCGGCCAAGTTTGAGGTTAACTTCAGTACACGATACCACAGTTTAAATCGAGTTAACAACACTTCTAGTACAGTAAAGTGAATAAATAACACATAGTAACCATAAATAAGAAGTTTCAGGTAAAATATAAGCAATAAACTCACCTAAATGAGCGTAATCAGTAATAATCCATGAAGCAGAAAACACAGGTTTATTTACACTACTATAGCACTAATATTCCACTAAATTAATCACTGTAAAGCACTTTCATAATTAGAATTTCACCATTTGATATTAAATTCACTAACAACTCGCAGCTTCAGACCGATTCAAAGTACTAAATATGGAATTTAATGCATCTCCACATGGGAGCTAGTCAACATTTTAATTCTACCACATATAAACAACTTCAAAGCTTTAAAAGTAAATACAACCAAGTAAAATAACCAGCCAGTTAAATATTCCTTAAGTTTCCGGTAACAGTCAACCAATAAATTGAAAATATAAGTGAATAACAGCCAACCGGTTATGGCGCCGAAAAATCGAAACTTTAAAAATTAATAACTCATAAACTAACATGTTTAACAGGCTAAAAACTTCTCTAAAGTGCTTAAAATAGATAAAGGCTCAGTTTGAATTTAGTCCCAGGACACAACCGGCCATAAATAAAGAGCAGAATATTTGGTTTCACAACGGAAAAACAGTAAAATTTAGGAATTCCATAACTCCCGATAGAATTAACCGATTTGAAAGATTTTTACACTGTTGAGCTCAGCAGAGGCCAGAGAACGATTTAAAAATAGTATTAGCTTCAGATTCTAAGGTCTCGAGGTGAAGCATTTTTCCTATGACGTTGCATGACGTCAACAGTACGCGACTCAAATATGCTTTTAAATTAACCAAACTTAAAAATTCATTTTTCACTGGTCTGGAAGCTTTAAAACTTTAACTAAACACTTCACGACACTTGTCTCGTTACGCTCTTCATTCGGTGAATTTCTGGTAGTACACAGTTAACAGGTTCTTTTTCCAGATAGACTATTGTCTCAGCCAGTAGGTCAGTTTGATAAAAGAGTCAAGTCCGCCATTTTTCGGGCACTTGGACGAAAGATCTCGTAGTGATAGGATGTAATCTCTCGGTGAGCGAGTTCAACGGTAGCGGCTTCGAGCGCGGTGGATGGTGGGAAGTTTGACGTCATGGCATGATGGCCGACCGGACTGATAGGCGCCATGTTAGAAATTCGGCAAATTTAACATTCAGACGAACAGTTTTGGCAATGTGACTTTAATTTTCAAATTCATTCATGGGGCTTTGTGCGGTTTTTCGCTCTGTTTCTCGATCTGTGATCTTTGGTGAACGATTATATCCGATTGCCTTTTTGCTAACTGTGAACTTTAATATTTGATGTGAATTTTCAAGAATATAAATTCAGTTATTCAACTTCTGACTTTCATTTCTACAATAGCACCTTTCTTACAGGAGGTTAAATCTGTAAGTGGCGACTGTGGTCAACTTTAACAGTTAGCATACCATTGGTTCAACACGGTAACCGAACTTTTCAGGACTTAGAATATTTTTTGGAAGACTTCTAGCTCAGGTGATGAAGCCGATACCAAACCCCGTACTCCCGCGTAGTCCCCGACACTATTAACGGGAGTATGAAAAAATACAGTTTTGGCATTGTTTAATGCATATTCGCGGTCGTAGATAGTCATTATACCATCGATATTTGTACGGATATTTATAATAGACTCCATAGATCACATACGCTTTGATTTAAAATAAAACTCACTCGTGCTACTTTTTAAGTGTTTTCCATACAAATTTAATACCACCCAACAATTAAAGGTCAATCAAGCGTTGGACGTTAAAATCTAAATATCATTCTGGATTCCAGTGTCAACTTCGTGGGTCCTAGATGACAGAGAAATATGTTGGAATGACAGATGTAGTACTGATAATGATCAAGAATGGAAGCAACCATACAATTTTGTCGTCTTATTATTTCAGCCTGAAAGTAATATAAAACGTTTATTTATTTTTCTTTACTTCAGAGAAAAAAATGCGTCTTCATAGTCAAAATGATTTATTGTCACTTCTAAAAGCAAATAACTTCAAATTTTTAGAATTTATTTCGTAAAAAACTCCAGCCGTTTGAAATCTTATATATAGATATAGACGTGTGTTTTTTTTCAGCCACCACTATCTAGCACAGATTACTGGTGTTTGTGTGTGGAAGTAGCATGGAGTTTCCTGTCATGCACGTTGGCCGAATGTCAATTGCTGTGGGGATGTTGGAGATATGATGGTTAAAAGTGGTCGATGCAGGGCATTTTCGTATTTCGACCAAAGACATGTGTCTCCGTATATGTCACTCTGCTTCCACAACTACATAGCATAGACCATTGGCGTTTGTGTGTGGTAGTGGTATCGTGTCTCCTATCGTGTACTATGGTGGTTAGATGCCGGTAGTTATGGGGGTGTGGGAGATATGGTGGTTGAAAGTGGTCGACTTGCGGCACTTTCATATTTCTACCAAAATGTATGGGTCATGGTGTATTACTTTTCAGCGAAAACTACCTATCGCAGATCACTGGTGTTTGTGTGTGGTAGTAGCACAGAATCACCCGTCGATAACAACGTTGGCCGAATTTAGGTAACTGTGGTAGTGTGGGAGATATGGTGGTTGAATGTGGCCGATCAAGAATATTTTCGTATTTCGACCAAAGACATGAGTGTCCATATATTTTACTTTGCTGCCTGAACTACATAGCGCAGATGACTGGCGTTTAAGTTTGGTAATAGCAGCGAGTCTCTCATCGTGCACTATGGTGGTTAGATGTTGGTAGCTATTCAATCCAAATACTTTACAAAAACGAAGTCGTTGGTACTAGCTATTGTTTATAACTTTCAAGATTGTGAACAGTGTGAATCTCTGTGCCCAACTTCCAAATCCTGTATACATCATAGTTTGATTTCGCATTACCATTTTTTTACTTGGAGCAGTGAAAAATATCTGTGACCTCGATTATTTAAATTCCATCTGTATGTAAGAATCTTTGCTGGCTTTTCCAAAATGCCTCCGGCGGTACATTTGTTTTCATAAAAAAGTGCGTACTTTTTTAATATTTCTAGAATAATTATTTTTAAGGACAGGATAAAAGGAAAAAGATTAAAATCTTTATAAAATTCGAGAAACAACATGCCACACACGAATTAATTTATGTTTTTTTCGAAGCCTAAATGTATCTTTGTTTCAAGCAGCTCAGTAGTGTAGAGAATTATCCAGATGTGCACCAATTTAAGTTTGAACCTAAACTTAACGACCGACTTAATGGAACAGGTTGTTCCCGCTTAAAACAGTTCTGAGATGTGGAACAGCCTTTACTGGACGAGAGTATCTTTTTCCGAGAAGTCGTAGATGTCGACGAGATGGCCGAACCTTCTCGTTCGCCTACGAGCTGACGGCGCCCTGGCCCGACCTGGGTGACCCCGCAACCAGAGCTCCCACGGTAGCCCCAGCCCCATCCGATAAACATTACGAGCTAACAGTGCCTGCAAGTTGGAATAAATTTAATCTATATATTAATACGCTAAGCGAAAACGTTGGATACACTTTTAAGAATATTGCGCGCACGGAGAAGTGTAAGATTTAGCATAGTTAAAGTTTATATGGAGAAGAAGTGCATAAAGCCAAAATCCACATATAACATGTGTTAAAAATACATTAAATTAAATAAAATAAAACATCCGTTGTATACATTCAATTGTTTTTAAGTGTCAACGACACTTAGCGATTCTGCCAATGTCTGTGATCTTTGGTGAACAGTAAAGAAAAAAATAATCAGCATAGCTATAACATGTTACAGATACATTATTAAATAAAAAAATAAAATTGTGAACGTGTGTGTGAGTGAAATCGGATCGGAGCCAACTCTCTGACGTGTATTTCCCCATGGTATTTCCAGCATTGAGATACTCTGTGGTCTTTGGTCAAACCAAAGAGTCGCATAAAGTAGAGATAATCTTTGAAGTTATAAAAGGAACATTTCGAAAATTAATGTAGCGATTCTGCCAGATACTATATGGTCTTTTTATTTAAAAGGTTAATCTTTGGTTAAGGGTATTTTGACTTTTGAATTTCAGTAATTTCATAACGTTTTTTTTTTTTTTTTTATTTGCACCTACTTCCATTATGTCTCGATATAGAACATTGACAGGTCGGAGAGAGACAGAAATAATACCAATTTGCGTGAAATTCAAAATAGACCAAATTTAAATAGTGAACACACAAAATGCTGATATTATTTTGATGGATACATTCAAATGCGATCTAAATATCATTCCAAGAAATTTTGTAGTTTCGAATTTACAATGCAGGTTTTGCAATGCAAAACATTTCGAATCAGAAGTCACTACAGGTGAAAGGACTGCATTTACTTCATGTTGTTATAGAGCTAAAGCAGTTTTACTGGTCTTGAATCAAAATGAATATTTTAAATTCAAATGAACAATCGGTAAATAGAAAGTCAAAAATTATTTTGAAAACATTTCATCATTTGCTATGGTTAGTCCAGAGGCTAAAATTTAGAATACAGTCACGCGTGGAGTGCATCATTTTAATTTTATAGGTATTGCAGGGAATTAAGGCAAACAAGACAAGGTAATAACGTATTGTAACACACTCGCAGCCAACGGTGTCAATGTGTACAGTATATAACATATCTATGCTCGCAGCAAACACAATAGAACAAATTCAAATAATGATAATTACTCTTTCATGAAAGAAATTAAATAACTTAATGAATTACGGTCGAATTTCGACCCTTGGGCGATCACTAGTTTCTTGTTATTCCGTTTAACCAAATATATCAACATCTACATTGTATGCTACAAAATTTTGATATTTTCCTCTTTCTGCTGGGATGTAACCTCGTTGTTTAACGTAGTAAATGTTCTTGTAGAAGTTTAAACAGAAGAGAAAGATAATTGTGATATGCAGCTAAACTTAAACCTATATCTATACTCTCTATTAGTGACAATAGCCCACGGCTGTTGAAGAATAATACGAAACGGCTAGATTGAAATGGATTTTACCAGTTTTCGCGGAAATAAATTGACTTTCAGGATTATAATGTGTCTTGTCTCCTAGTTTACTCAAAGCTTCACTAAAGTTAAAAGCAAAGTAATAACATGAGTATGAGAATGTGTGTAATTTTCAAGTTTATTTAGCTCGTGATCAACTTATATACCGAGCTTGGTGGTGTAACGGATAGCGTTCTGACCTCGCATTCGGGAGGACGGTGGTTCGAATCCCCGTCCGGGCATCCAGATTTGGGTTTTCCATGGTTTCCCAAATCATTCCAGGCAAATGCCGGGATGTTTCCTTAAAAAGGCCATGGCCGAATTCCTTCACATTCCTTGCCCCCCTCCTTTCCCGTCTCTAAAGACCTCGCTGTTGAGAGACGTAAAGCAGTTAAAAAAAAATCAACTTATAAAAGCGGAATATGCATGAAAATATTAAAATTACATTAGAAAAGCCCCCAAAAATGTTGTGTGTTGACAAATGGATGCCGGAAGTAAGGAATCGGAGATTCTTAACCTTATTCCCAGTGTTAAGGATTTCACGTTTAGACATTAGTCACCGTATTTACACTGATATGCAGGTAAATTAGAAAAGAGTATGTATTTGGGTTAAGGATTCAAAATCCCTTAGAATATGACAGTGCATGGTCTAACACATTTTAAATCAGAAGTAGCTGTAATGTTACATTTTAGGGTTAGACTTGACTTTTGATGCGGGATGAAAACACTGGGCAGATATAATAGCAAAATACATCATCACTAAAGCGTCAGTTAAGCTTGAAGAATATTCCAAATGAGTTAGTGGTCATTAGATTTTGAGCTTCTGACACAAAATGGTATCGTACAAGTAATACAAGATTAGTGCAACGAGTTGTAAGGTATAGAGTCCTTACTAGAGATTAATGTTTTTGTTTGTAAATATTATTAACCTTGGAAATTTAGTTGATAGGTCAAAGAAATCGATAGTGATCTTTGGCAGATAAATGAATAGACGATATGAAACAGAATGATTTTATGAAAGCATTAACATGCGATGATTTATGCAAAAGAGAAGGCTGTAAGAAAAGAAGCTTAAATGAAATTGTATCTTCCTTTATAGTTGACAAGTTTATGAATAATTGTTACAGAAATGTATATACGGCCTGAGGGCACAAAAACTAAGAACTGGTATGCGATCTGTGAGTATTGTGTGTCTATAAGAAGTGATGTATCGATAAACGCACCGAAGATAAGTAATAATTGTATATTATATAGTTGATGTAAGATACAAAAGTAAATTGTATGTTTGATGATTCAAGGAAAGTTGAATGAGTTATCCGAGAAAATATTTAATATTTAATGATGGTAAGATTAGGTTTTTCATATGCTAAGATTCCGGATCAGTACCAGATACTGTAAGCCAGAAATAAAAAATTCAAATTATGTTCAATGTTTGGTAAGTACGAAAAGGAAAAGTTAAAACCAAAAATAAAAAATACGTAAGCGTGTGTACCAACAAAAGTCGCGTACTCTAAAGAGTACTTCAAAATACTTGCTGCTATTTTTTTAAAATTAAGTTGTAAGTTCAATTTTTTAGTTAAGAATGCGGTATTCATATATAAGACCTAAGGACTTTAAAATCACTCTTTTGGCAACATTTTTCCTGTGGATGTTTACAGATAAACTTGGGTTGTGAATAAACAAATGCTAAAGAAACCCAATGAAGAGCAATATAAAATTATAGAGAAAGTAAAAGCTAAATATAAAAGTAGTGAAAGAAGTAGAGAAAAAGTAATTTTATTATTTATAAAACTGAAAAACAGCTTTCTAAAACTGTAGGACGAGATGAAGAATGTATCAAAATTTCCGAAAGACCGATGACGCAATAAAAGTTTGATTCGCTTACATTTGTAGTTGATTCATGTAATACCCAATTTATTTTTCATTTATGAATTTGCAGAAATGATTGTACAAAAAAACTGACGTCGAATAGCATCAAAAATTATATATATTTTTTATGATTATGATTATGGTGATATAATCATAAAATCATAAAAAAATAACAAGGATGAAGTAATTAGCTGAATAGGGAAATAGCCCCTTGTCACATTACAGTAGGCTTGCCCCCTTCAGTAATTAACTTATTTTAATTATTATATTTATTCTATGCCAAGTACCGAATGCTATGAGCATCGGTGACTTGTGAGACTGACAGTTGATGAGTACGTCAGAGAGAGTGGAGTCGTGCAGAGAACGTCGTGTGTATCGTTCCTCTGGTTTTTGTGGAAGTGATGGAAAGAATTGTTTTTACACTCTGAAGAACCTGCATCTTAGGATTATATAGTCACTACCAGTAATTTTACTTGTATGTGCTTTAATTACTTTTTATCCATTGGTGGCCGGGTACATTTGTGCAGTACAAAACTGTGAATAAATCTTTGGTTTGTGTTCTGCATACAAGTGGAGTTATTTGAAGAAACTTTTCATTATATAGGTATTGATTTGTACCCTAGCCAGCTAATGGTGGCGGCCGAGATTAATTTAATTAACGAAGTCTGATCGTCCTTACATTAGGTGGTCGAAACTAATCATATAGGGGACTAATTTGTGAGTCGGAAGGAACTGTTAGCAATCACGTACTATTCAATTTGTTCTCCGACATGGCGACCGTGACAGGACTCGAACCTGCAATCTTCGTAATTCAATTCAGTTCAGGTGGTGATTCCATAACGATTCGGTCGTTCATCCATGAGGTATGGAATTCTAAAAGCACAGGATAGATTGTGACTATTCTGTTAGAAGGCACCGCTGTATGGAACAGCAATGAAGAGATTCGCATATCAGCCGATGACGACCTGTAGCTACCGCACTCCCGGATTACGAGCAGGCCACGCCCAGCCGCCTCCTCAAGTCGTGCTGGTTGTAAGACGTCTGAATAGCTGCCGTGAGTCCACCTGCCCTGCGTGGTTTACTGCGCCTGGCAGTTACCGTGCAGCTGGGAGCCAGGCTGTGCTAGCTGAACCGTGCCGCACCGAGCGACCAGTATCTCCCGACCATCGATGACCGTATACATGGCAAGCAGCAATCTTAAAGTGGCCGGCGTATACGACAACACAATTATCTGACAACAGCCTCGCAGTGAGGCGGCAATCTATCAATTCTTCCTAGGTGGCCACTAACGCCTGGAGTCTTTAATTCTTTAACAGATTACAAAATGAATCCTTTTCAATCCTAGTCTAAATATGTGTCATATTCGCACCGCATCAGCTACCAAGTTGTGTTCAGTAGAACCGATTCCTGCGATATCTTTATTTTTCCAATTAATAGTACATAATCTATTCTCAAGACTGACGCGGTCTTATTTTCTGTAAATTATATCTCGCCACGTCTGACTTTTAACCCTCCTATACATTTCAGAGTTGTTTAACAGGAAATCCTACCTAATTTAGCAGTGGAATTGTTTAAAAAAGGAAGCAGTAACATTTGACGAAGAAAATTTAGGTATTAAGAATTATCTCAGAAATCAGCTGCTCAGTTGCAAAGTTCTCTCCCTTATCTGTCTATACTTAGCCAGAAACATTTTTGTGTATGTCCACATTTATAGTGTGGATAAAATGCAATGACGTGTTTAATTTCTGCAATCACCTAAAAATTACCACATTAGAGTTTAACTTTCTAAAAAAAAAAAAAAAAAAAAAAAAAAAAAAAAAAAAAAAAAAAAAAAAAAAAAATTATTCTAGCGTTATAGAGCGTGAAAATAACTGGTAAAATTAATAGGTTGATGATTGACATTGTCAAATCTTGTCGTGTAGAAGTATTTTGTATAGATAGCTTCCAAAGTGTTGCTTGTATCTCGCTGATTTTTTCAAATTACATAATGTGATTTTGAGGGTGGGTAAATAATATTCTAGGTCCTTTGGTTTATTGCTTACAATATTAAACATGTACTAACATTTAAACTAAAGAGTTATATTTTTCTGTCAGTACAGTCTTGATGTCTTGTTGTATTACAATCTTTGAAATTTGCCGTCGCATGCTTTATCCAGGTCCAGATGTGTGCAGCCGTTTCACAAGTAAGACGATGACATTCCTACATGCATCACATCGGTCTCTTGATTTTAAATACATTAGAGATAATTAAACTTTTGTCGGTATAATTTCACTGGCAACTTTATATCATATGGCTTAAATTTCGGATGGTAGCCCTTCATGGAAGATCAGGTAGAGCTTGAGCAGTCTTCTCCAAGTCGAAAGACCTACGTCGATCCTCTGCCAGGTAACTCCAACAACCCTGCTTATGTCCTTGTCCCATCGGTCTGGTATTCTTCCTCTCGATCTCTGGTGATATTTTTGGGCTCCACTCTAATATTGACTTTGTCCATCTTTCATATTTTATTCTGAGCAACATTACCCGCTCACTCAAGGAGGCTGTCTTCTCTTAGATGTTTATGACCTCTGTTACTGATGGAATTTTGGTTGCTCTCTTCCTGTCTTGTCTAGGTAAACCCAGCATCGACTTTTCCATAGGTCGCTGTGCTCTTCTAAGCCATATACTTTCAATAAATTATAACTTAAACGAGAGCAATAACAGTTCTATTTAAATGAAACGCTTCAGGTCCTGTTTTATATCGCAATATTTCTGACGCAAGATCTTGTAATACGAAACAGTTAAACTGGTTTTATTTTGATTATATGTTTTTACATGTTTAATTACACAAACTTTCAATAAGTGTTGTTTCTTGTTTAGCGTGTTGATCTCTTGGAGATGTTTCGGAGTACGTACTTTCATTAATTGTCTATTCAGGCACTGAAATGACTTTGACAGTGTCAAGGAACACAACTAGCGTTTCAACTTCAGGACAATAGCAACTTAGACGGATTCTGCAGAAGATAGTATACTAAACTAGTGTATTAAATGCTGGAGGCCCTGTTTCACTCATATGTGACGTAAAGTTTAACGTAATTTCCTGATAACGAAGCGATTCTAGTATGTTTCACGCAGGTATATACAAAAAGCTTTGTCGTACTAATGTCAAATTAAAGACATAGAAATTCTAGTCATAACGAAAATTAAGCCCCGTTACTTTTTAATTCAGGCGCACTACAAATGGGCCACGTATTAACTAATAACTAGATACTAGAATAATTTGTATGATTTTCCTGACAAGAATGAAAGGATGGAATTGAACTAGTTTTTAAATATTCTTATTTACTGAATGGCCTAACTCATCAATGTGGCTTCACATGCTAAAATACCTCCACGCTCGGTGGAAGAGGTGTAATGGGACCAGGTTCATATCTCAAGCCCGGTATACAGGTCGACCTAATTATAGTTTTTAGGTGGTTTCTGACACATTCACAAACAAAAATTTTCTTATCTTCCAGAACAAAAACATACACTTTTGGAGGACCTCTCCCTATTGTTGCAGGAGCAATAATCAGTCATTGAAGCATGAGTTGTGGTTAAAAGCTTCCCAACATAAAGGGGGCATTAGGTTTCCATGAGTCTAAAGGTCACTTCATGCGTGACATAAACTAGCACCAAAAAGTCTTTACCTGAGACTTTTATATGTATCTTAGTGAATACTTGGTATTCAAACTGAGCGTGGTGGGTGAAAGGTTAATGTTCTGGTCTCGCATTCGGGAGGACGCCGGCTCGAATCCCCGTCCTGGCATCCAGATTTGTGTTTCGCATGGTTTCCCCAAATCACTCCAGGGGAATGCCGGGATGCTTCCTTCAAAGAGCCATAGCAGAATTCCTTCCCGTTCATTATCCCCAATCCCGTCCCGCCTCTAATGATCTAGACGTCGACGAGGCGTAAAACCATAAAAAGAATTGCTATTCAAGAACAAAATTCTTTTAAGTGGTAGCGAATGAATTGAGCTTCTGAACTGGGGTTCTGGACCAGAGAGCTATATAAGAGTCACAACCTCAGATCGGTCAAGCCACGCGCATGCCTTTCCATCCGGCCAAAGTAAAACCCATTCAATGACGCCAATTACCTGGGCGCAGGTAGTATGGACATTTCCTGTACTTCCCGCTCAAAGTTCAATGCCGTGAAATTAACCAAGGTACGCACCTGCTGTCATGGCGGACGTGGGCGGATAAGGATATCCGCGGCGGTCGCGAACGCGAGGCCCGACCAGTGCGTGTCACAGCTGGCTACGGAACCAGGAACCACACTCGAGTCGCGTCCAGGGAAGTAGAGTCGATCCGCAAGGTGCACGCGGCACGCTCCATAACACAGCGCGCCAACCCGAGTTCGCCTTAGTCTTCAGGCGCATTCCCACGATCCCTTGTAACGAAGGCGAGACGAGACGGGACCTCATTAGCCGAAGTGTAGGGACGACCGCGGGCCGCAGGTTAGTCCAAGCTTACCTTGCCGCCACCTCCGCACCACGTTGCCTAGTGTCGTTTGTCACAGAGCACTTTACAGCAACAGAAGGGTGCGCACAGCTGCTGCAAACCGATGGCTACACACGCCTGTGATGTTTAGCGACTCAGAGTGGGTATATGCGTCTCATCTCTGCTAACAGAGGCGGCCCTGTTCCCATGGCGTGTGGTCGAGTATTCGTCCCGTCCTGTCCCGTCCCGTCTCGCCTTCGTGGGGACGGGCCTTTCCGGATACAGCCTCCGCCACATCACAGCATGACGCCGCTGGGTTCAATATTCATCTGTCATCATTAGAACTTTCCTTGTGTTACACTTCAAGGAAAATGTGAATTTCTTCGCTTTAAGATTCTTATGTTGTCACTATTAGGTTATGGCATGTAATAAGATTAGTGGTGATGCAGGGAATAATTACAAAACTCCCATACTTAAGATGGTCCTTTGTTGAAGAGGACAATAAATATTAGCAATGAAAATCATATACATTATGTCAAAAATGTGTCATTTATTACTGTGGCTAGACATCTTTCTCCATTCACAGTTGTGAGTTTTTTACCTTCGAACATTAAATAAATTCCGGCAGGTCTCGCCAATCCACATTAGTATTCGTAATTGCTGGTGAAGTGGGACCTCACACAGTTAACCAAAATCAGTAGATGAGGTGTCTTTTCTCCACTGTGGTAATATCGATAGTTAAGAAAGGAATTTTTCGAAATTAAACCAGTGAATGGAAAAACTATGGACGATCAAGGTCACGGGTAAGTGATGGCTCACAGTATAGCTGGTAGGCTTCGCTGCCTTCGATAAGGAGTGATCGCATACTGCCAGATAGCTGCGCCGTATGTTACTTAGATATTGATTAACTGTGTGTGTTTCCTTGAGTAAGGAGCTTTCTTTACGGATATTTTGGTTTCTGGTAGGGAAACATTCCATCATTTCTAATTGCTTTGTAAGACTTTGTAAGAGTTTTGATACTTATCTGTTTTCGTTGACAAATCAACTATTGCTACAAATGAGTCAGTTTGTCTTTTTTCCTACTACAAACCAACAACCTTGCTATTCATCATGTACCATACGAGAAATTTTCGCATGGGCCACCTAGTTATTTTATAAAACGCCAATGCATTAAAATAAAACATACAAATAAACAAAACAAACAAATAAAAAAAAAGTAAAAAAAAAGAAACAAGCAAAAAATATAAAAACACGAACAAAAATTCCGACAGTTGCATTGGCGTTTTATTAAATATAGGCCTACTATTTTCACAAGAAAGAAACAATCCAGAATCATTATGTACTTTTAACAATAAAGAATAATATTAATTTAAAAACAACAAATCTACATCTTACAGAAAGATGCATTGATAAATTTTTCTATAAAATATCAATTAATAATCACATTTATTTTTTTGTTGCTGGTTTTTATGATCCGAATCGATTGATAAAAACTTTAGCTGTCCGGTAGACATTACGTCCATAGGTATCAGCTCCCCTTATTCAAACTTGTGTTCATCGAATACGTGTCATAATTGTGGAAAAGTTTAATGTGCAACATAGAAACTTCTGATGTAGGTTAGACAAAAATTTCAGTGAAATGTGTAATTTATCTTTCAAACATCTGTAGTTTACCTTTGAAACGGCTAGTATACCAAAATTAGTATACATATTAATTATTCCAGCAGCAGATATAAACAAGATCTGAACAAATCTTTTTTTGCTTCAACGAGTTCTGGTAAATCAGATGTTGA
The DNA here is from genome assembly GCA_031002005.1 of Vandiemenella viatica. Lineage (NCBI taxonomy): Eukaryota > Metazoa > Arthropoda > Insecta > Orthoptera > Morabidae > Vandiemenella > Vandiemenella viatica. Next base: position 77,999,251 of record JARYHS010009186.1, on the reverse strand, counting down.
GGAGTAGTGATCGAATTGGCGTATCACAAAATATTAATGTTTTGCTATTCAAATTATTAAGAAGCAGATGTATTCGAAACTGGTGGGGCGTTGTTGGCTTATTGGGAACAATATACTACCGCTGGAGATTCGTTAGGTTTTGCTTCCACAGTTTAACAGAATACTGCTACTTAGGACGTTCATTTCAAACCATCCAATTCTATTCCACGAATTTTAAATAATATAATTTTTTTCAGATTTCGTTTCCATCCACACAACATATTCCTTGGGCTGAAAGTTCTAGTTTTACATCACTACTTAAGGATTTAATCCAGAAATACTCTCCAAAGCTCATTTATAGTATACATTTGTGTGTTGTGTAGTAGAAAATATATCTTTGTGGCTTAGTTACTGCGATTTTAAAACAGATTAATGACTCTAAAATACTAAAATGCTGTTACCTAAAAAATAATCACAGTAATCATTTATACTTAACGGCCATCATTTAAGTCAATTACTTCATTGCTGTATATGCAGCCTAGGAAGCACTAAATGACATTGATTTTCTTTTTACTTCATAAAAACAGAAAGCACTGATCGTAATTCTTGAATATCAAGAACCTATTTTTCATTGTTTAAGGTAAAAAAAAAAGTGATTAAAAGTATAGGCCGGATAGGTTTATTAAATATCAGGTATCGACGAAAAATGGGATTATGATTTCTATTATGTTTTACATTTGACTGAGATCGTAAATAATCTTAGCAAAGTAAAGGTCGAGAAACTAAAACATCGGTAATACCAATTTGAGACATTTAATGTACCTTGCTGTAATATCTGGAGTTTTCCAAAAGTACTGATCAAAGGTTATGGTTCATAGGAGCTAGGATATGGCCTGAAAATTATGACTGCTTTCGACTTGAAACACAGAAGCTAAGTACTTGTAAATTGAATAAAACACACTGATATTCACAAAAAAGGAAACAGATTTCGCATTTTTATTTCTCACAAACTGTAAGGGCTACAAGTACTTCCATACACCAAAGGTTCAAAGTACTCTCCTGGAAATTGAAATAAGAACACATTGACGCCGGTGTGTAAGACCCACCATACTTGCTCCGGACACTACGAGAGGGCTGTACAAGCAATGATCAAACGCACGGCACAGCGGACACACCAGGAACAGCAGTGTTGGCCGTCGAAGGGCGCTAGCTGCGTAGCGGTTGGGCACCGCCGCAGTCAGTGTCAGCCAGTATGCCGTGGCATACGGAGCTCCATCTCAGTCTTTAACACTGGTAGCATGCCGCGACAGCGTGTACGTGAACCGTATGTGCAGTTGACGGACTTTGAGCGAGGGCGTATAGTGGGCATGCGGGAGGCCGGGTGGACGTACCGCCGAATTGCTCAACACGTGGGGCGCGAGGTCTCCACAGTACATCGATGTTGTCGCCAGTGGTCGGCGGAAGGTGCACGTGCCCGTCGACCTGGGTCCGGACAGCAGCGACGCACGGACGCACGCCAAGACCGTCGCATCCTACGCAGTGCCGTAGGGGACCGCACCGCCACTTCCCGGCAAATTAGGGACACTGTTGCTCCTGGGGTATCAGAGAGGACCATTCGCAACCGTCTCCATGAAGCTGGGCTACGGTCCCGTGCACCGTTAGGTCGTCTTCCGTTCACGCCCCAACATCGTGCAGCCCGCCTCCAGTGGTGTCGCGACAGGCGTGTATGGAGGGACGAATGGAGACGTGTCGTCTTCAGTGATGAGAGTCGCTTCTGCCTTGGTGCCAATAATGGTCGTATGCGTATTTGGC
>JARYHS010009186.1:77961975-77996460 GCA_031002005.1 Vandiemenella viatica | reverse complement strand
AAATCCATTACCTTCTGTAACAAAATGAAGGCTTCTGAAACTTTTCCCTTCCTTCCCTACCCAGTGGCAATTCTGTTTTCACATCCACCTCCTTTGCTGTTACATTTCCTAAACTATTTATTGTCTTTATCTGCGGTTATTTGGAAACAACGCGAAATGCATATTAATACGCTTCAGCATGCCATTGACCGTATCAATTAAATTGTGATTGGTGAGTAATATGCTCCATAATATCTTTCCCCGTCACCAACAATTAAATGTCAAGATATATGTGACATTTATGGCTCATCTTTCCCGGAGAGATATACAGTATTACTGCTTTGGTGCTATATGTTTGAGTGTAGAGATATGAGCATGGTAGAAATTACTTTAGAAATCTAGTAGAATGATTACAACTATACATGTGCAGGTAGTCTTGTAGGGCAAAAAGAAATGTTGCTGTGATTACTATCACTAAAAATCACGTAACGATTTACGAGAGGGTACTGTCTGCCCTAACGTATCACATCCCTCTCTGAAACTTAGCCTGATGAGTGAGAGGTAACACTCCAGCTATGTATTAGGAAGGACGATGGTTCGAAACCCCGTCCGGACAACCTGATTTTTTATTATCTCTTGAAAACTCCAGGCAAAAAAACCATTCCAGAAATCCCTCCCATTCGTTGCTTCTAGTACTGCCTGACTCTAATGTCGTTATAGACGAGTAAATTTTTTTTGGAAAAAAGAAGAATTCATCAGTGGAATAAGTGATTATACTGTAAAAATAGAAGCTAAGGGATGCTTTGAATGGCTTTTTGTAGCATACTGAAAAGCAACATATACGAAAATTGCCCTTGTCAATAGACTACGGGTTTGCGGTCAGGATGTTTAAGAGATCGGGAGTCTAGAGACGTGGTGATGCAGAATGTCTTAAGTAGGAGAGATCGGTTGTTCGCAGCTTCAAAAAAATATGAAGCCACAAAAAAAATACTTTTTTACCTTAATTAATTGTTAAAAGCATTCCGGGATACATATCAAACGGTTGTTAGCATTAACAGTAACAGTTAGTCTGTTCTCAGAACAGAAACAGTAAGGAGGCAAGAATCCTAGCTGCTTCGTTAAGCATGGCAAGTAGAAACGAGTTGCAGCATATCTCTTGCGTGTAGACTTCTTCCAGCAGGAGACACATTCCTTAGCGCTCGGCACAAAGGTGGCCATCAGTCTATCCGTTCTTTGTTGCCCGTAGTACTGAACTCCCAGTCGCTAATGGTGGCTACTTGTTTTTCTGGCGTTCCGGGTAATCTCGACATCGGCCTCCGTAATGAATGCGATCCTCGCTCTTTGTTGGCTACTGTGCACGAGGTCATCCCAGACTGCAACCTAGCGCGTGGGACGGTGGTCTGGGTGGGGCTGCTTCGTGACCGACTACAGCTCCTGGTTACTGCCCGAGGGCCACCTTCGTAAACTACTCTTGCAACTGAACTGGACGCAATAAATGAAATTTCGATTTCGCTGTCCGTGAATGAGCTCACGAAGGAATCGGTGACGTAAACTTGGACCGAGTCAGGTAGGTGAGCGGTTCCATTCGGGCGGTTCCGGTTTCTTCAATCCAGGTTTCCGTTTTTCAAGGTTTTTCTGACATTTCTTTCGACAGATACCGGTATCATAACTATATATAGGTCATGGCTGATTTCATCGCTACTTCTTGACAAAAATACGAAACCAACCCTATCAGCATCACTGTCTACCACAAATAAAACCCATGGTAACGTGAGTTTGAATCTGATGATAACCCTTTCCAATATAGTTTTGGATATCATTTTCCTGTATCAAATTTTATTAGTTATTCTGAAATTAATGTTCAATTAAGTAGGTAGGGATTCACCAGTTGGTTGACACAACTAAGGTTTCGAGCTGGCTACGGACACTTTGGAGCTACTACATTGGTCTTGCGTTACAACGGTCGTAATTTCGAGTTCCACCCCACCGAAGGCACTAGTGGGTTTCCATTGTACGTAGTGTTTCTATTGAACCATGCTGCAGTGTACAATTGAAACAACCATCAATGCTGAATACTGTTAGACACCAAGTTAAAAACACCTTCAGTTTTTTTTCCACCGTTTTCCCGAACGTGGTGGGTGAGGGCAAACGCTCTGGTCTTGCAATCTGGAGGACGCGGGTTTCGAATCCCCGTCCGGGCATCCAGAATTGGTTTTTCATAGTTTCTCTAAATCACTCCAGGCGAATGCCAGGATACTACCTTGAAAAAGGACATAGGTGAATTTCTTTCCGTTCCTTGCCCCCAGTCCTTTCCCGCTTCTACGTCGACGAGACGTTAAGGCACAAGCAAAAAAGCGATTTTTTTAAAAAAATTTGAACCTAAATTGAAAGACTTGTATTTTCTTCGAAACATACCCTATCTGATTGCAAAGTTGATGGCGTTAAAGTAAGTGCACAGATTGGTCGCAGTAAACATAGAGACAAATTGTATGTGCTGCAGAATAATGACAATCATCTTGCCTAACGCAATTTCGTTAGTGATAACTGTAAAGCTAATTCCCTGTTCTGCCAAAGGGCTATATCTTTATGACCAGCCTCTTCTGACCATCACCCCGGTATTCTGGTACGGCGACCATATAGCAACAAATTATAGATACACTAATCTCTCACGGAATGAAGAAAGCCAACGAACGGTAAAGGGCTGGAGCACTGGCTTCGCGTATTAGGTGTTGCAGGGTCCAGGCCGACCTAGTGCTTACCTGTTTATTCATAGTACGGAAGAAAGCTGATTACTTTGCTCCTGCTTACGGCATACCAAATACCAAAACTAAGAAGAAGCAATAGACACTCTTGCAGTGCATTACCTTTTATGGGACGCTGTACAAGTTTATCTCTACATGCTATTTATGGAGTCACCCTGCGCGTATATACAATAAAGTGGTTTCATGAGTAAACCACTACAGAATCTACGATATTAAACGAATTACAGGAAGCAATTTAAATACTCTAATTTTGCGTACGATTCAATTGATGAATTTATATTGTAACGTTCTTCTGTTAAATGTAAAATCATGGCCCCACCACATAATTTCAATTCCTATCACCCTTTTTGATGTTTTGTCGTACAATTTATTTGTTACCAATATTGATTCAAATAAACTCAAGTCAACGAAACATTTTCGATTCTAAGATAAGCTCACGGACACTTTGAAGATACTTAGTAAATCAATTTAGGATATTTACAGCGGCAGAACAATAATAGAAAACAACATCCAAGCAGTTAAACATACTAAAAAACCAAGTATAATATTGATAAAGATTAAAAATAACCGTTAATTTTACAGATATAATATGTAATTTTTTCTCTGACCGTCATCTTCAAACACAAATTGAAAGTGATTTGCCAGAATGATGTCTTTCTCTGTACGTAACTTCTATGAAATCTTCACGCGTTTTTCGCTGATTGTTGTTTACGAATCTTTTGGCAGAAACCTTTGCAGTTTTCTTTGAATTTTTTTCATCTTCACGTCATACTTTATATCTTCAAGAAAAATTATCTTTGAACTTGGTAGTTGAAGATGATTAAGAACAGTTTATGAGTGGTAATGTTTTAACTTATACAATCGTAGCCTATATGTTTTATTTGAAAATGGTTTATGCCAATGTTAAGATTGTATCAGTTGTCGTTTATGTGGTTGATTTTCATATGTATTTAATTTTAAGCAGTTTTATTAGTATTTGTTCGGAAATCATCATTAAATACTGTCTCGTATACCGGAGATTTCCGTCACTTTTAAAACTTACTACTCTGACAATAAAATTCGCAATCATATCCTAAAAAAAGAGGTCTAAGCCGAAGCCAGCTCTGACTCCCCTTTTCGAAACATTTTGGGAGGTTTTGCGGCTGAAAAAACAGCAATATCTTTTACAAAAGTACGGGTTGTTTAGCACTATCTTTGCAGTACCCAAACGGTACATTTGCTTAATTGTTTAGCGAATTTAGGCCATTTTATCCACCGTTCGACTCGTTTCTGATCCCACTAATATCTCATAATCAGCTACTTCTGTATTCCCCCTCCCCAACAAACTTTTCAATCCATTTTTCCATAGTTCTTTTATTCATGGCAATATCCCCGTACACCATACTAACGTTTCCCGTATTTCACTCCCATTCTTGCCCACTTTCTGTATTAAGATGTAACTTTTTTTTTTTTTGCTGAGAAATTTTCACGACAGCCCGCACAAACAAGGACGTACGCCACTCAACACCAATGATCAGGTTGTCGACGCGGACACTGCTATGAGACAAGGAACGGTCAACTGTATAATTTTTTTAAATGGCATTTGGCTACGCGGCCATACAGCCAGCACTATGTATTTTTTTTTTTTTTTTTTTTTTTTGTAATTTGCAACTTTGTATTGTATTATTCAATGTATTATAGATACTACCTGGTATAGACGACACAAGACAAACACAACACTTAATTAAAACCACCCATGCCCGAGGCCGGACTCGAACCGGCGACCCCTGCAACGCGAGGCTAGCACGCTATCCCCTACTCTGCCGGGGTCGGCTACTGTATAAAATGTTATTGGTCTAATCGCAGGGGGAAACCTCAGTTTGGTATAATATTTCGAAGTCTCTCCGACTTAATCTGCTGTCGTATCAGATTGACGCGCTTCCCACTGAAGGCTAGTTGGTACATCGGCAAAACCTTGGTCTTTCAACACTGAAGGGCAACGCTATGTGGAGGTGAGTTCATGAACTTAATACTCACACCATGTGCCTGTTCTGTTGTGTTTGCTCTTTACTCCTTTCAGACATTTCACAGTAAAGTTATACCGGAAGGGAAGGCCATGAAGAATGTCTGCTAAAGTTCTGACAGTATCTGGGTTAGAACCAATAACAGAAAGCTTCTAAGGATACGTGAGCTTATTGTAGGGCTTTATTCAAATAGTGTTGAGCCATTTTATTATGTATGTTTGACGGGAAAAGGGGGGGGGGAGGGAGGGGGATAGGTAAGTGAAGTTACGGCCAAGTGTTGTTTACTGTCGTAAGTCTTTCAGAAAATTATTGATTGCTCAAAATATTGTGTGGAGAGTAGTGTTTATCTTTCGTGTCAGAAAGAGCGGAGACTTTTAATGTGTAGTAGAGGGCCAGTTTAACTTCAGCAGAACTCAGATTCGATTCAGCAAAGTTTTATTTCAGTTTTAAATTCTTCGTTTCATAAGTAGAAAGATAGGCTCGAGAGGATAAATGGAAACTGAATGACTGTGTTATATTTAATATAGAAATAAAAATTTATTTGCGATCGGTAAAGGAAGATAATCAGATTCGTTAAACTTCATGTGAATATAGCGGTGTTTGGTGATTCACTATCCAGAGCCATTACCACGGATTGAAACCTACGTCCTAACAGTTGTAACTTGCGGGTGTGGGTGCCTTATTAATCTATGAAACATATGAATTTAAATTTAATCTCAAGTAAATTTTTATTAAAATTATTTCAATTGAGAAAGGGTTCATAATCAATTAGAAATGTATGACATGGTGACTAATCAACAAAAACTTTTATAACCTGGCATCTAAATTTACGCACAAAATGAATATATCATCTCTGTCAGCATTCAAATATTTTCCACATATAAACAAATTGATTAATCCAAAAAAGCAAAAGCAAGTCATTGATATTGTTATAAACAAGAAATTATTTGAAATTATTGTTCCGCTAAAACTCATTACAGTTCAGCAGATTGAGACTATTATCTGCGGTTTCGTCGCCAAGGATGCTATTTGGGTGAGAGAGCGCCTTCGAATTTTAGATCAATTTTATAACGTGGGTGTTTACCGTGAGTCCGCACAGGGGAAGACACGCCAAGAATAACAAGATTACAAAATCAATATCGGTGTGTTCGCAATCTGTGAAGCAGGTAAAATAAAACAAAGTTTTTGTGATTTCTTGACAAATTTGTTCACTTGTCGAGAACTACGCGAACAATCAATAAAACATCATCATATAAAACATCTTCATATAAAATATCGTCATATAAAATACAGATTTAATCCACCTCAGGTTAACTCCAGTAGAAATATCCTAGTCTGGTCGAAATACATTACTCTGGACGAAATCCGCATTTCTTTTAGAAATATCTCGCAGTACACCTACTACTTGCCAAATATTCGGGTGGACGTGATAAAATTGCGAATTATAATGCGCATGGAACGATTTAGGACCATTTGCTGTGCGGGGAGATTGCATTTCACATGAAGTTCATATTTCAATAGGAAAGGGGCACAACAATATATAACATTGTAATAAGTAGTTGTGACTTTTCACACCTGTAATAGTTCAATACTTCTAAGGCGTTTGACAGAGTAAGCCATAAAATGGTAGTAAATAAGGTAAAAACCATTGGAGTGGATAAGAAAGTCATTTGCTGGGTAGAAGAATTTTTAAAAGGTAGAAAACAGAAAGTTAGTGTAGGAAGTATAGTATCCAAAGAAGTTGAAGTAAAAATGGGTGTGCCACAGGGTAGCGTATTGGGACCATTGCTATTCATTATTCTAATGAATAATTGTGTTGATTGTTTACTATCTGAAATTAGATTGTTTGCAGATGACATAATGCTGTATAAAAGAATCAAAACGATAGAGGATTGTAAACAGTTGCAGGGTGATCTGGACAGGATATCTAATTGGGTTGGTAAACATGGAATGAAGATAAATGCAAAGAAGAGTCAGCTTATTAGATACACAAATAAAAAACAAAAGGTTAATTATGAATATAGGGTGGGGAAAGAATTGCTTGCTGAACACTTGAAATATAAATATCTTGGAATTACTTTTGATAACAAACTTAACTGGGCAGGACACATAGGACAAGTGGTACGACAAGGTTTCAAAGTTCTGCACTTGTTGGAGAGAGTGATGAGGGGATGTACGAGAGAAGTCAAGGAATTGGGTTACAAAACTTTGGTCAGACCATTGCCCTCATTTTACGTATCAAATACAGGAGTTGGAGAGGGTGCAAAAAAGGACGGATAGATTTGTTTCTGGAAATTATCGCAGAATGCAATCAGTGACGGATATGATAAAGGAGCTGGAATGGGATTCATTGCAAGACAGGAGGAGAATGAGGAGGGTCATGGGAGTGTACGGGGCATATACTGGCGATGAGGAATGGAAAGATATTGCAATAGGTATGAAAAGTAGTGCATGGAAGGGAAAAGATGACCATGACCACAAGCTGGCACTCGATTTCAGACACAAGGGTGTAGGAAGATTCTCTTTTTTAGGTAAGGGTGTCAGGGATTGGAATGAGTTACCAAGAGAAATGATGAATAATTTACCGAAAACTTTGAAAGAATTTAAAGATAAAATTTGTAGAGGGCAAATGTAGGTAGGTGCAGGATAGGGGGAAGATGGGTGTGTAGGGAAATTGACACCGGAGCGTGTGCTCCATTGCAATTAAATTAAATGACTACTGCATTATTATGATGATTATTATGATTTCACGTTCACTTAGAACATTATGGTTGTGGGATTCAGTTATTTTCACTATGTCACTCACAGCATTGTTAGTCGTACTCGTCACCAATACTTTATACCGTTCTTTTGTACTACTCGCATACATACAGATCGTTTGCTTGATACATGTACTATTGGAGACGATACGGTCAAAACTGATAGATTACGTTGTGTGATAACGCGATGAAGTGTAGACAGGCGAACAGAACTATGATCTCGTGTTTTCCTTCTCCGGGTTGCGAATCACCGTACGATTTCTTGTTTACTTGGGTTGCGAAACACCAGATCAATCTGACCGCCAAGAACTATAGCAGTTTGCGAATCACCGCACGCCCAGATATAGATAAGGGAACGAGATTTAATTGTTAGAGACTGATATTGCGCAACTCATTCGAAACCTTTCAGAGAGACCTATTTAGGGCTTTCATTTAATGTGAATATAGATAGGGAACTTTTTTGAACTTCTTTGTTAATGTAACTGACAAATAATATTTTGAGTGGACTCACTAGAATTATTTCCAAAGCGATGTAATTAATATTGTGTGAGTTGGAATGTTCTGACAACTTTATTTCAATTTAAATATGGATCGGTGTTTGAAAACATAGAAGACAGTTTTAAATGTAAGAGTTTCAGACTATTCTAAAAACTTATTTGGATTAATTCAGTAGTTTTGGAATACCTTTCTGTTTGTGTTGATTTTTTTCTTATTTTCCTTATTGCTTTACGCCTCTTCGACGGCTAAGGTCATTAGAGGCGAAATGGGACTGGGGACAAGGAACGGGAAGGAATTCGGCCATGGCCTTTTTTGAAGGAAGCATCCCGGAATTAGCCTGGAGTGATTTGGGAAAACCATGGAAAACCCAAATCTAGGTTTCCGGATGGGGATTCGAACCCGTGTCCTCCCGAATGCGAGGCTTAGGAACTGAAGTTGTCTGTAGTCTCTATGACATATACTACTTCCTTAACAACACGATCTGTAATCAATTAAGAGACTTGCTGATTAATAAAGGGGAAGAGTGTTACAAACTGTTTTGAAATATACCTCGCGGCAAAATGGAACACCTTGTGGAGGAAAGTGATTCATGGAATGAAGCTGTTGTTTCTGTTTGAGCGTTCGGTTTTTTCTCGTCTGCAGATGGAGGATGGATCACCCGCGCTTCCCCAGCTGCCGATAGAGCGGACTCAGCGATCTCAAGGACTCCGCGGTAACTCGTTCACCGCTTCATAACTCTGAGCAAAACTGAATCAGAAGCCATAAATTTCCTTGCAACATTTCTCGCTATTACCGTCTTGCGGCTGGGTCGTGGCTTCCACTTCCCCGGCCGGAGAAATACAATAATTCTCAAGACTGGAGCTGGCGGCCACCTGATGCGGTAAACTCCGCCAGTCTTCCCCAGTCCGTTTCACAACGCGGCGTGCCGTGAGTCCGGTTTCGTGAGCTGGTAGTCTCGAGTTTGTGCCTGAGCTCAGGTGTTAGCAATTATCCTCTTATTGCGAACTGTCACTTGCACCTGGAGTATTTCCTTGCCGTTATACAGGTCACGCTTCTGTTCTTGAAGTCAATAATAACCACTTCTAAAACAGGTGATTTCCGAGACCCGCTAAACGCTCGAGTTGAAGGTAAACTGAAGTTCTCACTGTTACTCGTGCAAGCTAGCGGCACGACTTTCGAGGAATTTCTGACTTTCAACATGATTTAAAAGATCACTCGTGGGTATTTTCTAAGAAGATAACGGTTTTAAACACAACATCAAGCTGCAGGTTGCTAATGTCTTTAGTATATTTATCTGCCTCCAGATGGTTAATATTTAAATGTCCTCATTTTTATCTGTCTGCTTTCCTACGAAAAACCGCACGGAGTATAAACCAATGTATCATTAAATCCAGCGTATTTATATCATATTTATGCTAAACTGAGGCAACGATTTTCACACCTCCTAACAGAAAATCAAGAAACTACACATTTTGTAGCACTCATTTCAATAAAATTTGCGAACATAATTGAAAATAAGATAAAGTTATTTGTTGGTCTTAGTGTGGAATTATCTCAGAATCGTTAACAAATCCACAAAAATTGTACTTGTTACTATTATTTCACTTTTTTTCTTCCTACCATTTACGTATAACTATATTGTATGTGATAAGTTCATTTTTATTTGTGAAATGAATAGTTTATGAGGCGGAGATATTCACTTTGATGATTGAGAGATTCCGACTAAAAAAACCGCAACCTAGACCCACTGTCCGTCGCTTATTATCATTAGGGTTCTGATCAGATATTTTTTGTCTTCTTTTTTAGCTGTAATGCTTAGTTAAACATTGACTGAACGTTCCTAATTGTATTTTATGTAACATAACATAAATGCATATTCATGCTATTTTCCTAGTTTTGGTCATATTACGATAATATTTGTGCTGATATGATCATATTTTGACGAAAATCTGTTAATTTTTTAATAGTAGCGGGAATTTACTAGAAGTTAGAGATGAGAAGCAATTAAGATATTGTAATCCTATTATACATTGGAGGAAAAAACAAAACTAATTGTCACTTACTTGTCCAGAATCCCCACTACTCAAGAATTAAAGTTATACATTACAGTCACTCTATAAACGTTAATGTTCCGCCCGCCTTTCAATCTCGACAGGGTAGCTGCATGCCTGTGTTGAGCCGCGTCATTCAATGTAAATCTGCAGTGGATCAGTGAGTACCGCCATGCCGAAAGCAAAATGTTCTCATAGTGTGAAGTTACGGAGTTACGTCAAGGAATTTGAAGAGGAATATTGTAATACTGATGAAAGAGTTCTTTTCTGAAAATTGTGTGAAATTAAAGTGACTTCAACAAACCTACTTCGTGTCCAGCAGCATTGCGATACAGCAAGACACAAGAATAATGATTCACCGCACGGTACGGCGAAGCAGACATGTGTCCACCGACCAGGTTGAGGTGATGTGCGATAACTGGGACGAACCCTCAAGCCGCCATCCCGACCACACCATCTACCTTACTACTTCACTACGCCCTCGCTTCGGAATTGGACTCTTCCGAACTACTCGCTATTACAGCAGGGATGGTGAGGCAAGGCGCATTTCGCCACCCATTAAGGGTGCCCATGGGGAGGTTCGCGGAATCAGTGCACGCCACGAACCAGGCCGAAGACCCTTCCAAAACCTGGCCGTATAGCATAAGCCTCCATGTGTTTCCTTCGCGAACACCCACCCCCATCCAAACCCCACAGGGCAAGACGGAAGCCGCAGCGACCGGGCGCCGCGCAGGAGTGCCCCTTCACATGTTCCATCGCGCCAGCAGACCGAACGTATCGTCACTGAATACGCGGCTTCCCACACTAAGGCGCGCTCCTAGTGCGCTTTCTCCCGCACCAGCCTGACACTCGTGTCCAGTGCGAGCACGGGTTCCCACGCACTCGTCCAAGCTCCACAGAGCACCGTCGTAGCGCACGATCCCGCTGCAGAAGCCCGAAGGTCACCCCCAGCGCTCACAGGGTGATGATGCCCATCCCGGGTAAATGCCATGTACTACCAGCCCTCACTTATATAGAGTACTTACTGTGACAGCAAAGAGACTAAGCTTGCACCAGCACGGATGCCACCCCGACGCAGCAACCGGTGCCGTGGTACTGGCCCCTTCATTCGACTCCAGGGATTATGCTGCGCTGGCAGCAGAGGTGCACTAAACCTCTGAGGTGCTTGGTCTTCGTTCACCGGGACACCCCCAACACTGGAGCAGACTGGGCAAGCTTGCTTACCGACTTGAGCTGCAGCCAACACCGTATTGCGCTGAGATGGAGCTTGACTACCCAAAATCCTTCCTTCCAGCAGTGTACGCGAACTCCACTGAACCCCCAGTTGTTGTTTCTGTTGCTGTTGTTGCTGTTGTTGCTGCTGTTGTTGTTGTTGTTGTTGTTGTTGTTGTTGATGATGATGATGATGTTGCAGTTGTTGTTGTTGTTGATGTTGTTGCAGTTGTTGTTGTTGTTGTTGGTGGTGGTGGTGGGTTTTTTTTTAAAAAAAAAAGCTTCGTCAAATTCAAAACTGTCAATTTTATTTTAAAGAACTCTGTGGAATGATGGGTTTCCGCCATCATCGTACATAATTAAGTGAACATTTTAAAACCTTCTTGGATAAATGTTTAGTCATATTTTGTATTCTAGGCATTATTTACCCATTCTTAAGGTCATATTTGAATACATATTTCTGTGTTTTGTTTGGTCATAAAGACCCGAACCTTAGTTATTATTATTATTTTATATGGTATACGAAAGAAAATTTAATAATAATTTGTGATAAATATGCGAATATCTATGTTTTTGGGCTTGAGAAGATGTACTACATAACAGGTGGCATTGCACGCGCCCATAAGTTCTCTTGACACTCAAAGATTTAGCTGCCGAAATACCATTCTCTGAACCAATAATGCCATAGAAGTCATTTATACACTTTAGAATAAATAAAACAGAGAAGAGGCGAAAATCTTAACTCTCTATAATGACGTGAACGATAGTCACAAAAAATTATTTTAAAAATATTTTAATTATGTTTCTCAATACTTTGAACCACATATTGTAATGCCGACATTTGTTGCCAACAGCTGCCATTACTTTATTTTGATGCCGCCCCTATCAGCACAGGAGAGACCCTTCCCACGGCACGCTCTCGGTAGCTGGACTGGTCCAGCCGGCAAATGCACGGGCCGTGGGAATCCACCTTTTGTCCGTCATCCGTATCTTCTGATATCATATCACAAATAACCAAAAAATCGTATTACTTAAAAAAAAAAAGCATAGCTTTTATCTCCGGGAGATCCTCGGGGAGGGGGGGGGGGGATTTACCTCTAATGCCAGAGTTGTTTTGATTGCCCGCGTCTTCCGCCTCTCTCTGCCTTGAACGGTATACTAGAGGAGGAAGTGTTGCCACCTGTCAGCAAAGCGTGCAACTATCTTCTGTGCGTAAGAATTCAGTATTTTTTAGTTTATCAGATTGAAGTTTATGAGGCGGAGATTGAGGACCGACATAGCATTAACCCTGGTGATTGTAGAAAACCGCCTAAAAAACTCGGTTGGTATGCGCGGAGGCCCAGAGGCATTATTCTCCTTGCATGAAACGGCGCATTAAGGAAAGTATCAACTAATGAAATACTTTTGCTGTCTAAGAAATAAGAGAAGTCATTGGAGGATAGCCAATGCAACAGATTGCCTTCAACATCTCCAGCCTAAATAATAAAACATAGAGCAGTCGAACTGGAACTGATAAAAAAAAAGTACAGCACAGGCTTTCAGCAAGAAGCTGACTTCTCGCGATAGCATTCATACAATTCTGTCCCCCAATCTGAAGGTAATGTATATCAGCAATAGATTTATGTGATATGATAACTGTGGGTGAGTGGACAACTTCCGGGCCTGGCATATAATGGCTTCTAAGTCGACAAACGTTAAAGCGAAAACCAGATATAAATGACTTATTACTTCGCATAATAATCGATGAAGATATTGTTGATAGAAATTCAATGATCTACCAGATCATTTCTGATGGCGAGAGTTTGATATTTCCGTATCATAAGGAGAGGAAGACTCTGACATCCTTCTGTATTTTCCCCAATAGAGAAATGACGCCTTCATCAATTCCGCAGAAACGTCAGAGCTCATTCCATTCACTCACTGTACCGGTTTGGTTTTTCCTGACTCACTAACATCCAGTATTATTTGTGGTTACCTTCTTCCTTCTAAAACTCATGTACAGGCACTGTGTGGGGTAGGAGAACTGAAAACAAAGTCTTCGGTTGGAGGATTACCTGCAATAGTTTTAAGATTTATGGGATAATAACTGATGTCTTGCGATATGCACCGTTGTTGGAAATTTCTTTCGGAAATATCATTGTATAAGAATATTGTTAGATTCAATCAGTAAATTATTTCCAGAACTGAAGTGCAGCTGAAACAACTTATATTGTTTCGCTTTCAGCAGTAATCTCAGAAAGTTAAAACTGTAAGGATTAGTTTTAGGATAGTGGGGTCCCTTATTAGCGGAAGGTATGTTACGTTTAATGAAAGCTATTAACGGGAGTATGAAAAAATACAGTTTTGACGTTTTTTAATGCATATTCGCGTTCGTAGATAGTCATTATAACATCATTATATGTACAGATATTTATAATAGACTCCATAGATCACATACGCTTTGATTTAAAATAAAACTCACTCGTGCTACTTTTTAAGAGTTTTCCATACAAATTTAATACCCCGCAACAATTAAAGGTCAATCAAGCGTTGGACGTTAAAATCTAAATATCATTCTGGATTCCAGTGTCAACTTCGTGGGTCCTAGATGACAGAGAAATATGTTGGAATGACAGATGGAGTACTGAGAATGATAAAGAATTGAAGCCACCATACAATTTTGTCGTCTTATTATTTCAGCCTGAAAGTAATATAAAACGTTTATTTATTTTTCTTTACTTCAGAGAAAAAAATGCGTCTTCATAGTCAAAATGATTTATTGTCACTTCTTAACGCAAATAGCTTCAAATTTTTTGATTTTATTCCATGAAAAACTCCAGCGGTTTGAAATTGTTTATAACTTTCAAGATTGTGGAATTTCTGTTTCCAACTTTCGAATCCTGTCTACATCGTAGTTTGATTTCACGTCACTATCTTTTTACTTGGAGCCGTGAAAAATATCAGTGACCTCGATTATTCAAATTCCATCAGTATGTAAGAAAGAATCTTTTCTGCGCTTTTACAGAAAGCCTCCGGTGGTACATTTCTTTTCGTAAAAAAAGTGCTTTTTTTATATTTCTAGAATAATTATTATACCGAGCGTGGTGGTGTAACGGCTAGCGTTCTGGCCTCGCATTCGGGAGAACGGCGGTTCGAATCCCCGTCCGGGCATCCAGATTTGGGTTTTCCATGGTTTCCCCAAATCACTCCAGGTGAATGCCGGGATGCTTCCTTCAAAAGGCCATGGCCGAATTCCTTCCCATTCCTTGCCCCACATCCTTTCCCGTCTCTAAAGACCTAGTTGTTATAGGAGACGTTAAGCAGTTAAAAAAAAATAGAATAATTATTTTGAAGGACAGGATAAAAGGAAAAAGATTAAATTCGTTATAAAATTCCTGAAACAACATGCCACACACGAATTTTTTTCAAAGTATTAACGAAGCCTAAATGTATCTTTGTTTGAAGCAGCTCAGAGACTTATCCAGATGTGCACCAATTTAAGTTTGAACCTAAACTTAACGACCGACTTAATGGAACAGGTTGTTCCCGCTTAAAACAGTTCTGAGATGTGGAACAGCCTTTACTGGACGAGAGTATCTTTTTCCGAGAAGTCGTAGATGTCGACGAGATGGCCGAACCTTCTCGTTCGCCTACGAGCTGACGGCGCCCTGGCCCGACCTGGGTGACCCCGCAACCAGAGCTCCCACGGTAGCCCCAGCCCCATCCGATAAACCTTACGAGCTAACAGTGCCCACAAGTTGGAATAAATTTAATCTATATATTAATACGCTAAGCGAAAACGTTGGATACACTTTTAAGAATATTGCGCGCACGGAGAAGTGTAAGATTTAGCATAGTTAAAGTTTATATGGAGAAGAAGTGCATAAAGCCAAAATCCACATATAACATGTGTTAAAAATACATTAAATTAAATAAAATAAAACATCCGTTGTATACATTCAATTGTTTTTAAGTGTCAACGACACTTAGCGATTCTGCCAATGTCTGTGATCTTTGGTCAACAGTAAAGAAAAAAATAATCAGCATAGCTATAACATGTTACAGATACATTATTAAATAAAAAATAAAATTGTGAACGTGTGTGTGAGTGAAATCGGATCGGAGCCAACTCTCTGACGTGTATTTCCCCATGGTATTTCCAGCATTGAGATACTCTGTGGTCTTTGGTCAAACCAAAGAGTCGCTTAAAGTAGAGATAATCTTTGAAGTTATAAAAGGAACATTTCGAAAATTAATGTAGCGATTCTGCCAGATACTATATGGTCTTTCTATTATTTAAAAGGTTAAACTTTGGTTAAGGGTCTTTTGACTTTTGAATTTCAGTAATTTCATAACTTTTTTTTTTTTTTTTTTTTTTTTTTTTTAAATTTGCACCTACTTCCATTATGTTTCGATATAGAACATTGACAGGTCGGAGAGAGACAGAAATAATACCAATTTGCGTGAAATTCAAAATAGACCAAATTTAAATAGTGAACACACAAAATGCTGATATTATTTTGATGGATACATTCAAATGCGCTCTAAATGTCATTCCAAGAAATTTTGTAGTTTCGAATTTACAATGCAGGTTTTGCAATGCAAAACATTTCGAATCAGAAGTCACTACAGGTGAAAGGACTGCATTTACTTCATGTTGTTATAGAGCTAAAGCAGTTTTACTGGTCTTGAATCAAAATGAATTTTTTAAATTCAAATGAACAAACGGTAAATAGAAAATCAAAAATTATTTTGAAAACATTTCATCATTTGCTATGGTTAGTCCAGAGGCTAAAATTTAGAATACAGTCATGCGTGGAGTGCATCATTTTAATTTTATAGGTATTGCAGGGAATTAAGGCAAACAACACAAGGTATAACGTATTGCAACACACCCGCAGCCAACGGTGTCAATGTATACAGTATATAACATATCTATGCTCGCAGCAAACGCAATAGAACAAATTCAAATAATGATAATTACTCTTTCATGAAAGAAGTTAAATAACTTAATGAATTACGGTCGAATTTCGACCCTTGGGCGATCAGTAGTTTCTTGTTATTCCGTTTAACCAAATATATCAACACCTACATTGTATGCTACAAAATTTCGATATTTTCCTCTTTCTGCTGGGATGTAACCTCGTTGTTTAGCCTAGCTAATGTTCTTGTAGAAGTTTTAACAGAACAGAAAGATAATTGTGACATGCAGCTAAACTTAAACCTATAGCTATACTCTCTATTAGTGCCACTAGCCCACGGCTGTTGAAGAATAATACGAAACGGCTTGATTGAAATGGCTTTTACCAGTTTTCGCGGAAATAAATTGACTTTCAGGATTATAATGTGTCTTGTCTCCTAGTTTACTCAAAGCTTCACTAAAGTTAAAAGCAAAGTAATAACATGAGTATGAGAATGTGTGTAATTTTCAAGTTTATTTAGCTCGTTATCAACTTATATACCGAGCGTGGTGGTGTAACGGATAGCGTTCTGATCTCGCATTCGGTAGGACGGCGGTTCGAATCCCCGTCCGGGCATCCAGATTTGGGTTTTCCATGGTTTCCCAAATCATTCCAGGCAAATGCCGGGATGCTTCCTTAAAAAGGCCATGGCCGAATTCCTTTACATTCCTTGCCCCCGTCCTTTCCCGTCTCTAAGGACCTCGCTGTTGAGAGACGTAAAGCAGTTTAAAAAAATCAACTTATAAAAGCGAAATATGCATGAAAATCTTAAAATTACATTAGAAAAGCCCCCAAAAATGTTGTGTGTTGACAAATGGATGCCGGAAGTAAGGAATCGGAGATTCTTAACCTTATTCCCAGTGTTAAGGATTTCACGTTTAGACATTAGTCACCGTATTTACACTGATATGTAGGTAATTTAGAAAAGAGTATGTATTTGGGTTAAGGATTCAAAATCCCTTAGAATATGACAGTGCATGGTCGAACACATTTTAAATCAGAAGTAGCTGTAATGTTACATTTTAGGGTGAGCGGGATGAAAACACTGGAATGGTATAATAGCAAAATACGTCATCACTAAAGCGTCAGTTAAGCTCGAAGAATATTCCAAATGAGTTAGTAGTTATTAGATTTTGAGCTTCTGACACAAAATGGTATCGTAATACAAGATTAGTGCAACGAGTTGTAAGGTATAGAGTCCTTACTAGAGATTAATGTTTTTGTTTGTAAATATTATTAACCTTGGAAATTTAGTTGATAGGTCAAAGAAATCGATAGTGATGTTCTGGAATATCTTTGGCAGATAAATGAATAGAAGATAAGAAACAGAATGATTTTATGAAAGCATTAACATGCGATGATTTATGCAAACGAGAAGGCTGTAAGAAAAGAAGCTTAAATGAAATTGTATCTCACTTTATAGTTGACAAGTTTATGAATAAATGTTACAGAAATGTATATACGACCTGAGGGCACAAAAAACTATGAACTGGTATATGATATGTGAATATTGTGTGTCTATAAGAAGTGATGTATCGATAAACGCACCGATGATAAGTAGTAATTGCATATTATATAGTTGATGTAAGATACAAAAATAAATTGTATGTTTGATGGTTCAAGGAAAGTTGAATGAGCTTTCCGAGAAAATATTTAATATTTAATGATGGTAAGATTAGGTTTTTCATATGCTGAGATTCCGGATCAGTACCAGATACTGTAAGCCAGAAATAAAAAATTCAAATTATGTTAAATGTCTGGTAAGTACGAAAAGGAAAAGTTAAAACCAAAAATAAAAAATACGTAAGCGTGTGAACCAACAAAAGTCGCGTACTCTAAAGAGTACTTCAAAATACTTGCTGCTATTTTTTAAAAATTAAGTTGTAAGTTCAATTTTTTAGTTAAGAATGCGGTATTCATATATCAGACCAAGGACTTTAAAATCACGCTTTCGGCAACATTTTTCCTGTTGATGTTTACAGATAAACTTGGGTTGTGAATAAACAATTGCTAAAGAAACCCAATGAAGAGCAATACAAAATTATAGAGGAAGTAAAAGCTAAATGTAAAAGTAGTGAAAGAAATAGAGAAAAAGTAATTTTATTATTTATAAAACTGAAAAACAGCTTTCTAAAACTGTAGGACGAGATGAAGAATGTATCAAAATTTCCGAAAGACTGATGACGCAATAAAAGTTTGATTCGCTTACATTTGTAGTTGATTCATGTAATACTTAATTTATTTTTTTCATTTATGAATTTGCAGAAATGATGGTACAAGAAACTGACGTCGAATAGCATAAATATTATATATATTTTATGATTATGATTACGGTGAGATAATCATAAAATCATTAAAAAAATAACAAGGATGAAGTAATTAGCTGAATAGGGAAATAGCCCCTTGTCACATTACAGTAGGCTTGCCCCCTTCAGTAATTACCTTATTTTAATTATTATATTTATTCTATGCCAAGTACCGAATGCTATGAGCATCGGTGACTTGGGAGACTGACAGTTGATGAGTACGTCAGAGAGAGTGTGGAGTCGTGCAGAGAACGTCGTGTGTATCGTTCCTCTGGTTTTTGTGGAAGTGATGGAAAGAATTGTTTTTACACTCTGAAGAACCTGCATCTTAGGATTATATAGTCACTACCAGTAATTTTACTTGTATGTGCTTTAATTACTTTTTTCCATTGGTAGCCGGGTACATTTGTGCAGTACAAAACTGTGAATAAATCTTTGGTTTGTGTTCTGCATACAGGTGGAGTTATTTGAAGAAACTTTTCATTAGGTAGGTATTGATTTGTACCCTAGCCAGCTAATGGTGGCAGCCGAGATTAATTTAATTAACGAAGTCTGATCGTCCTTACATTAGGTGGTCGAAACTAATCATATAGGGGACTAATTTGTAAGTCGGAAGGAACTGTTAGCAATCACGTACTATTCAATTTGTTCTCCGACATGGCGACCGTGACAGGACTCGAACCTGCAATCTTCGTAATTCAATTCAGTTCAGGTGGTGACTCCATAACGGTTCGGTCGTTCATCCATGAGTTATGGAATTCTAAAAACACAGGATAGATTGTGACTATTCTGTTAGAAGGCACCGCTGTATGGAAGAGCAATGAAGAGATTCGCAGACCAGCCGATGACGACCTGTAGCTACCGCACTCCCGGATTACGAGCAGGCCACACCCAGCCGCCTCCTCAAGTCGTGCTGGTTGTAAGACGTCTGAATAGCTGCCGTGAGTCCACCTGCCCTGCGTGGTTTACGGCGCCTGGCAGATACCGTGCAGTCGCCGTTACTGCCAGGCTGTGCTAGCTGAACCGTGCCGTACCGAGCGACCAGTATCTCCCGACCATCGATGACCGCATACATGGCAAGCAGCAATCTTAAAGTGGCCGGCGTATACGACAACACAATTATCTGACAACAGCCTCGCAGTGAAATAGCAATCTATCTATTCTCCCGAGGTGGCCACTAACGACTGGAGTCTTTAATTCTTTAACAGATTACAAAATGAATTCTTTTCAACCCTAGTCTAAATACGTGTCATATGCGCGCCGCATCAGCTACCAACTTGTGTTCAGTAGAACCGATTCCTGCGATATCTTTATTTTTCCAATTAATAGTACATAATCTATTCTCAAGACTGACGCCGCCTAATCTTCCGTAAATTACATCTCGCCACATCTGACTTTTAACTATCCTATACATTTCAGAATTGTTTAACAGGAAATCCTACCTAATTTAGCAGTGGAATTGTTAAAAAAAGGAAGCAGTAACATTTGACGAATTAAATTTAGGTATTAAGAATTATCTCAGAAATCAGCTGCTCAGTTGCAAAGTTCTCTCCCTTAACTGTCTATACCTAGCCAGAAACATTTTTGTCTATGTCCACATTTATAGTGTGGATAAAATGCAATGACGTGTTTAATTTCGCAATCACTAATAATTACCACATTAGAGTTTCACTTTGCTAAAAAAATAAATTAAAAAAAATTATTCTAGCATTATAGAGCGTGAAAATAAACTGGTAAAATTAATAGGCTGATGATTGACATTGTCAAATCTTGTCGTGTTGAAGAATTTTGTATAGATAGCTTCCAAAGTGTTGCTTGTATCTCGCTGATTTTTACAAATTCCATAATGTGATTTTGAGGGGGGGTAAATAATCTTCTAGGTCCTTAGGTTTATTGCTTACAATATTAAACATAACCTGTAATAACATTTAAACTAAAGAGTTATATTTTTCTGGCAGTACAGTCTTGATGTCTTGTTGTATTACAATCTTTAAAATTTGCCGTCGCATGCTTTATCCAGGTCCAGATGTGTGCAGCCGTTTCACAAGTAAGACGATGACATTCCTACATGCATCAAATCGGTCTCTTGATTTTAAATACATTAGAGATAATTAAACTTTTGTCGGTATAATTTCACTGGCAACTTTATATCATGCGGCTTACATTTCGGAGGGTAGCCCTTCATGGAAGATCAGGTAGAGTTTGAGCAGTGTTCTCCAAGTCGAAAGACCTACGTCGATCCTCTGCCAGGTAACTCCAACAACCCTGCTTATGTTCTTGTCCCATCGGTCTGGTATGCTTCCTCTCGATCTCTGGTGATATTTATGGGCTCCACTCTAATATTGACTTTGTCCATCTTTCGTCTTTTATTCTGAGCAACATTACCCGCTCACTCAAGGAGGCTGTCTTCTCTTAGATGTTTATGACCTCTGTTACTGATGTAATTTTGGTTGCTCTCTTCCTGTCTTGTCTAGGTAAACCCAGCATAGGTCGCTGTGCTCTTCTAAGCCATATACACTCCTGGAAATTGAAATAAGAACACATTGACGCCGGTGTGTAAGACCCACCATACTTGCTCCGGACACTACTAGAGGGCTGTACAAGCAATGATCAAACTCACGGCACAGCGGACACACCAGGAACAGCAGTGTTGGCCGTCGAAGGGCGCTAGCTGCGCAGCGGTTGGGCACCGCCGCAGTCAGTGTCAGCCAGTTTGCCGTGGCATACGGAGCTCCATCTCAGTCTTTAACACTGGTAGCATGCCGCGACAGCGTGTACGTGAACCGTATGTGCAGTTGACGGACTTTGAGCGAGGGCGTATAGTGGGCATGCGGGCGGCCGGGTGGACGTACCGCCGAATTGCTCAACATGTGGGGCGCGAGGTCTCCACAGTACATCGATGTTGTCGCCAGTGGTCGGCGGAAGGTGCACGTGCCCGTCGACCTGGGTCCGGACAGCAGCGACGCACGGACGCACGCCAAGACCCTCGCATCCGCAGTGCCGTAGGGGACCGCACCGCCACTTCCCGGCAAATTAGGGACACTGTTGCTCCTGGGGTATCAGAGAGGACCATTCGCAACCGTCTCCATGAAGTTGGGCTACGGTCCCGCGCACCGTTAGGTCGTCTTCCGCTCACGCCCCAACATCGTGCAGCCCGCCTCCAGTGGTGTCGCGACAGGCGTGTATGGAGGGACGAATGGAGACGTGTCGTCTTCAGTGATGAGAGTCGTTTCTGCCTTGGTGCCAATGATGGTCGTATGCGTGTTTGGCGCCGTGCAGGTGAGCGCCACAATCAGGACTGCATACGACCGAGGCGCACAGGGCCAACACCCGGCATCATGGTGTGGAGAGCGATCTCCTACACTGGCCGTACACTTCTAGTGATCGTCGAATGTGTATATAAAGTTTCCCAATCCTGGGACAATGAATTCAAGGTGTTCTTATTTCAATTTCCAGGAGTGTACTTTCAATAAATTATAACTTAAACGAGAGCATTAACAGTACTATTTAAATTAAACGCTTCAGGTCCTGTTTTACATCGCAATATTTCTGACGCAAGATCTTATAATACGAAACAGTTAAATTAGTTTTATTTTGATTATATGTTTTTACATGTTTAATTACAAAAACTTTCAATAAGTGTTGTTTCTTGTTGAGCGTGTAGATCTCTTGGAGATGTTTCGGAGTACGTACTTTCATTAATTGTCTATTCAGGCACAGAAATGACTTTGACAATGCCAAGGAACACAACTAGCGTTTCAACTTCAGGACAATAGCAACTTAGACGGATTCTGCAGAAGATGGTATACTAAACTAGTGTATTAAATGCTGGAGGCCCTGTTTCACATATGAGTGAAACGTAATTTCCTGATAACGAAGCGATTCTAGTATGTTTCACGCAGGTATATACAAAAAGCTTTGTCGTACTAATGTCAAATTAAAGACATAGAAATTCTAGTCATAACGAAAATTAAGCCCCGTTACTTTTTAATTCAGGCGCACTACAAATGGGCCACGTATTAACTAATAACTAGATACTAGAATAATTTGTATGATTTTCCTGACAAGAATGAAAGGATGGAATTGAACTAGTTTTTAAATATTCTTATTTACTGAATGGCCTAACTCATCAATGTGGCTTCACATGCTAAAATACCTCCATGCTCGGTGGAAGAGGTGTAATGGGACCAGGTTCATATCCCAAGCCCGGTATACAGGTCGACCTAATTATAGTTTTTAGGTGGTTTCTGACACATTTCACAAACAAAAATTTTCTTATCTTCCAGAACAAAAACATACACTTTTGGAGGACCTCTCCCTATTGTTGCAGGAGCAATAATCAGTCATTGAAGCATGAGTTGTGGTTAAAAGCTTCCCAACATAAAGGGGGCATTAGGTTTCCATGAGTCTAAAGGTCACTTCATGCGTGACATAAACTAGCAGCAAAAAAGTCTTTACCTGAGACTTTTATATGTATCTTAGTGAATACTTGGTATTCAAACTGAGCGTGGTGGGTGAAAGGTTAATGTTCTGGTCTCGCATTCGGGAGGACGCCGGCTCGAATCCCCGTCCTGGCATCCAGATTTGTGTTTCGCATGGTTTCCCCAAATCACTCCAGGCGAATGCCGGGATGCTTCCTTCAAAGAGCCATAGCAGAATTCCTTCCCGTTCACTATCCCCAATCCCGTCCCGCCTCTAATGATCTAGACGTCGACGAGGCGTAAAACCATAAAAAGAATTGCTATTCAAGAACAAAATTCTTTTAAGTGGTAGCGAATGAATTGAGCTTCTGAACTGGGGTTCTGGACCAGAGAGCTATATAAGAGTCACAACCTCAGATCGGTCAAGCCACGCGCATGCCTTTCCGTCCGGCCAAAGTAAAACCCATTCAATGACGCCAATTACCTGGGCGCAGGTAGTATGGGCATTTCCTGTACTTCCCGCTCAAAGTTCAATGCCGTGAAATTAACCAAGGTACGCACCTGCTGTCATGGCGGACGTGGGCGGATAAGGATATCCGCGGCGGTCGCGAACGCGAGGCCCGACCAGTGCGTGTCACAGCTGGCTACGGAACCAGGAACCACACTCGAGTCGCGTCCAGGGAAGTAGAGTCGATCCGCAAGGTGCACGCGGCACGCTCCATAACACAGCGCGCCAACCCGAGTTCGCCTTAGTCTTCAGGCGCATTCCCACGATCCCTTGTAACGAAGGCGAGACGAGACGGGACCTCATTAGCCGAAGTGTAGGGACGACCGCGGGCCGCAGGTTAGTCCAAGCTTACCTTGCCGCCACCTCCGCACCACGTTTGTCACAGAGCACTTTACAGCAACAGAAGGGGTGCGCACAGCTGCTGCAAACCGATGGCAACAGCGCACCGCTACACACGCCTGTGATGTTTAGCGACTCAGAGTGGGTATATGCGTCTCATCTCTGCTAACAGAGGTGGCCCTGTTCCCATGGCGTGTGGTCGAGTATTCGTCCCGTCCTGTCCCGTCTCGCCTTCGTGGGGACGGGCCTTTCCGGATACAGCCTCCGCCACATCACAGCATGACGCCGCTGGGTTCAATATTCATCTGTCATCATTAGAACTTTCCTTGTGTTACACTTCAAGGAAAATGTGAATTTCTTCGCTTTAAGATTCTTATGTTGTCACTATTAGGTTATGGCATGTAATAAGATTAGTGGTGATGCAGGGAATAATTACAAAACTCCCATACTTAAGATGGTCCTTTGTTGAAGAGGACAATAAATATTAGCAATGAAAATCATATACATTATGTCAAAAATGTGTCATTTATTACTGTGGCTAGACATCTTTCTCCATTCACAGTTGTGAGTTTTTTACCTTCGAACATTAAATAAATTCCGGCAGGTCTCGCCAATCCACATTAGTATTCGTAATTGCTGGTGAAGTGGGACCTCACACAGTTAACCAAAATCAGTAGATGAGGTGTCTTTTCTCCACTGTGGTAATATCGATAGTTAAGAAAGGAATTTTTCGAAATTAAACCAGTGAATGGAAAAACTATGGACGATCAAGGTCACGGGTAAGTGATGGCTCACAGTATAGCTGGTAGGCTTCGCTGCCTTCGATAAGGAGTGATCGCATACTGCCAGATAGCTGCGCCGTATGTTACTTAGATATTGATTAACTGTGTGTGTTTCCTTGAGTAAGGAGCTTTCTTTACGGATATTTTGGTTTCTGGTAGGGAAACATTCCATCATTTCTAATTGCTTTGTAAGACTTTGTAAGAGTTTTGATACTTATCTGTTTTCGTTGACAAATCAACTATTGCTACAAATGAGTCAGTTTGTCTTTTTTCCTACTACAAACCAACAACCTTGCTATTCATCATGTACCATACGAGAAATTTTCGCATGGGCCACCTAGTTATTTTATAAAACGCCAATGCATTAAAATAAAAACATACAAATAAACAAAACAAACAAATAAAAAAAAGTAAAAAAAAAAAGAAACAAGCAAAAAATATAAAAACACGAACAAAAATTCCGACAGTTGCATTGGCGTTTTATTAAATATAGGCTACTATTTTCACAAGAAAGAAACAATCCAGAATCATTATGTACTTTTAACAATAAAGAATAAATATTAATTTAAAAAAACAAATCTACATCTGACAGAAAGATGCATTGATAAATTTTTCTCTAAAATATCAATTAATAAGCACATTTATTTTTTTGTTGCTGGTTTTTATGATCCGAATCGATTGATAAAAACTTTAGATGTCCGGTAGACATTACGTCCATAGGTATCAGCTCCCCTTATTCAAACTTCTGTTCATCGAATACATGTCATAATTGTGGAAAAGTTTAATGTGCAACATAGAAACTTCTGATGTAGGTTAGACAAAAATTTCAGTGAAATGTGTAATTTTTCTTTCAAGCATCTGTAGTTTACCTTTGAAACGGCTAGTATAAAATTAGTATACATATTAATTATTCCAGCAGCAGATATAAACAAGATCTGAACAAATCTTTTTGTTTGCTTCAACGAGTTCTGGTAAATCAGATGTTGGGGAGTAGTGATCGAATTGGCGTATCACAAAATATTAATGTTTTGCTATTCAAATTATTAAGAAGCAGATGTATTCGAAACTGGTGGGGCGTTGTTGGCTTATTGGGAACAATATACTACCGCTGGAGATTCGTTAGGTTTTGCTTCCACAGTTTAACAGAATACTGCTACTTAGGACGTTCATTTCAAACCATCCAATTCTATTCGACGAATTTTAAATAATATAATTTTTTTCAGATTTCGTTTCCATCCACACAACATATTCCTTGGGCTGAAAGTTCTAGTTTTACATCACTACTTAAGGATTTAATCCAGAACTACTCTCCAAAGCTCATTTATAGTATACATTTGTGTTTTGTGTAGTAGAAAATATATCTGTGTGGCTTAGTTACTGCGTTTTTAAAACAGGTAAACGACTCTAAAATACTAAAATGCTGTTACCTAAAAAATAATCAGAGTAATCATTTATACTTAGCGGCCATCATTTATGTCAATTACTTCATTGCTGTATATGCAGCCTAGGAAGCACTATATGACATTGATTTTCTTTTTACTTCATAAAAACAGAAAGCACTGATCGTCATTATTAAATATCAAGAACCTATTTTACATTGTTTAATGTAAAAAAAAGTGATTAAAAGTATAGGCCGGAAAGGTTTATTAAATATCAGGTAGGGCTATCGACGAAAAAATGGGATTGTAATTTCTATTATGTTTTACATTTGACTGAGATCGTAAATAATCTTAGCAAAGTAAAGGTCGAGAAACTAAAACATCGGTAATACCAATTTGAGACATTTACTTGCTGTGATATCCGGAGTTTTCCAAAAGTACTGATCAAAGGTTATGGTTCATAGGAGCTAGGAAATGGCCTGAAAATTATGACTGCTTTCGACTTGAAACACAGAAGCTATGTACATGTAAATTCAATAAAACACACGGATATTCACAAAAAAGGAATCAGATTTTGCATTTTTATTTCTCACAAACTGTAAGAGCTACAAGTACTTCCTTACACCACTGGTTTCAGAAAGGTTCGAAGTATTACTGTAGTGAATTTCCGCGGATTCCGTGCGATAGAATTTTCAATTGTTTCGATTTTTTTAAATTATGGCTTTACGCTTCGTCGGCGTAGAGGTCATTTGAGGTGGGAGGGGACTGGGGACAAGGAACAAGAAGGAATTCAGCCATGGTATTTTTGAATGAAGCATCCCTCTATTCGTCTGGAGTGATTTGAAGAAACCATGGAAAACCCATATCTGGATGCCCGGACGGAGATTCGAAACGGCGTCCTCCCGAATGCGAGACCAGAGCGCTTACTACTCACCCACCACTCTCAGTAAGAACTTCTGAATATGATCAGCATCTTCTTTTTCGTTCGAGGTCAACCAGGGCTTTTTCCCTTTGCGTATGCACCCATCTTCAATGTCATACATTTCGCAGTGTAATTATTAAATTTATGGCAGAATTTTCTTTTGCTACTATATCTGCAATCTTTGTTGGTGGCCTCTCATGCAAGGCTTAATGCACCTATAATTTTACAGCCATTAACTACTACACAGTTTCCCTAATATACCTGTAACTCTCTGCTAAAATTACTGTTGCCACTTACTCTGAAAGTACAGTGTAGCAGCTAGTTACTAACTGTCCATTCAGCAGGTTTCTGTCTATTTCAGTACGAAATACAGTCTCGCGCCTCATATATGGTTAAATTTTTCAAAACAAGGTAAGCTTCTCCATATGTGATTATCAGGTTAGGGAGGATATACAAAAAGAGGCAACTTATACGTCAAAGGAAATACTAAGAACTAGGGTACAGCAGCAGCCACGCCAATTTACTGCCTCTTAATTTTCGGCAGCGGGTTTTGGAGACTTTGTCGTTAGACATTTCCTCCAAGTTTGTTAGGTGAGTCATGTCCTGGCTGTAGGTGTGTCTGTAGTTTTGGCGTTCTTAATTGTCTATCGTAGATTCAGTGTCTAATGATTCGTGATGAGAGCAATGGGTCCGACATAGGGTCCGAGTCCAGTTGGATAACTCCCAAGCTCTTTTATTAGTGGGTTTGCAGAGTTTTGCGCTAGTTTGTAGAATTTGATAGCGAGTTCTTTGAATCTATGTCTCAGGGTTTGGAGACCTGTAGCTTCAAGTGTGGCATTGGTGGGGAACCTGCTGTCTACGTGCAGGGCTCTCTTTAGTGCTCTATTTTGCACAACCTGTAGACGGTGCAGATGAGTGTTGGCAGCGTAACCCCATACAGGGCAGGCATATTCAAACATTGGCCTGATCAGGGAGCAGTAGATCCGCACGCCCGTGGACGCAGGTAGCTTGCTGTCCTTATTGATAAGCGGGTATAGTGCTTGCAGCCTTGCGCTGGCACGTTTACGCAGGTCCTCTATGTGGGCTCTCCACGTTAGTCTTGAGTCCAGTGTAACTCCCAGGTATCGTACAGTTTTGGACCATGGTATCTGATTGCTGTTTAATTTCAGCTGAGGGTCCGGCTGCGGACGCAAGCGTGGCCCTCTTCTTCTAGTTAACATGATGGCCTGGGTTTTGGCGGGGTTGATCTCAATTCTCCAACGCCTCGCCCAGGCCTCAAACCCTAGTTCTTTTTCCATACAAAACGTGTTACAGAAAAAGAACTAGGGTTTGGATCTTTAGGTCGAGTCATATTTTTTCCCCCGCCTTATTATTGAGCTGTAATACTGAATTAAACACCTATTGTATTGAAATGTATTAAATATAGGATATAAGTGCATATTCAGCACATTTTCTTAGATTTGGTCATATTACGATAGTATTTATGATCATATGGTCATAACTTGAGGAAAAATCTGGTAATTTTTTAATAGAACCACTATTTCACTAGCAGATATAGATGAGAAGAAGTTAATTATCTACAGAACTTTACTCCTATTATGCATTGTAGGAAAAAACAAAACTAATTGTTACTCAATTAGTCAGAATTCAATGCCAAGAATTAAAATTTTATATGATTGTTACTTGTTCCGCCTGCCTTTTAATCTCGACAATGCAGCAGGAGCATGCCTGTGTCGAGCCGCGTATATCAGTGTAGCTAATATTAAAAAAAAAAAAAATCCTCAGTCAATGTTAAATCTGCAGTGGATCAGTGAATTATTATTATTCTCGTATCAAAAACATCAAAATACACAGTTAAGTACATTTTGTAAATCAACAACTTTAAACACACTTGGCCCAGTACTTCGCAACCTCAATCGCATTGTGTGTTACTTGAAACAGGTCTTCGTTGTTGCAGGATGATGAGAATATAGGGCACTCGAGCATATGATTCATAGTTTGGTCTTCTCCACATTCGCATTTAATACTGGTAGTATCAGTATAACCCCATCTCATTAGGTTTTCCTTGGACCTGCCCACTCCTGTTCGCAATCGATTTAAAGACCGCCAGACGTTCCAGTCTTCTTCATGACCAGGTGGCAAGCGCTCTACAACTATCAGTGGTACCGAGATGTTGGGAACCCTCATTTTCCATAACTGTACTCTTGCCTTTTCAGGTGACCCAATTAGTTCCCGTGATGTTCTGAGGAAGCTTTTCCTGGATTTGAGTCTCTGGGTTGGTGGTATATAGCCGTGTAGTGGATGAGCGCTTTCCCTTTCTACTTTGGTCCTCTCCTTGTTCGCAGCCACTTCTCTCCGGATACTGGGTGGTGCAATGCCCGAAAGCTGGTAAAGCCTATCAACTGGGGTAGGCTTTAAGCAACCTGTCACTAGCCTACAGGTGTTATTGAGGCCTACATCCACCTGTTTGGTATGAGATGATGAGTACCAAACTGGGCATGCATATTCTGCAACAGAATAACAAAGGGCCATTGCCGATGTACGTATAGTTTGTGGTTGACTGTCCCACTGTGATCCAACTAATTTGCGCAGTAAGTTATTTCTTGAAGAGATCTTCATTTTGCAATTCATGCAGTGCTTCTTATATGTGAGGGTTCTATCGAGTGTCCCAGATATTTCTGGGTGTTACATGTCTGCAGTTCGATACCTGACCACATTACTTTTAACTTACGCTGAGCTTTCCTATTTTTTATGTGAAAGGCACACACTTCAGTTTTTGAAGGGTTAGATCTTAAGTGGTTTTCCTTATAATAGCTTGATAGGCCTTCAAGAGCAGCAGACAAATTTCTTTCTACAACTTCAAGTTTTGTGCTCTGTGAGGCTAGAGCTAGGTCATCAGCGTACACGAAGCTCCTGGTAGCTGGATGTAATGGCTGATCGTTTGTATAAGTGTTGAAAAGTATTGGGGCCAGTACACTACCTTGAGGTAGGCCATTCTTTTGTGCCCTCCATCGACTGCGCTGTTCTTGATAATCAACGAAAAACCTACGATTCTAAAGAAGAGTAGCGATGAGTTTGGTTAATCCGGTGGCCTTTGTCAGACTGTAGATCTTGTCAAGTAATAGTTGGTGGTTAACAGTATCGTATGCTGCTGACAGGTCCACAAAGACCACGCCCGTGGCTTTACGGGTCTCAAATCCATCCTCTATAAACTGTGTTAGGTTCAGTAGTTGCCCAGTAAAACTTTTGCCAGGACGAAAGCCAGCTTGTTGTGGCATAAGTTTTGGATCAACCACAGGCTGTATACGATTCAGAATTAATCGTTCAAATATTTTGTAGAGATGACACAAGAGTGCTATAGGTCTAAAATCTTTAGGATTGTTTCCTTCTTTTCCAGGTTTCAGCAGCGCAATGACTCGTCTTCCGCCACACCTTCGGAATTTGATATGAGCTCATACATTTGTTAAAAAGCTGTAGAACCCATTCTTTGGTTTTATATCCGAAGTTCTTAATTTGTTCTGATCGTATGTCATCGAGGCCTGCCGACTTTCCTGTTTTGCACTCATGAATAATCTTTTCCAACTCTGACATACTAAAGGGCTCAGTGAGGTTGTTCATATCTTCCTGACTGTTTCTGTTCGTTTTTCTTTGTTTTTCAGATTGTTCACTTTTATGAGTCTCCTTCCCCTTCATGAGTAGCTGATGTGCATTTTGGTTTGCGTTTGTATTGGAATGTCCAGTGGTCTTCGATGCATAATTGTTGAGGCGTTTTAGAAATCTCCATGCCTTGTGACTATCTCTTTTCAGGTCCAGCTCTTCTAATGCAAAAAACAAAATTTTCTGAGAGTGCGAAGTTACAGTCATGTAAAGGAATTCCGGTAATTTAGTACAGACGAAAGAGTTCTCTTCCGTTAATTATGTGAAATTAAAATGACTTCAACAAATCAATTTAAAAATTTATTTCCGCATGATGTAATGAAAATTATACTGTCTACATGAAACCGACAATACTAGATAAAATAATCGATGTGTAATTGAGCACATTTCGAGTATAGCAAATGTAAATGATGTTTTCTCACTTTTTGGTCATATTCACACGTTTTTAAGGCCATATTTGCAAGCATATTTCTTTTTTTTTTGTCATAAAAATCCGATCCCTACTAATAACGTTTCTATGATCTGTCAGATTTAACAACTGTACTAAGATGGAGAAGAGAGTTCGAAACATCATATGCCATCCAGTTAGGTAGTGGTTAACTTTTATGTGTTGTGTGAGACCGCAGGCGCCTTGGGTGGCTGCAGGCGAGGGCGTGGCGACCCGCAGTGACAGATTTGAGCCCGTGCCGGCCGCGTGTTCCGCAGCTGGCGCATACACCGGAACCACGGCGCCCAGGAAGGAAGCAGGTCGACCGGCGGCACCTGCTGTCGTCAGCCACCACTGTGTCACAGTGGAGCCAACATTGAAAACTGAAACGCATCGCCTCGAATCACGGAATGTTGTCCATCCGTCGTATTGTCAACGACACCCATGAACAATGATACTTAATTTAAGCCTTCCACTACATATTTGATTCAAACGGACATGTTCTTATGGATTTTTGACACCATTGACCTAAGATTTTGAGAGTATGCCTTCGTTAGTTCGGATGACTTAAAAGATGTTATTCTATTTCCTCCGATATTTTTGCCCTTAGTGGTGTGTGAATATCTCATTTCTCTATACATATATTCGATTCAATTCCATTATTACACAAAGGAAGAATCAATCAATTTCATTTTTCCTTTGAATCACGTTACTGGAATTTTCGGGATTACTACGATAATTAGCATGAATGGCATTTCCACGCCTCAAATCACTTTTTTTTTTTTTTTTGTAACTGCTTTACGTCTCTTTTTAACATCGAGGTCTTTAGAGACGGGAAAGGATGGGGGGCAAGGATTGGGGCAAGGAATGGGAAAGAATTCGGCCATGGCCTTTTTGAAGGAAGCATCCCGGCATTTGCCTGGAGTGATTTGGGGAAACCATGGAAAACCCAAATCTGGATGCCCGGACGGGGATTCGAACCGCCGTCCTCCCGAATGCGAGGCGAGAACGCTAACCGTTACACCGCCCCGCTCGGTCTCTAATCACAAATTATTTTGATGGAAAAAAGAATTATGCTTATTCGATCTTTACCGGGGAACATACTACTCAGAATGTCAAAGTGGTCCACGGAAATTCATATATTTGTTCCAGCATTTTCGTCATTGTAGTAAACATTTTTTAAGGCATTTTTTTTTAAATTTAGTAGAGATCTTGCATTAAATTCTATTGTGGTAAATGTCGATACAGCTTGAATTATAACAAAAAACCACAAAGAGCTATTTCTGGAGAGAAGGAAGCATGTTGAAACTATAAACTTCTCCTCGGAACCTATGACTATTTAACTACTTTTATATCTAGTTACTGATCGTTTGTCATTATTAAAAGTATCTCAAACAATTCTAATTTACGTCATTTTTACCTTTTTGCATCTCTTCTAATTGCTTCCTGCCAGGATAAAAACGTTCTTATGCTTCCTCCTCATAACCTGAAAGAAAATGAATAGACTACCTTGTCTTTCAAGAGAACCTTCAATTATTTGACCACTATTAAACTTTCAAATTTTTATTAAACACACTTTATTTCACATCTTTTCATATGTTACAACACACTTAGTACAACGTTTACATATGTAACTTATTTCTATACAAATCTGACGTTCTCTCTTAAAGTCTGTATGATAGTACAATAAATTTGGCAGCTTCCTTTTTGGCTCCTACTGTATCATTGCTTCAACTCTTTTCTATGTGTCCCCATTCATGTCCATCGTCTTCTCATTGACCTCGGGTCGGTTAAGCTCGGTTTATTCCTTGCTGCCAAATATGATCCCAAAAATGCCGTTAGTATTTGACATTCACAGCTTTTATTACATTTAATTAAATAGATTTCTATATTTACACTAGCTGACCCGGTCACGCGTTGCTGTGACTTACTAATTGTAGTACGTTGGATTAATGTTATTCTAAACTTCCTCAAGTAGTCAAATTTATATTCACTAATAAAGACAAAAACATTGTAGTCGATTTGGAAATTCAAATGTAATTGGTAAAGAGTTACGGAGAATTGAAATTAAGGACAAATGATCATAAAAAAATTTAATTTACATTTCATTAAAAATTACTTAATTGAAATTATATAAAAATTGATATTTATAAAAAAAAAATTTATTTATTTATACAAACTGAAATTTCAGTTATATCTTCAGTCATTCTGTTTTTATATTTTTCCCACAAACTCGAAGATTGTGTTGGATAACATGTTGTCAAAATAATTGCAAACAGTTTGACGAATACTATTCGGCGTGGCTGTCAACGCTGCATCAGCAAGTATCAGGTCCCAATAATTGTCGTCTACCAGCAGCTGCAACTCGCGACATGCATCTTGACATGTATTGAACACTCGACATGTATTGAACACTCGACCATTAACTGTTCGTAAACATTCGAAAGAAGCTGGTCCAGGAACATTCACCAATAACAAACGCTGATAGAAACATTCACGTTGTTTTGGATGCAAAGTCTTTGCTTTGAATATGCCTGCGATCGAAGGATGTGGTTCTCCTTGTTTACGTGGCTACCATTTTTTACCTAATTTGTTCCATGAAAAATAACTTGGAAGATCGGTATATAATAATGTTTTTGTGAATTGGCGGAACACATCAGATTTTTGACACAATGTGAAAAATTCAGTTTGTGGTTTGTCGTTTTTGGTGGCTCAAGTATTCTTTGGAAAATATTTTCTTCGGTGAAATATACACGTAGACCGTTTTCAAGATGTATTGCAAGATGCTGGATGGAAGGGTCTCTTTCATGGATGCGAAAACTAAAAATATGCCAGATAGCTTCGTTGCTGCTGATGTATCTACCTATTTGGTATCTTGTTATTTCGTCATTTTTATTTACATTTTGAACTTCAAATAAGGCCAAATCACTGCCTTTATTAACATATTTACAAACGTACTTAATGGATTTTACAGAACTGCAAAACTCGACGTTAATATGAGCGTTATACGTTTTTGACAGCAATGGTGAGTATGGTACGACCCACTGATTGTCAATTTCAACTTGGTTTCTAGAATTTGAAATTCGCAATGTAAATGTTTGGCCACCATTCTCAGCGTTTCTGCGGCGATACAACGGATAACCATCGATATCCGTAATAGTATCATTCGTATATTCCTTTGGAAACGTTTCTTACATGTTCCACCTTCCATGCATGGCGATGTCATGTTAAAAGCACCGCACGATCCGTGGATCGAGTGACTGGTAACAATATGAAACAATTCTTGATCAATTAATGGGTCCGGAATTTCGGCTGAAATTATTTGATCAATTTCTTCTGGATGGATTTTAACTTCAAGCCAAATCAAAGTGTGAGAATAAGGCAAACCTCGCTTTTGCCACTCAATCAAATACAGATAGCAACGAGTGTTACCGAAAACTGAATGTTTTACGATTAAATCAATCAATGATTTTAATTTTTGATTGAACACACGTGCCGTGACATCATGACGATGCATTGATTGATGACTGGTAATAGCAA
>JARYHS010009186.1:77941198-77960975 GCA_031002005.1 Vandiemenella viatica | reverse complement strand
TGTTAGAAACTTATGGAACTATACTAATAATTACGTGTGGTCGTAATGACCTGGTGTCATGGTTGCTACTGGCTGGGCATTCTGCCCCTATCGTAGCCGCCTTTACCTAGCCCGCCCATCCTGCCTGGTACAGGGGACCTACATTTTAACGTCGAATCCGAACCACAGCACCGTCCTGGCGTATTTCACCTCATACAGCATGCTGCGCCGGGGGTTAATACCGGGTTAAGTGTCTAAAAAAATCCTCGCCGAGACAGGGACTCGAACCGGGGACCTTTCCGTCTCCAGTCAGACGCCCTAACCACTTAGCCAGCAGACCGCTTAGCCTGGGTGGCTTACAAATAATTACAAACCATTGTCCTATGACAAACATTTAATGAACATTTATTTCGCAAATAATAAATATTGAGGTCTATAATCCAGATAAAAACTATCCTATCTTTTAAGTTGGACTAAATCACACACATTAAGCAAAATATCATGTAAATCGGTTATGTAGTTTCGGAGTTCGTCCCGGACGAACATCGTGGACACGAGATTTTTTATATATATAAAGATATACAGGGCGTTCGCCGAGAAACGCAACCCACTGTTAGCGCTACAAGGAAGAAACTGCTCGCGGCGAGCGAGCGTTCAGCTCCCGGCATTGTTCGACCGTCGGCCGCGGACTATTTCATAAACTTGTATGTGCTAAGCATTTAAATGTGACGTAATTCATTAGCTTACCTTATAAAAGATGCTGGAAGTGTTGACACTCTTGTGTAATGCACATTTCACATCTTCTGAACATATTTCGAGACACACGCTGCCCTAACTGACTTAATGATTTTTTGGGTGACTGTTCTAGTCGAAAAGCGATATCGTCAATTTTCTCCTCTGTGAGAATACGGTTGACCGACAGTCTCTTTTTGTTAAAAAATGAACCCGTTTCTCTTACTTTTTTAACCAGACGCAGAATTGTTGATTTAGCTGGCAGTAAAGCGCCAGGATATTCGCGACGAAATTTACTGCGACACTTTTTAAACGACTTCTTCTTCACATATGTATCGTAGAGAAATATTCTTTGTTGCAAACTGTAACGTACCATAATTTTACTCACACTCAAACACGGTACAGATTAGTAAGAGTATGAAGCCCCAAACCAGCCAAACCGCAAAGAAACGTTTATTCACAACACTGATTAATAAGAGACTGAAGTCACAAACTAGCTACAATGCAAAGAAACCGTTCTTAACAATGTAAGGGTCACTGCACTGCACTGTTGGGGCAGCGGAGGTGTTAAACAGTGCGGTGATTCACGGTGCCGCGTGGCGGAAACTGCTGGCACCGCTGTCCGAGCAAGTTGCCGACGGCAACAGACTGGGAGGGTTGCGTTTTCCGGCGAACGCCCTGTATTAGTAAATTGGCATTATGTATATCCATTACGAGTAAGATGAATGTTATGTCTAGTCAAGATTTTCCGAATCAGACACAAGAAATGAGTGTTATTCACTAGCATCTTGGCAAAGGAATATCGACCAATGTTCACTACACACACTCACAGACTGACATCTAGAGTGATACTATAGTTCTTTCAGAACTGGAAAAAATTCAAACTTACACATGGAGGTTCCTCATTGGAGGGCTACATCTGCGATTTCCCAAGAGAAAAATTAATGTTCAATAATTTTTTCAGCAGACTTTGTATACTTCGCTACTTGAAGAGGCTGCAGCAAAATGTGCAGAAGTTTAGTACACATATGCTTCACCAAGTTTCCGGGAATTACACGTAGCAACCTACAGTCCTTTTGTTCAGTTAAGCCTACTGGAGTTTCCCAATGATTATATGTTGGTAACTCTTTAAGGAACTACACTGGATGCCCACGGTGTCACTAGTGACAGCAAAGACTGTCGTGTGACAGAGCCCACCCTCTGCAAAGACGTGACGAAGTCACATCCGGGTCAAGGCTTTCTCGTTTGCGGCCTCCGCCGAGCAGAGCTATCATTTCGGTCATCTGGGCACTCCATTCACAGCCTCCAAAGTGTCGTGCAACGAGGCCGATTTATTGGAGCATTTTGCGACCTGGCAGTGTGATCGATTGCTCTTGCAACTTTTCTTGTGAACTCTGGAACTTTGCCGGCCTTCGCACGGATTATTGCCTTTGCTTCCTTGAAGCTACAATCGTCCCGGTATTTGTTAGAAATGTTCTGTACTTCACTTCATAGTAAGAGGAACAATTAGGAATATTCCCTACCGTTCTAATAGTAAGGTGTTATGATTATATCAGCAGATTTTGTAGGTAATCATCCAGCACATTACAGATAGCACTATTTCAAATAATCATGATACAAAATAAACAAGTAAAAAACTAATTACTGTCATAAATTTTAAGGTAATTAATCGTAAAAAATATTAATATTACTTCTTTATCTGCCCTTAACTTCTGCGTGTAGAACACCGA
Source organism: Vandiemenella viatica (assembly GCA_031002005.1). Taxonomy (NCBI): domain Eukaryota; kingdom Metazoa; phylum Arthropoda; class Insecta; order Orthoptera; family Morabidae; genus Vandiemenella; species Vandiemenella viatica. Next base: position 77,958,534 of record JARYHS010009186.1, on the reverse strand, counting down.
AAAGCCACAATTTCAGTACTTATTTATTACATGTAGGACCATAATACCTGACATTCTTTATGTTATAACGTGTTATAGCTATGAATTAAGAATCTGTGTTTTTTTTTTTGTGAAACAGCAGAGTTCAAAACTTTTTTTTCAGTTAAAAGATAAGAAAATTATTAAAACTAGTTACTACTTTTATATATATTTTTTTATATATAAATCTGCTTAACGTCTCTCTAACAGCGAGGTGTTTAGAGACGGAAAAGGATGGGGGGCAAGGAATGGGAAGAAATTCGGCCATGGCCTTTTGAAGGAAGCATTTGCCTGGAGTGATTTGGGAAACCATGAAAACCCAAATCTGGATGCCCGGACGGGGATTCGAACCGCCGTCCTCCCGAATGGGAGGCCAGGATGCTAGCCGTTATACCACCACACTCGGTAGTTCCTACTTTCGCCGACAGTGATTGTAATAGTGGAAAAATAATTAACTTATTTAATTTGAAAATCTGAATGTGTTCGTAGTCACTAAGAAAGTTTGGCTATTAATAGCTCTCTATATGTGTGTATATGAGAGAGATTTATCAAATGGATAGAAAAAAAAAAAAAAAAACAAAATTCCATGCGTAAATGCACACAGTTCTTCTACTATATTATATTGTCATTCGTTTGATTACTATTATAATTAAACTTCACAAGAAAAGGTTTTTGCATTCAGTACTAGAGAGATGAATACCGTTTTGTGTAGCAAACGTCTTTCCGAATTTTAAAATAACAGATACATCTCAGTACTATTAATATTTTAAATTAATTTAAAGTCAATAAGATTAAAACAATAAACAATACGGCGTGAAAAATCATAGAAATCTACACTTCAATAAATTTGCAGATTAAAAATTTTAAAATCTTGTTTTCAGCTAGTGTTAGGTTTTTTATGTACGAAGTTCTCGATTCGAGCGAGTTTGCACCATTTTTCTTATTCTCGTGTAAGGGCATGCTCGACTTTATGTGTGTGAAAGACTACAGAGAATACTTCGCATTCAACATGTTAAGTAGAGACATAAGGACTGCGAGCATTCTTGTGGACTTAGATCGTGAGCAGCCAGCATAGTTTTCTTCTAGATCATTATTCACACAATAAGTCTACTATGCACTGGCCACAATTGCCTACACACATGTTTACTGGGCTAGAATAGGCCGAGAAACCTAAATGGCTAAACGTGTATTGCAGGCCTGTGAGAACACCAACTTTTTATTTAGCTCACCTAATGGAACTATTGTGGAGTAAATATCTGTGTATGGTCTCGAATTTCATTTATGTAATGAAAGAACCTCACGCTTTCTTGAAAGTCTTTGCATTTCCTCTATCCGTATTTTAGTAAATAATTTAAATTTAAATCACATTAGTTCTTGAAACTGCCGCAATACATATACGATTGAAACATTGAAAAACGACTCATAAAAATTGCTTGTAATATTGAAGTTGTGTTAGGTGACTACAAAGTTACAAAAAAATGAGGAATATAGTCTTTTTTGTTTGGCGAGTTCAATAACTTACTGTTAGATCTCGTATGATAGTATGATACAAACCATGACGCTCGTTCCTGTCATTCGAGATGACACGGGTTGGAACAGTCGTACATCCGTCCAATTTTCAGTTTTCAATTGTTTCCGGAAATCACTGCAGGAAACTGTCTGGATACTACCTTCAAAAGGCCATGTCAGAATTCCTCTCCGATCCTTGTCTCCTGTAAATACGAGGCGTAAAATCGTAACCAAAACAAAATTTTAAAAAATAGTAGAGTAACCAGTCAAAAGTTAACCTTAAAGACTCTAATATAGTGTAGTTGAAATTATGGAGTGTGAAATTATAAAGACTGAATTATTATTTATTAGTCCAAAACAAATATGAAGTAAAAACTGAAGAAAAAATTATTTTGCAGGAGTTGCTTGCTATACAGCGCGAATTATTGCATCAAATGGTTCAGAACATAATGAATAATGAAATATTAAGAGAAAAAGATCAAACAAATGACACTCTTCAAAGAAAAGAGGAGGTTGATTAAATGCTGCAAATGTTTAAGCTTTGGCAGCGATCTGGTAATGTTGACAAGTCGCATATACTTGCTGAATTACTGATTTCTATGAGAACGGCTTATTTGAAGTATACCACACACAAAAAGGTATATTTAAAGTTATAAAACAATTGATTTCTAAGTTATTTGTAACAGGGACTGTATAGATATGTAAAAAGTATTTACCATACGAGAATTATATAACTTGATACTGTACATAAAAACCACAATACACATGACCACTGAAATACGTTGATTGGGTTATAGCAACATACCTAATTTTTTGAAAAGATATCTCTTTTTACCCATCATCTTAAAAGATTAAGTCGGAGTTCAAATTGTAGTTTTACATGAAACCTAGAAGCAGTTTTACGGGAGTAGTTATTATACAAAACAATTTTGAAACATACGCTGATAACTTTGCCAATTTTACTTAATTTAATGAACGTTGCATAAGTGGCCAGATATAAAAAATATTATTTGTTTTTAGAAACACTTCAATGTTTATTCCAGTGTTCAGCGACAAATTTCAGAAAATTATACCTTCCATTAAACTCACAGCGGTAGGTTGTTTTCTCAAGAAGTACAGTGCAATGTTCAACTAAAAGTGTCTGCAACAAAGAACCTCAGAACAGCAAGATTTGTGTTCGGCGCGAGATATTGCCATTGCGGACAATAGCAGTGCCGCAAAAGCTGTCCTGACGCTACAGGTTTTGAGTTGCGAATCTCGCCAGCAATAAAATAAAAGCGCATACCTCTTAGCAGGTTAGAAAGTGAAGAGGATCGGCGCTTGTTTTTCTTGTGCAACACTTAGAAGCAAAAGTGCTATTTAAAAGCGACACTGGGAGTAGTTCGCTCTTGTCTCGCATTCGGCAGGGCGCAAGTTTGGATCCCATTCGGGCCATCCAGATTTGGATTTACCATGCTTTCCCCAAATCACTCCATGAGAATGCCAGGATGTTTCCTTCAAAATGTCATGGCTGAATCCGTTCGTTGCCACAAAACTTTTCTTCTTCTAATGACATCGATAATAATTAATGCATAAAGAAGAAAATTAATGCATTTCTTACTAAACTAGTTTCGTAAGAAGCAGATTCATACTTATACTGAGCAGCTAAAAATTTCGTAGAATGTTTACGCTAGCTGCCGCGTGCAAAATCAATCACTTTATAATACAATGCGATATAATAGGTACGTATCCAGGCAAACAATAAGACTGCCAGAAATAACCTACTTTGATATTGAATATTAATTTGTGAATACATCTATCTTAATTTATCAGCTTTTCGACGCCACGTCAAAACTAAATATATCATACTAGCTGAATTTGCCAGAATTGAATATAGAAAGTTGTTGGTAACGAAGGATTGTTCCCAAACAACACCGACTCGGCATAATATAATAGGAAAGCTATCAATATATCATTGTACCGTCGAACCTGTCTATTGAAGAGAATCAGTTTCCAACATATTTCTGTAACCATTCGATAAGTTCTCAAAATATCGTAACTACAACTGTTTATCATACCGGGAAAAAAGTCCTGTGCCTTTCCTACAGATTTTCTTGTCAAATTCCGTCAATATGGGTACAGCCATTTAGTCGTCAAAAAGTAACAAAATGACAGAGACTTATTTCTGCATTTATAGTATTACTAGCCCGTACCCGCGCTTCGTACGCGTGGATTAAGATTATTTTTTTTTTTGACAGAATTAAATATAGAAAGTTGCTAACGAAGGATTGGTCTCAAACAATATCGAGTAGGAATAATATGACAGGAAAGCTATCACTATATCACTGTACCGTTGAACCTGTCTCTTGAAGGGAATCAATTTCCAGCATATTTCTGTCACCATTCGATAAAGTCTCTAATTTTCGTGACTACAACTGTTAATCATACTGGAAAAAATATCCTGTGCCCTTCATCCAAATTTCCTTATAAAATTGCATCACAACGATATAGCCATTTAGTCGTCAAAACGTAACAAAAAGACAGAGACTTACTTTCGTATTTATAATAATATTACTGTGGTTCACACTCACACACTGACTGCGAACAACACCTGAGGGATCATTATAACGTAAAAAAGTGTACACCTACGTACAACATTGCAAGACAACTTACGATTTTCCTCGCATGGCACCCCTAACTTTCTAATATCTACAGTTTAACATTCAATCCAAATAACCTACGGCCCAGGCCTGACTCTTACGATGAAATACAATTTTAAAAAATTGATTTGAACCAGAGACCACGACGTTCGTAAGCAAGCACTTTAACCACTAAGCTGCCAGTCCACTATAAGGAAGCACGATACGGAGGCGACCGTATCCACCGTGTCTGTCTATCGCCGTATTTCGAAGTTATGAGACAACATGTGTTATTTATACAGATAATTTTTCAACCAATGAATACGGTATTTTTCTCCTTGTTTCAAAGAATAAGTGTGCAAAGTTTCATCGTGATCGAATGAAAACTGTGGATTTGTATGAAGAATTACTTACTGTCTGCGAACAACACCTGACGGATCATTATAACGTAAAGAAGTGTACACCTACAACATTGCAAGACTATCTACGATTTGCCTTGCATTGCACCCCTAACTTTCTAATATCTACAGTTTAACATTCAATCCGAATAACCTACGGCCCAGGCCTGACTCTTACGATGAAAAACAATTTTTAAAAATCTTAGCCTCCACGGAGATTCGAACCGGAGACCACGACGTTCAGAAGCAAGCGCTTTAACCACTAAGCTGCCAGTCCACTACGAGGAAACACGGTACGGAGACGACCATATCCAACGTGTCTGTCTATCGCCGTATTTCGAAGTTATGAGACAACATTTGTTATTTATACAGTTAATTTTAAAACCAAATGTAGACAGTATTTTTCTCCTTGTTTCAAAGGATAAGTGTGAAAAGTTTCATCGAGATCGAATGAAAACTGTGGATTTGTATGAAGAATTACTTACTGTCTGCGAACAACACCTGACGGATCATTATAACGTAAAGAAGTGTACACCTACAACATTGCAAGACTATCTACGATTTGCCTCGCATTGAACCCCTAAATTTGTGATATCTACAGCTTAACATTCAATCCGAATAATCGACGGTCCAGGCGTGACTCTTAAGATCAAAAACTATTTTTTTTAAATCCTTTCCTCCAAGGAGATTTGAACCTGAGACCACGAACCAAACAGCAGTTTTTACCGCTGAGCAATCAGACGGCTATATGGAGAGGCAGAGGCCTACACATCCTACGCGTCTCTTTATCACCGTCAGTAATTTTTCGAAATTCTAAGACAACATGTATTATTTACACATAAATTTTTTTAACAAATGTAGACTGTATTTATCTCCTTGTTTCAAAGGATAAGTGTGCAAACTTCCATTGAAATCGGAAGAAAACTGTGGATTTGTATGAAGAACGAACAAACCAACCAACAACAAACATACATACATACATACATTCATCTTTATATATATATAGATTACTGCACATCACACACACACACACACACACACATACACTAATTGCGAACAACTCCTGAGCGATCATTATAACGTAAAATGTGTACACCTACAGCATTCCAAGACTACCTATGATTTGCCTCGCATTGAACCCCTAAATTTGTGATATCTACAGTTTAACATTCAATCCGAATAACCTACGGTCCAGGCGTGACTCTTACGATCAAAAACAATTTGAATTTTTTTTTTCCTTCATGGAGATTTGAGCCGGAGACCACAATCCAAACAGCAGTAAGCAAGCGCTTAAGCACTGAACTACCAGACTGCTAAAAGTATAGCCAGTACAGAGACGTATACATCCAACGCGTCTGTCTATCATCATTCAGTAATTCTTCGAAATTATGACAACGTGAATTATTTATACATAAAATTTTTCAACCAAGTGTAGACAGTACTTTTCTCCTTGTTTCAAAGGATAAGTGTGCAAACTTTTATCGAAATCGGATGAAAACTGTGGATTTGTATGAATAACAAACATACATACATTCATCTATATATATATATATATACAGATTTTTCTCTCGGGGCTATAGACTGTACGATGTTCGAAACGCCATCAAAATCCTACCAGTATATTTTGTGTGAATGGCCTTCAACAAAAGGAACAGACACGTTTTCCTTTATTTATCAACTTATCGATGCCGCATAAAGTTAAGATATATCTCATTCTAGTCTTGGGACTCTGGGCTGCATAGTGTTTGGAATCCTGTGAAAATTCATTCTTTTTTTTTTTTTTTTTTTTTTTTTTTTTTTTTTTTTTTTTTATCAGTAAATCATACTCTACTAAACAGAACTTACTTCTCGCAGTCATGTACTTACGAGTAAATGTATAAATAATTATAATGTTACTATGTAACATTCACCGAGATGGGAGGAGGCCAATTTTGGCCTCCTACCTATCATTCGGGAGGACCGGGGTTAAACTCGGTTCGGCCATCCTGTCTGAGGTTTTCCGTGGTTTCCCTCAGACAATTAGGCGAATGCTGGGATGGTTCCCTAGAAGGCCACGGCCGACCTACCATCCCCCTTCCCTCCCCGTAGTAGTAGATTGGCTGAAAAGAGTCCCCTATGACTCTCCAGCAGCCCGCCTCCCAGCCTTCTGCTGGGAGGAATGAAATTGTAAAAAAAAAAAAAAAAAAAAAAAAAAAAAAAAAAAAAAAAAAATGTAACATTAACAATAAGCATCTTTTATATCGAAGAAAAACCTCGCTCTTTTCTCCATTTATGTTTGTGTTCTACATGAAGCACTTCTGTCTTCTCTGATGCACTGTGTTGTGAATATAAGGGATTTCTTCTCTCATTCATTTACCCTCAAACTGGTGTCCCACAAGAAGCCGTTCTCACTCCTCTGTTGCAATGCCTCTACATTGCCGATATTCCTATTCCCAGACCTCTTGCAGGATCGTTAGCTATATACGCAATATTGCTTACTGGCTTTCATACCATAGTTATTAACCACCGTGATAACCAATTCCTCATATCACTACAGTCCTACTTCCAAATTGGGCTCACCCGACCTAATCCCGCCAAGAAACAGGCCATGTTCTTTCAACAAAACCACCACCCCTTCTCAAAAAAAAAAAAAAAAAAAAAAAAAAAAAATATAACTTTGGAGCACGCCCATAAACTTCTGCCCCAGTGTCCACGTAGACCAAACTCTCAATTTCGGCGAACACTATGAATATCTCAAACAGAAACTCTTTGCCCGTTCAGATTTAATAAAAATCCTCCGCCCAACAATATCCATCAATCGTCAATCAACCTTAATCCATACTTATAAAACATTCATAAGGTCACTATTAGAATACGGCTCACATATAACCTCTCTTATTTCACCACCCGTTTTCCAAACTATTGCATCAACCGAACGTCGTATACTTCGAACCATCCTAAGGCTTCCAATCCAAATCCCATCAAACGACACTTATCTCATAGCAAAATCCCCCCCTCCCCATTTTTCAAAATCGTCTCTCTAAACTACGTTTAAAATACTTCAAAAACCTCCTTATCCACCGACCAGACTATTTCCTAATAGTAACTGAAAATATTCAACATTACATCCACCCCAATCAAAAACACGCGTATCCCACGCATAATCTTGTCTAAATACTAAAAACATAGAACACAATTGATACGCAAACATTAAAACTCCTCTTTTCACTAAACGTAAAAACGCAACCCAAATTTCTTTTTTCTTTTTCATTTAGTAGACAAAATCAATTAGAAATAAATACGAGTTCAATCATTACTATACTATTTCCAAACCTTCACCATTACATTACCTACCCTTATCATTATAGAATCCTTTATGGATTTTCCGAATTCTTGGAGTGCCCAGTAAAGGGCTATATTTTACACCCATCATTGCAATTATCCAACATTTCTTCTATCCTACAAATATAATTCCCTTATTATCTAACCATAAATCATTTCCACTGCATATTATCTATAAAATTTTACTTTTTAAATGTATTAACTGTGCTAAAATTATTGTAATATGTTTCATTATTGAAAATAAAAATAACATGGGAGCAATTGGTAAAGCCTTCGGCTGAAAAAGGCTCATATGGCCCTAGAGCAGCCCACCCCCTGGGCCTCACCAAGAGGGGGAATGAATCGATAAAAAAAAAAGATAACTTATGTTTTTAAATGTATTATATTTATCTTACTGATTTTACTTTTTATATAACGCATATCCACTAATGGGTTCCTGCTATGGTTTTGTGCTTATTGTTTCTGTCTCTTGTGTGCAACAGACTATCAGCTGTTAACAGTAAGGTCCATTTCTGTACATTACGTACTACACAGTCATGGTGTTCTCCTCCGCCCTTCTCCTCTTCGGCTCTCCATTTTCCCTTCGACGAGACGTAAGAGTTGGCACGTCAGGTCACTCATATGGCGCAAGTAAGCAGTTTTTCCTCTTTTATTGTCATTAGTAGTTTTCAGTTTATTTTATTCGCTTCAGAACTTCCAAATTAGTAAATTTTGCTTACCATGGTATTCTGCATATTTGAATCCCTCAAGTATATTCATTGCAGTCTTTTTAATGTCCTCCCATCCACACCATACCAAAAAAAGACCAGAATCACAAATTTTAAGAATGATTTCAAAATCCATTCATGTAAAAACAGTTTTGAATTGCAAGGAAGCATTACTGTCGTTCTCAGGGCGGTGTTTCATCTCTATGTCTGACATCTTGTCATCACCAAGCTATGTTTCAAGATATTTAAATTTGTTCACTCATTCTGTTGGTGATCCATTAATGTATCAGGTTCTGTTGTAACAATCATAAATTTTGTTTTATTAACACTGGAATCCAAACTCACTTATGTGCTTCAGCTTCCAATTATGATGAAAAGGTAGATCATTTAAATTCAGCACTGTATCATCAGGGCAGCGAATGTTATTGATCCAGACGCCACTAATCTTCATAACTTGTTCTGCTTCTTCAAGGCTTCCCGCAAAATACACTCAGAATAAAGGTAACATGAGGTTGAAAAAAGTAGACATACTTTGCCGTACTCCTCTACAAATTTCCATTGTATTTGTGACCTTGTTATTGACCTTAATTTTGAATTTTGGTTGTCTGTTTCAAGTAGAGTTTTTCAACGCAACGAATGTCTTTTCATTTACATTCATTTTTAAGAGTATTCCCAATCGTTTGTGTTGTTACAATCTATTCCCATAGTCTATACGGGGTAAGCCTACAGTTTCTCTATGATCATAGCAGTTTTACACAAGAACTTGTATTACAACAACTGCTTCTCTAGAACCCAAACCATGTCTAAACAAAAACTATGACTCATTGATAACTCTTTGACGCATTCTGTATACTCTCTGGTGTTAATTTTTAGAAATAATTTCAAGATGTGTCTCATGTGATTTTTGTATCTGAGATCCTCGTATTTCTTCGCAGTACTTTTTTTTTTATTAATGTGAGCCATTGTTCAGGATAACAACCAGTATCATACATTTTGTTAAATTTTTTGTGGAGGAGTGCGATGCGTTTTTCATTCAAAAGTTTAATGAGTTCTGATAGGATTTCATTTGGGCAAACAGCTTTATTGGTTTCTGAAGTACTAATGTCTTTTTCAGACTCTTGATTTGCAACTGGAGGTCCTGTTAGATAAATAAACTCATTATATTCATTAACTGGCCTTCGCAAGAGAATACATAATTCATGTACTTTTCCCAAATGAGTTTTCTTTCTTGATCGAAATTTTTTTCTTATTTTTGTTCACTAACATAGATGAGTGCTTACTTCGATACGTTCTAGACATTTGGTTTATTGGCTGAAGTCATTGTGTTAAGCCTGAAATCTTTCAATTTCATTGCACTCACTTTTCAGCAATTCATTTTTTATTGTTCTAATCTTATTTTTAGGAAACTGTTATTGTTGCTTGTCTGCTTGGTTCTTAGGTTTTAAGCGATTATCCATTCATGAAAGAATTTCATCAGTCATCCTTGTTTGCTTCATATCTTTACTTCTGTACTCTATTCTGTTCTTGACATTGTTCATTATATATTTTTTCCTTTTTTTTCCCATTACGAGTTGAGTTACTCTCTTCCTCTTCATTCTATGCATTTGTATCTATTTTACTAACGATTTTCTTGCTCACTGTACTTTTCAGTTCTTTCTGCCTGAGTTTTTTTTTTTTTTTTTCAAGGGATACTCTGTGTTGTTGTTTTATTATGTTTTGCTATTTTAATTTTGGGGGATTTGATCAGAACATTTGCTCTACTGGCTAAGGGAAAGCTTTTGTAATCGATGTCACAAAACGTCTATTTGCAAGTATGAAATATATCTGATTACAGACTAAAGTTCCTGGAATGCCAAGCAGACACCTCCAGGTGTAAAATCGGCGTGGAATCGGAAGTAAGTATTAGTGACGTCATTACCTCTTCTTGGCAGAATTACTTTCGGTCTTTACGCCTCTTTGATGTCGACATAATTAGAGGAAATACAGGTCTGCGAAGAACGAACGGAATTCGGTGTGACCTTGTGAAGGAACCATCCTGGAATTCACCTGGAATTATTTTTGGAAACCTCGGAAAATTGAAATCTGGATGACCGAACTGAGATTTTTATCCGCGTCTTTTAAAATGCCAAACACGTTCGGTGCATAAAAGTAGACGCTTCTTTTGTCCCTCAGCATTGAGTGCCTATGATTCGCTTCCTAAAACTGTGCCGGGAAACCAGCAGGTTTTTTCGCGAAACTGATTATTATCTGCGAAAAAAATGTGAAGTGGAGTTTTAAACGCATCTACTTTTGTCCCTTTAAACAGAGGCCGAGAACGTGCACGAGGCGGCCGTACGGTAGATACGAGAGTGGGTCGGCAGGTGCAGCGTCGTGCTGTGGTGCTGTGGGTGGCAGCCGAGCACCTGCTATACACCTGTCGCTTCGGGACCAGGCAGGCGCCGCGCCGCGGCCAGATTCCCGACAGTGGGCGCGCCATATGGCTAACACGCCGGCGCCCCCAAAAAACACGAGGCCGCTGCCCACCTCACAACACATACGGGGGTACTACTCAACTCGAATAGCAGCAATTTTAGCTGTTGATTATCCCGTTCACAGGACACAAATAACATCATAAGATCCTAAAATTCTAATTGGTCTACAAACAACTGTTATGGTGAAGTTTATTGTATTTTGTTCCCCAGATGCGTTTCGACCCCGTGGCGTAGGGCATCACCTGTGGAGATTTAGTGGTAATCCTCCACTAATGATGCCCTACACCACAAGGGTGAAACGCGACTGGCTAACAAAATTAAATTCACCAAAGTAATTGTTTGTAGAGCAAATATTAATAAAATCATTATTCAACAACTGCTGAATTATGGCCTACGACCAGATTAATATTCTAATTAGTCACTGAGCAGCAATATCAGAAGTAGAGAAACGAGGAACTGTTAAACAATACAGGCGGTAGCCTAAAAACATTGCGACAGCCCTCAGATACAGCTATCTAGATTTCAATCTTGTACATTTAGTACAATGTTGTCGGAGAGAGATAAACATTGATTTATTACAAATTTGTATATTTTTTGTATGAATGAGTATTGTTTTGATGGATAAGAGCGATTGGTATACAGTTTAATATGATTAGAAGCAGTACAATGTTTAAAATGATAGTTAAAAGATTGTAATGAAAATTGTTTATGCCATAGTGCTTTAGGTGTGATTTTCGACTGTTTGAAAATGTTTAATTTTGTCAATTTGATGTTTAAGCACTTGTAAATATTTCCTATTTTCATTTTAAAATGTTTCTTCATGATTATAAGTAATTTTATAAATGTTCTAATTGCTTTGCACGATTTCTGTTGTTGGAGCGATTGTTTACACTCTTGAAGATACTGTCGTGTTCACACTTGTACACACTGTTCTGACGTGACAGGTGTATGTGACTACTTTTTGTTCGAGGTTATTAGTGCTATAGGAAGATGGCGTACATTTAACTAGAAGAAAATTAGCAACTACCTTGAAGGATGAACTAATACTTTAGTGATTTCTGCAAACCATTAAAAAAAAAAGAAATAGAAATCTGTACGGTTGGATAAATGAATTTAACTGCCTTACTCCCGAATGGCAGCACCGAAAGTTTCAGCTTATTTTACCGTCTCTTTCTCATGTATACGCAAGTAAGACGTTGATATTAATTTTTGGCATCTAGAACACTTGAAAATCTTGGGTAGAAGAAAGTATTTCTTCTTATGGCATTACGCCTTGTTGACTTCGACGTCATCACAGAAAAGGATTGGGGGCAAAGAACGGGAAGAAATTTTTCCATGGACTTATCAAGGAACTACCTCGGCAATTGCCTTGAGTGATTTCAGGCAACCATTAAAACTGTAATCTGGAATACCCGACGGGGATTTGAACCTGTGTCCTTCCCAATGCGAAGCCAGAGCGTTACCACTCACTCACCATGGTAGGTAGATGGAAGAAAACAAAAAGTATTACAACACGCGGCAAACATTTGTAACTGTATGGATGCATGCGTATTAAGTTGGCAATCATCACTTAATGTGGATTCTATTGGGCAACTGGTGACTATCTTTAATTTTAATGCACTACGTTTGGAAAATTACTAGAAATAATTTAAAGATACAATTGTTATTCATAGAAAAACAAAACATCTGATTTTAGCCCGTATCAGGGTAGTAAATTAAACTACTCAGAGTATCTTGATGTAGCAACCTTACATGTTATGAAGCAACTGGAGACCAGAATACGTAAAATTTCATGAGACAACTAATCTTTAACAACCTCTTCTTTAATGAATTACTCTACCATTTTGTTTCGGCCGTAAAAACAAATGAGCAAAGAACAGTTGAATGAGACATTATATGATTGCCGTTACTTTTCCCTGTGCAGAAAGAGATAAAATATACCGATAGAGCTCTATTACTGTCGCAAAATCGAAAAAAGTCTTGAATGTATCATTTTACCAATATTCTAAGCAGATATGTTAGTTTCAGCGATATTTTTGAACAATTCAGATATTAGACATACATACACACACACACACGTGATTGTGTGATTTTTACCTTTACTTCCGCATTATTTGGTCATTAATTTGAGGTTCTGATTCTTAGTAATCAAAACGACTTTCAGTATTAACGTTTTGTTTAACCGTGAAATTGTAACGATCTGAATAAGGCATCATTAAATTCCCACGACACTACCCCTTCTCCACCTTCCCTCAATTACTTGTCATAGTTTCCTATGAACTTTATCCTGTAAAATTTCCTAAACAAGCTTTCTACTGGAACTCACTGCACATGTGTTCGCACGCATGCGATTACACGTACATATGTTGTATGACAGCTTTTGGAGCTAAGTTGTAAATTTCCTCGCTGTGTGGGAAGCGCTTAAAAGGTCTTTAGCCTCGCACGGTATTTTATGACTTAATATCTCAAATCTGACACTTTGTCGTTGATGTCACTTTGGATAATAACGACGTAAATTGCGACAGCGTTTGGCTCCTCACGCCCGTCGTAACAGACGAGAGGAAAGGCGAAAGTGCTGTGAAATAAAAGAAGCAGTCCCTGCAGAACACTCGAAAGCTTTTGAATGTAAAATATTGCACACTTCCAGATTTTGCAGGTGTCTTGTAACCGTGGTGTGAAAATCGAAACAAAATTAATTTACAACACATATAGAAAATGAAATGTTCATATGACAGTACCGAGCCTGGACAGTGAGCGGTAAAGACGCCGGCCTGGTATACGTGAAGGCCTGGGTTCAAATCCCCATCCAGCCAGATTTCGATTTTACAAAATCACTTCAGGCGAATATGGTGATAGTCCTTTCAAACAGACATGACCTAATTCCTTCCTGTTCCTTGTCTCACATCCTAACTCTTCTCTAATGACTTCGATGTCAACTAGGCGTAAATGCAGAAAAAAACAATATGATTATACCACGGATTATTAAAATTGTGACATATGTGAATATAGTTCTGGACTTTTTATTGGTATAGTTTTTTGAAAGAATTTTAGAACCACTTTTCTCTAACTGTTGCAGACTAATCAGTTATTTAGAATTACTTTAAAAAAAAAATGAAAAGCTTCTTAATTAAATTACACACCTACGTGTTGACATTTGAGTTATCTTATTAATAGCGTTCACTACAGACATCTTATTTAATAATAGTGAATTTAAAAATTAAATCTTTCAGTAAAATGACTCTAATATAAACTTATAATGATTACTAAAATATTTTTTTAAAATTTTAAAGTTATTATTTTAAATAAATTTTAGCTAATATGAAATAATTTTTAAGTAATTATTATTTGTCACATTTAATTGCTAGACGCATAAAGCCATTTACGTTCGCAAGATTATTCACAGTCGTGTTTAATTAGTAGAATGCCATGAACATCACAGTGAAAAATCTTGATATTTAACAATTTTTTAGTCTGTAAAAACTAGGGCACTCTTACAACTTACGAACTATGTAAATTATATGCTACAGTTTCTGAATACTTTGATCACTTAAATTAATAACTAAAATATTAATATCTAATTAACATAAGGGTGGGATGAGGGGGGGGGGGCTTTGTGGGTCGTGTTGGTTTCAATATTCAATTCAAAGGAAAAAAATTAAACCAAAACATAAACAGTCATTTATCGCTATATTAGCAACATCTGCGAACAGAGAATTTAACGAAAATAAATTTTTGGATTTAAACGAAATACATGCGGCACTTATCGTATCGGTTGGTTTGTAATTTAAAACACAGAGTTTACAGAAATAATAAAAAACTGTAACTTCCATTCGTAGGTTGCAACAATAGTGCTACCTATCAACAGAGAGCAAACATTTCTCTGACCTAAGGAGGCCATGGACGTGAAATCACAGCGTTAAAAACAGGATGACCAAACTGGTCTTTTATTAGTATTGATATCAATAATAATATTATTGAAAATTAGACGGCTGTATAACGAGTTATCATAAGAATTTATATTAATAACATAATAAGTGGATAATCTATTCCATTATAAATTTGTAAATGAGCTTCATGTGTCCGAGAGTTTGAAATGGCATTACGTAAAAAATACCTCAGCAATATCAAATTTTGATAGCTTACAGTACAGATTAAAATCTGCGAAAATAGTTTATGACTTATATGCACCGAGGAATGGAGCAACAAATTCGAATCATTACGAGATGGAAGAAATATGCGTCACAGATCACTCTATATTTGAGATGAGCACTCCTTTAACGAAATAATGTTAAGAGATCATACTAAACTCATTGAATTCAGTTTTATTTTTACTTTGGTTATTTAATTCTTCAGTTTATAAAAATGTATCACATAAAAATAAACGGAATACTTGAATCAACCGTAATAAGAAAAGTAATTATTTAGTTTACTGTAAACATCTTTGTGCTTAAAGAAATACTGACTTAAAATGAATCTACGTTGGTAAATTTCATATGGAAATATGTCTAACGTATGTTTATTTAATACACAATTTTTGTCGAAAGGTGAGACCTCAGGAAATAGTGAATCAAATTTCTGACAAATTGAACGATTGCTTCTTGGCACGCCTTAGTGGGATGTTACCAATAATTTTTCACGTAGCTTTAATTTCTTATATTTCACACATTACATTGCATTAAAATATAAGTAATACAAAATAAAACTTTCGGACATCAGTATTAAAACAAGGCAAAGTTTTCTGAAGAAATTTATGTTTTGCACTTCTCCATATTAATATTTGGCACTATAATAAAAATGTAAAGCATTTCTACACATACTAGTGTCTACATGTACGAGGGAGCAGGAAAATGCTAGTTTATAGTAACTCTCTGGCCTCGCATTCTCAAGGACGCGGGTTTGAATCCCTGTCCGGGCATCCAGATTTGTGTTTCAATTGTTTCCCCAAATCACTTCAGCTCAATACCGCGATGCTTCCTTTAAAGGGGCATGGCCGAACACCTTTCCTGCCTCTAATGAAGCGTAAAGCCACAAGCAGAAACAAAAAAGTTTGTTTATAACTATTTACATTAAAGTAACTGATTTATATTAAACAATTATAATTTTATTGACAGTAAACTGATGTGCTTCAATTATACAGCTATATAGCTACGTAAATATTGTTTTGACAGCCCGGAAGCTGGGTTGACACCCACAGTAGTTGTTAGCCGCGTGGCCGCCACTTTCACCCCTAGCAGTGGCGGTGACCCGCCGCTCACCTCTGTCTACTGTGCGTCGGTGTTAACAAGCGAGGCGCCCGGCCCGCCCACCCCGCTGACGGCCCCGTCACTCAGCTTTACTGCCGCGTCTCCCGCGTGACTCCTCACCAGCTTTCTCGCCTCCACCACGCACGTGCTCGTCCGCCGCTGTTCCTGGAACATTCCACTTGGCGCGCCCCTAAAGAAACCGAGCTATTGTTTCCTCATACAGTAGATTATTCTAAAATCGGAGGAGAGGGGACTTCCGACCTCTAACGCGGGAGCTAATTGAAAAATACGATGATTTGAAACTAACTCCTTAAATTCCTGAAAGAACCTACGTCATCACCACCTTAGAAAACGAACACTTGCTTCTTTTCCATAATGCGCCGCTATGCCATTAGCTATCCTTTTTCGGTGGGTAGTGTATATTGGAGGCTTTGTCTTTTCGACATTTACTCCTAGTAATTATGATGGTTAAAGACGTCAGCTTGGGTTTGTCTCAGGTTTACGGCGTGATTTGTTGTCACTTAAGTTTGTGACGTGGTTATTAGTGGTTTGAGGTGTTTTATAGTTAAGGTACTGGCAACTGGAGCCTATAATGCCATGAACGACTTTTTATTTATTACCTCGTGACTTACCGAGAGTGTTGAGTGAGTGGTAACGCTCTGGCCTCGCATTCAGTATGTTGCACCAGATCGTCCAGAATTCGGTTTTCCATGTTTTCCCAAAATAAATTCAGGTGACTTCCGAGATGGTTCCTTCAAAAGGTCATGGCCAAATTCCTTCCAGTTCCTTGCCCTCAGTCTTTTACAGCATCTAATAAGCTCAGGTTCCTTCAAAATGTCATGGCCAAATTCATTCTAGTTCCTTGCCCCCAGTCTTTTCTAGCATCTAATAAACTCAACGTCAACGAGGCGTAAAGCCATAAGAAAAAATAATTTTGTCGACGTCAAGGGAATTAGAGCCAAGAATTCACTGTGGGTAATGCATAGGAAGCAATTCAGCCACGGTGTTTATATATGTACTATACGATCCTTCACATGATTCCTGGAAAACA
>JARYHS010009186.1:77918080-77940198 GCA_031002005.1 Vandiemenella viatica | reverse complement strand
TGGATCTGAGATCTTCCTCAATTTCTTCTGTTGCTATGGAGGGTGGTAGTCCCTTAATAACAACTTTTAGAGGCCTGTCTTCTTGAATCTGATAGCTGTAATGGTTGATACTGCTCTTCTTAAAGAAGTTCTGGATGATTAAGTGGTCTTCTTTGGATTCCGCATAATATTTCATGCAATCTCCTCTAAATACGCCTTTCAGTTCTCCAGTTATCATACTCTTTAGTCTCTTGTTCAAATCCGTGAAATTCATTTTTCCAAATACAACGATTGGGGGAAGGTGTTGTTTTGGTTGGGCCGTGGTTTCGTTGGAAGTTCCCGGCTGTTCTTCCAAGGTTTCATTTGATTTTTCTGGTTCTGTGTCATGTTCTTCACCAAGTATTTCGAACCTATTATTGGTTGTGATTTTGAATGGTTTCCTTGTTTTGTTAGTTTCTTGGTATAGTCTTTTTGGGGTACTTTTTCTTCTATTTCTATGTTTGGATGCTTGTTGTTCAATTTGAATGTTCCTGGTAGCTAGTTCTTTTTGATAGTTCTCACAATCACTATTTTCTTCATCTTCTTCAGACTGGCATTCTTCTGATTCGGTATATTCGTCCACTTCTTCTTGGTCTTCAATTTCAGTCGATCCTAGGTATTCTTTGTTGTTATCGTCTTCATACTGGCTGTTGTTCAGTGGTGCTTCAGTAGCATCAGCCCAGTGTCGTTGCCGTTTATTTGCTCGTCGGGGCATGCTGCATACAACTATGTAACAACATACGTTTGTGCGTGGTACCTAACAGGGAGTGTTGATCTGTACCCTTAGTTATCACCGCTAGGTATCCGGGTACAGACACAACCCTACGCTTGCGCTCGGGGGTTTCCACTCGGGAGTGGGCCGTGGAGCGGTAATTCCCTGACTCTAAGGTGGTTTGACTAAGTACTTGCTTGATAACGACGCAACACGATCTGTAGAGGCCCCGGCTCCAACCGGGTCCGCGATGGCCGAATACGAGCTAGGCCCGCTTCGGAGCTGCCAAAACTTGCGTGATCGAAGATGGCCGAATACGAGCTAGGCCCGCTGACATGCGAAACTCCTCACTCCGTTGCTCCGGTCCTAAATAAAAACATTTGTTACAATAATTTTTATGTACACACAACTTTATTAACCTTTCTTATAAGTTGAATCCAACATTGGTAGATACTGCAATAGGAGGGTATCAAAGAGGATTTTATTTAGGTAATCAACAGACGGTAAAATTTCGGGTTACTGTACAATGTTTTCTTTTTTTAGCAGTAGTACTGTGTGTTGGTTTTGGGTTTGCGTTCGGCGTGTTAGGTGTAATTCTCTTTGGAATTGTATGCAGTACCCATTAGTGACCCATTTTGTGATTCTGGTTGTACTTTGCCTTCATATATTGCGATATTTGAAAAAAAAAACATGAAATTTTCATTCTTTTTCAGATTCACAGTCTCGTATCTATTTCAATTTTTGAGATACAAACTTCGAGATAAGGATGACTTGTAACTTACACACTCTTATTCAAAACAGAAATTCTTTTACTCGTATCAGGTAATTAGTCTCCGAGATACGATCCTGTTTATGTTCACTTGTTGATTTTTTTTTTAACTGCTTTACGTCTCTTTTTAACATCGAGGTCTTTAGAGACGGGAAAGGATGGGGGGGCAAGGATGGGGGCAAGGAATTCGGCCATGGCCTTTTTGAAGGAAGCATCCGGCATTTGCCTGGAGTGATTTGGGGAAACCATGGAAAACCCAAATCTGGATGCCCGGACGGGATTCGAACCACCGTCCTCCCGAATGCGAGGTGAGAACGTCACTTGTTGAATTCGGATAGTCGAAAATCAGGGGTTCACCTCTACAGGCTACCACAAATGTCTTCCTTTTTACAGCGAGACCAAGAAATTGGTACCATCCTTTGTTGACTCTAATGACCTCGATTTCGACGAGTCATAAAGCCCGAAAAAAAAAGAATTGCATCCTACATCTATAGACTGCAGGAAAGCTAAATATATAAAAGCACAAACGATATTTGTTTCGTTCCTTTCAATTCCCTCCAAGTTCTGTATCTGATAACTGCAACATACCGAGACTGGTGGGTGAGTTACTGTGTAGTACTTGGACATGGTTTTCGGGAGGACGAAGGATCAGATCCCTGTCCGGCTATCAGCATTTCTGTTTTCTATGGATTCCCAAAAACACTTCAACCGAATGGCGTGATGGTTCCTCTAATCGGCTATGGCCGAATTCCTCCCCGCTCCTTGTTACTTCTCCTCTTTCAGCTAAATAATGTATATCCTCCCAAAAAGACCTATAATATGGGCTCAATTTAAATCAATCATATTCATGCTATGTACTGATCAAGGTTTCATAACCCAGTTCTCTGGTATGTGACATTATTATTACCTCTCTTTCTCCTGATAGGTCTTTATGTTACGAGTTATGTGCAGCCATTTGAAGGAACTACATCGAAATTAATCTGGAGCTGTTTCTGGAAACCATGAAAAACGGAAAGTTGGATGGCCTGACCAGTAATTGAACCCAACTCCTCCCAAATACCAGGTCTGAGGTTAATTCAAAAAAGTTATTCGTCTGCTGGGTGAATGGATAAAAAAAGTGGTCTAAAAATTTCGTGATGTTTGTGCATAGACCTCGTACGATTGTGGTGATCTCCTTTTCCTTGGCGACGCTCCCACATGAAGCACCACTTGCTGCGGCGCGTCTGGTTTGTGATGGCCTGTTTTTCTGTGTGGAGGGTGGCAGGTGGGTGGTGTGGCGCCGCGCCATCTGGCACGCTGGCCCACGCACTTGTCCGACTGCTCTGCGAGATGAACCCGGCACCTGCCGAGCCGAAGGTCGACACTGTTGCTTCTCCGCCACACGCCTGTTACGCTGGCATTCTCCTCAAACCAACATACCAGAACCTCTAAAATATTACTATAGTGCCAGTTCAACGCAACAAGGAAACAGCAAAGTCACTGATATAGGGTTCCTAGAATACTAACAGAACACATAACCTGCCGTAATAAACAGATGTTCATTGTTTAAAATGATAATTGTAATTAAATTAAAGAGTTGTAGTTCACAGCCATGTAGACAATTTTTTTTTTTTTTTTTTTTTTTTTTTTTTTTTTTTTTTTTTTTTGGGTGGCTATTATGTTAGTATGTGTTTCTTGGCGATGATATGTGTAGCCCTGGATGACATGCTACAACGATAGATTGACAGCAAACATAATCGTGTGCATGCTTTGGGCAAATGTAGAATACGAATTAGAACCGGGATGAAACAGAATAACAATAGCTTTTGGCGTGCTGTCCAGTATTGTTTTGTTTTTTAACTGAGAGTAATATGTGAGTTGTGGAATTTTACAGATGTAAGATGCTTACTTTTGATTAGCAAAGTCGCAATTTGGGAGGACGCGAATTCGAGTCCCGTTGCTACCAATTAGGTTTTTCGTGTTTTCCAGGAATCATGTGAAGGGTCGTATAGTACATATATAAACACCGTGGTTGAATTGCTTCCTATGCATTACCCACAGTGAATTCTTGGCTCTAATTCCCTTGACGTCGACAAGATTATTCATTCTTATGACTTTACGCCTCGTTGAGTTTATTAGATGCTAGAAAAGACTTGGGGCAAGGAACTAGAATTAATTTGGCCATGACTTTTTGAAGGAACCTGAGCTTATTAGATGCTGTAAAAGACTGAAGGCAAGGAACTGGAAGAAATTTGGCTATGATCTTTTGAAGGAACCATCTCGGAAGTCACCTGAATTTATTTTGGGAAAACATGGAAAACCGAATTCTGGACGATCTGGTGCAACATACTGAATGCGAGGCCAGAGCGTTACCACTCACTCAACACTCTCGGTAAGTCACGAGGTAATAAATAAAAAGTCGTTCATGGCATTATAGGCTCCAGTTGCCAGTACCTTAACTATAAAACACCTCAAACCACTACTAACCACGTCACAAACTTAAGTGACAACAAATCACGCCGTAAACCTGAGACAAACCCAAGCCGACGTCTTTAACCATCATAATTACTAGGAGTAAATGTCGAAAAGACAAAGCCTCCAATATACACTACCCACCGAAAAAGGATAGCTAATGGCATAGCGGCGCATTATGGAAAAGAAGCAAGTGTTCGTTTTCTAAGGTGGTGATGACGTAGGTTCTTTCAGGAATTTAAGGAGTTAGTTTCAAATCATCGTATTTTTCAATTAGCTCCCGCGTTAGAGGTCGGAAGTCCCCTCTCCTCCGATTTTAGAATAATCTACTGTATGAGGAAACAATAGCTCGGTTTCTTTAGGGGCGCGCCAAGTGGAATGTTCCAGGAACAGCGGCGGACGAGCACGTGCGTGGTGGAGGCGAGAAAGCTGGTGAGGAGTCACGCGGGAGACGCGGCAGTAAAGCTGAGTGACGGGGCCGTCAGCGGGGTGGTGAACACCGACGCACAGTAGACAGAGGTGAGCGGCGGGTCACCGCCACTGCTAGGGGTGAAAGTGGCGGCCACGCGGCTAACAACTACTGTGGGTGTCCACCCCGCTTCCGGGCTGTCAAAACAATATTTACGTAGCTATATAGCTGTATAATTGAAGCACATCAGATTACTGTCAATAAAATTATAATTGTTTAATATAAATCAGTTACTTTAATGTAAATAGTTATAAACAAACTTTTTTGTTTCTGCTTGTGGCTTTACGCTTCATTAGAGGCAGGAAAGGAGTTCGGCCATGCCCCTTTAAAGGAAGCATCGTGGTATTCAGCTGAAGTGATTTGGGGAAACAATTGAAACACAAATCTGGATGCCGGGACAGGGATTCAAACCCGCGTCCTTGTGAATGCGAGGCCAGAGAGTTACTATAAACTAGCATTTTCCTGCTCCCTCGAACATGTAGACACTAGTATGTGTAGAAATGCTTTACATTTTTATTATAGTGCCAAATATTAATGTGGAGAGGTGCAAAACATAAATTTCTTCCGAAAACTTTCCCTTGTTTTAATACTGATGTCAGAAAGTTTTATTTTGTATTACTTATATTTTAATGCAATGTAATGTGTGAAATATAAGAAATTAAAGCTACGTGAAAAATTATTGGTAACATCCCACTAAGGCGTGCCAAGAAGCAATCGTTCAATTGGTCAGAAATTTGATTCATTATTTCCTGAGGTCATACCTTACGACAAAAATTACGTATTAAATAAACGTACTTTAGACATAATTCCACATGAAATTTACCAACACAGATTCATTTTAAGTCAGTATTTCTGTAAGCACAAAGATGCTCACAGTAAAATAAATAATTATTATTGTTGTTACGGTTGATTCACGTATTCCGTTTATTATAATGTGATACATTTTTAAAAACTAAAGAATTAAATAACCAAAGTATAAATAAAACTGACTACAACGAGTTTAGTATGACCTCTTAACATTATTTCGTTAAAGGAGTGCTGATATCAAATACAGAGTGATCTGTGGCGCATATTTCTTCCACCTCGTAATGTTTCGAATTTCTTACTCCATTCCTCGGTGCATATAAACTATTTTCGCAGATTTTAATCTGTACTATAAGCTATCAAAATTTGATATTGCTGAGGTATTTTTTACGTAATGCCATTTCAAACTCTCGGACACATGAAGCTCGTTTACAAATTTATAGTGGAATAGATTATCCACTTAATGTTATTAATATAAATTCTTATGATAACTCGTCATACAGCCGTCTAATTTTCAATAATATTGTTATTGATATCAATACTAATAAAAGACCAGTTTGGTCATCCTGTCTTTAACGCTGTGATTCATGTCCATGGCCTCCTTAGGTCAGAGAAATGTTTGCTCTCTGTCGATAGGTAGCACTATTGTTGCAACCTACGAATGAAAGTTACAGTTTTTTATTATTTCTGTAAACTCTGTGTTTTAAATTACAAACCAACCGATACGAAAGTGCCGCATGTATTTCGTTTAAATCCAAACATTAATTTTCGTTAAATTCTCTGTTCGCAGATGTTGCTAATATAGCGATCAATGACTGTTTATGTTTTGATTTAATTTTTTTCCTATAAATTGAATATTGAAACCAACACGACCCACAAAGCCCCCCCCCCCCCACCCTTATGTTAATTAGATGTTAATATTTTAGTTATTAATTTAAGTGATCAAAGTTTTCAGAAACTGTAGCATTTATTTTACATAGTTCGTAAGTTGTAAGAGTGCCCTAGTTTTTACAGACTAAAAAATTGTTAAATATCAAGATTTTTTACTGTGATGTTCATAGCACTCTACTAATTAAACACGACTGTGAATAATCTTGCAAACGCAAATGGCTTTATGCGTCTAGCACTTAAATGTGACAAATAATAATTACTTAAAAATTATTTCATATTAGCTGAAATTTATTTAAAATAATAACTTACACTTTAAAATTTTTTAAAAATATTTTAGTTTATATTAGAATCATTTTATTGAAAGATTTAATTTTCAAATTCACTATTATTAAATAGGTTGTCTGTAGTGAACGCTATGAATAAGAGACAGGAAGATAACCCAAATGTCAACACGTAGGTGTGTAATTTAATTAATGAGATTTTCATTTAAAAAAAAGTAATTCTAAATAACTAATTATTCTGCAACAGTTAGAAAAAATTGGTTCTATTATTCTTTCAAAAAACTATACCAATAAAAAGTCCAGAACTATATTCACATGTCACAATTTCAATAATCCGTGGTATAATCATATTGTTTTTTTCTGCATTTACGCCTAGTTGATATCGAAGTCATTAGAGAAGAGTTAGGATGTGAGACAAGGAACAGGAAGGAATTAGGTCATAGCTGTTTGAAAGGACTATCACCATATTCGCCTGAAGTGATTTTGTAAAATCGAAATCTGGCTGGATGGGGATTTGAACCCAGGCCTTCACGTATAGCAGGCCGGCGTCTTTACCGCTCACTGTCCAGGCTCCGTACTGTCATATGAACATTTCATTTTCTATATGTGTTGTAAATTAATTTTGTTTCGATTTTCACACCACGGTTACAAGACACCTGCAAAATCTGTAAGTGTGCAATATTTTACATTCAGAAGCTTTCAAGTGTTCTGCAGGGACTGCTTCTTTTATTTCACAGCACTTTCGCCTTTCCTCTCGTCTGTTACGACGGGCGTGAGGACCCAAACGCTGTCGCAATTTACGTCGTTATTATCCAAAGTGACATCAACGACAAAGTGTCAGATTTGAGATATTAAGTCATAAAATACCGTGCGAGGCTAAAGACCTTTTAAGCGCTTCCCACACAGCGAGGAAATTTACAACTTAGCTCCAAAAGCTGTCATACAACATATGTACGTGTAATCGCATGCGTGCGAACACATGCGCAGTGAGTTCCAGTAGAAAGCTTGTTTAGAAAATTTTACAGGATAAAGTTCATAGGAAACTATGACAAGTAATTGAGGGAAGGTGGAGAAGGGGTAGTGTCGTGGGAATTTAATGATGCCTTATTCAAATCGTTACAATTTCACGGTTAAACAAAACCTTAATACTGAAAGTCGTTTTGATTACTAAGAATCAGAACCTCAAATTAATGACCAAGTAATGCGGAAATAAAGGTAAAATCACACAATCACGTGTGTGTGTGTGTGTGTGTGTATGTCTAATATCTGAATTGTTCAAAAATATCGCTGAAACTAACATATCTGCTTAGAATATTGGTAAAATGATACATTCAAGATTTTTTTCGATTTTGCGACAGTAATAGAGCTCTATCGGTATATTTTATCTCTTTCTGCACAGGGAAAAGTAACGGCAATCATATAATGTCTCATTCAACTGTTCTTTGCTCGTTTGTTTTTACCGCCGAAACAAAATGGTAGAGGAATACATTAAACAAAAGGTTGTTAAAGATTAGCTGTCTCATGAAATTTTACGTTCGAATTTTGGTCTCCAGTTGCTTCATAAAATGTAAGGTTGCTACATCGCGATACTCTGAGTAGTTTGATTTACTATCCTGATACGGGCTAAAATCAGATGTTTTTGTTTTTCTATGAATAACAATTGTATCTTTAAATTATTTCTAGTCATTTTCCAAACGTAGTGCATTAAAATTAAAGATAGTCACCAGTTGCCAAATGGAAACCACATTAAGTGATGCTTGCCAACTTAATACGCATACATCCATACAGTTACAAATGTTTGCCACGTGTTGTAA
This sequence comes from Vandiemenella viatica, assembly GCA_031002005.1. Classification (NCBI taxonomy): domain Eukaryota; kingdom Metazoa; phylum Arthropoda; class Insecta; order Orthoptera; family Morabidae; genus Vandiemenella; species Vandiemenella viatica. The sequence continues at coordinate 77,931,989 of JARYHS010009186.1, read as the reverse complement.
TACTTTTTGTTTTCTTCCTTCTACCTACCACGGTGAGTGAGTGGTAACGCTCTGGCTTCGCTTTCGGGAGGGCACAGGTTCGAATCCCCGTCGGGTATTCCAGATTTCAGTTTTAAATGGTTTCCCAAAATCACTCAAAGCAATTTCCGATGTAGTTCCTTTATAAGTCCATGGCAAAATTCATTCCTTTTCTTTGCCCGCAATCTTTTCCTGTAATGACCTCAAAGTCAACGAGGCGTAATCCCATAAGAAGAAATAGTTTCTTCTATACAAGATTTTCACGTGTTCTAGTTACTAACAATTAATATCAAAGTCTAACTTGCGTACATATGAAAAAGAGACGGCAAAATAAGCTAAAACTTTAGGTGTTGACATTCGGGAGTTAAATCCGTTTATCCAACCGTACGGATTTATATTTTTATTTTTTTCTAATGGTTTACAGAAATCACTAAACCATTAGTTCATCCTTCACGATAGTTACTGATTTTCTTCTAGCTGTATGTACGCCATCCTCCCCTAGCTCTAATGACCTCGAACAAAAAATAGTCATATATACCTGTGACGTCAGAACAGTGCGTACAAGTGTGATCACGACAGTATCTTCAGTATATTACCGAGCGTGGCGGTGTAACGGATAGCGTTCTGGCCTCGCATTCGGGAGGACGGCGGTTCGAATCTCCATCCGGGCATCAAGATTTGGGTTTTCCATGGTTTCCCAAATCACTCCAGGCAAATGCCGCGATGCTTCCTTAAAAAGGCCATGGCCGAATTCCTTCCCATTCCTTGCCCCCATCCTTTCCCGTGTCTAAAGACCTCGCTGTTGAGAGACGTAAAGCAGTTAATATATATAAATATATATATATATATATATATCAGTATATCCTCGAGCGTAAACAATCTCTCCAACAATAGAAATTGTGAAAAACAATTAGAACACTTACAAAATTCTTATAATCATAAAGAAACAATTTTAAATGAAAATAGGAAATATTTAGAAGTGTTTAACATCAAACTGACAAAATTAAACATTTTTAAACAGTCGAAAATCACACCTAAAGCACTATGGCATAAACAACACTATTCTTTAGAATCTTTTAACTATTATTTCAAACTTTTCACTGCTTCTAATCATATTAAACTGTATCCAAATCGCTCTCATCCATCAAAACAATACTCATACATACGAAAAATATAAAAAATTTGTTATTAATCAATGTTTATATCTCGCCGACAACATTGTACTGAATTTACAATAGGTAGCTATGTCTGAGGGCTGTCGCATATTGTTTAACAGTTCCTCGTTTCTCTACGTCTGATATTGCTCCTCAGTGACTAATTAGAATATTAATCTGGTCGTAGGCCATAATTCCGCAGTTGTTGAATAATGATTTTATAAATATTTGCTCTACAGACAACTAATTTGTTGAATTTAATTTTATTTTGTTACCCAGTCGCGTTTCACCCTTCTGGTGTAAGGCATCATTAGTGGAGGATTACCACTAAATCTCCACAGATGATGCCCTACGCCACGGGGTCGAAACGCATCTGGGGAAAAAAATACAATAAACTTCACCAAAACAGTTGTTTGTAGACCAATTAGAATTTTAGGATCTTATGATGTTATTTGTGTCCTGTGAACGGGGTGATCAACAGCTAAAATTGCTGCTATTCGAGTTGAGTACTACCTCCCGTATGTGTTGTGAGGTGGGCAGCGGCCTCGTGTTTTTTGGGGGCGCCGGCGTGTTAGCCATATGGCGCGCCCACTGTCGGGAATCTGGCCGCGGCGCGGCGCCTGCCTGGTCCCGAAGCGACAGGTGTATAGCAGGTGCTCGGCTGCCACCCACAGCACCACAGCACGACGCTGCACCTGCCGACCCACTCTCGTATCTACCGTACGGCCGCCTCGTGCACGTTCACGGCCTCTGTTTAAAGGGACAAAAGTAGATGCGTTTAAAACTCCACTACACATTTTGTTCACAGATAATAATCAGTTTCGCGAAAAAACCTGCTGGTTTCCCGGCACAGTTTTAGAAAGCGAATCATAGGCACTCAATGCTGAGGGACAAAAGAAGCGTCTACTTTTATGCACCGAACGAGTTTGGTGAACGGTAACACATGAGCCTGGCATTTTAAAGGACGCGAATAAAAATCTCAGTTCGGTCATCCAGATTTCAATTTTCCGAGGTTTCCAAAAATAATTCCAGGTGAATGCCTTCACAAGGTCACGCCGAATTCCGTTCGTTCTTCGCAGACCTGTATTTCCTCTAATTATGTCGACATCAAAGAGGCGTAAAGACCGAAATTAATTCTGCCAAGAAGAGGTAATGACGTCACTAATACTTGCTTCCGATTCCACGCCGATTTTACACCTGGGGGTCTCTGGTTGGCATTCCAGGAACTTTAGTCTGTAATCAGATATATTTCATACTTGCAAATAGACGTTTTGTGACATCGATTACAAAAGCTTTCCCTTAGCCAGTAGAGCAAATGTTCTGATCAAATCCCCCAAAATTAAAATAGCAAAACATAATAAAACAACAACACAGAGTATCCGTTCAAAAAAAAAACTCAGGCAGAAAGAACTGAAGAGTACAGTGAGCAAGAAAATCGGTAGTAAAATAGATACAAATGCATAGAATGAAGATGAAGAGAGTAACTCAACTCGTAATGGGAAAAAAAGAAAAAAAATCATAATAAACAATGTCAAGAATAGAATAGGGTACAGAAGTAAAGATATGAAGCAAACAAGGATGACTGATGAAATTCTTTCGTTAATGGATAATCGCTTAAAACCTAAGAACCAAGCAGACAAGCAACAATAACAGTTTCCTAAAAATTAGATTAGAACAATAAAAAATGAATTGCTGAAAAGTGAGTGCAATGAAATTGAAAGATTTCAGGCTTAACACAATGACTTCAGCCAATAAACCAAATGTCTAGATCGTATCGAAGTAAGCACTCATCTATGTTAGTGAACAAAAATAAGAAAAAAAATTCGATCAAGAAAGAAAACTCATTTGGGAAAAGTACATGAATTATGTATTCTCTTACGAAGGCCAGTTAATGAAGATAATGACTTTATTTATCTAACAGGACCTCCAGTTGCAAATCAAGAGTCTGAAAAGGACATTAGTACGTCAGAAACCAATAAAGCTGTTTGCCCAAATGAAATCCCATCAGAACTCATTAAACTTTTGAATGAAAAACGCATCGCACTCCTCCATAAAAATTTTAAAAAAATGTATGATACTGGTTGTTATCCTGAACAATGGCTCACATAAAAAAAAGTACTGCGAAGAAATACGATTATCTCAGATACAAAAATCACATGAGACACATCTTGAAATTATTTCTAAAAATCAACACCAGAGATTACACAGAATGCGTCAAAGAGTTATCAATGAGTCATAGTTTTTGTTTAGACATGGATTGGGTTCTAGAGAAGCAGTTGTTGTAATACAAGTTCTTGTGTAAAACTACTATGATCATAGGGAAACTGTAGGCTTACGCCTTATACACTATGGGAATACCTTTGATAGAGTGCAACAACACAAACGTTTGGGAATACTCTTAAAAATGAATGTAAATGAAAACACATTCGTTGCGTTGAAAAACTCTACTTGAATCAGACAGCCAAAATTCAAAATTAAGGTCAATAACAAGGTCACAAATACGATGGAAATTTGTAGAGGAGTACGGCAAGTATGTCTACTTTTGCCAATCTCATGTTACCTTTATTCTGAGCATATTTTGCGGGAAGCTTTGAAGAAGTAGAACAAGTTATGAAGGTTAGTAGCGTCTGGATCAATAACATTCGCTGCGCTGATGATACAGCGCTGATTGATGAGAATTTAAATGATCTACCTTTTCATTATAATTGGAAGCTGAAGCACAAAAGTGAGTTTGGATTCCAGTGTTAATAAAACAAAATTTATGATTGTTACAACAGAACCTGATACATTAATGGATCACCAACAGAATGAGTGAACAAATTTAAATATCTTCAAACACGGCTTGGTGATGACAAGATGTCAGACATACAGATGAAATACCGCACTGAGAACGACAGTAATGCTTCCTTGCAATTCAAAACTGTTTTTACATGAATGGATTTTGAAATCATTCTTAAAATTTGTGCTTCTGGTTTTTTTTTGTATGGTGTGGATAGGAGGTTATTAAAAAGACTGCAATGAATATTCTTGAGGGATTTCAAATATGCAGAATACCATGGTCAGCAAAATTTACTAATTTGAAAGTTCTGAAGCGAATAAAATAAACTGAAAACTACTAATGCTCGCATGTTATTTTTATTTTCAATAATGAAACATATTACAATAATTTTAGCACAGTTAATACATTTAAAAAGTAAAATTTTATAGATAATATGCAGTGGAAATGATTTATGGTTAGATAATAAGGGAATTATATTTGTAGGATAGAAGAAATGTTGGATAATTGCAATGATGGGTGTAAAATATAGCCCTTTACTGGGCACTCCAAGAATTCGGAAAATCCATAAAGGATTCTATAATGATAAGGGTAGGTAATGTAATGGTGAAGGTTTGGAAATAGTATAGTAATGATTGAACTAGTATTTATTTCTAATTGATTTTGTCTACTAAATGAAAAAGAAAAAAGAAATTTGGGTTGCGTTTTTACGTTTAGTGAAAAGAGGAGTTTTAATGTTTGCGTATCAATTGTGTTCTATGTTTTTGGTATTTAGACAAGATTATGCGTGGGATACGCGTGTTTTTGATTGGGGTGGATGTAATGTTGAATATTTTCAGTTACTATTAGGAAATAGTCTGGTCGGTGGATAAGGGGTTTTTGAAGTATTTTAAACGTAGTTTAGAGAGACGATTTTGAAAAATGGGGAGGGGGGGATTTTGCTATGAGATAAGTGTCGTTTGATGGGATTTGGATTGGAAGCCTTAGGATGGTTCGAAGTATACGACGTTCGGTTGATGCAATAGTTTGGAAAACGGGTGGTGAAATAAGAGAGGTTATATGTGAGCCGTATTCTAATAGTGACCTTATGAATGTTTTATAAGTATGGATTAAGGTTGATTGACGATTGATGGATATTGTTGGGCGGAGGATTTTTATTAAATCTGAACGGGCAAAGAGTTTCTGTTTGAGATATTCATAGTGTTCGCCGAAATTGAGAGTTTGGTCTACGTGGACACTGGGGCAGAAGTTTATGGGCGTGCTCCAAAGTTATATGTTTTATTTTTTTTTTTTTTTTTTTTTTTTTTTTTTTTTTTTTTTTTTTTTTTTTGAGAAGGGGTGGTGGTTTTGTTGAAAGAACATGGCCTGTTTCTTGGCGGGATTAGGTCGGGTGAGCCCAATTTGGAAGTAGGACTGTAGTGATATGAGGAATTGGTTATCACGGTGGTTAATAACTATGGTATGAAAGCCAGTAAGCAATATTGCGTATATAGCTAACGATCCTGCAAGAGGTCTGGGAATAGGAATATCGGCAATGTAGAGGCATTGCAACAGAGGAGTGAGAACGGCTTCTTGTGGGACACCAGTTTGAGGGTAAATGAATGAGAGAAGAAATCCCTTATATTCACAACACAGTGCATCAGAGAAGACAGAAGTGCTTCATGTAGAACACAAACATAAATGGAGAAAAGAGCGAGGTTTTCTTCGATATAAAAGATGCTTATTGTTAATGTTACATAGTAACATTATAATTATTTATACATTTACTCGTAAGTACATGACTGCGAGAAGTAAGTTCTGTTTAGTAGAGTATGATTTACTGATAAAAAAAAAACAGAATGAATTTTCACAGGATTCCAAACACTATGCAGCCCAGAGTCCCAAGACTAGAATGAGATATATCTTAACTTTATGCGGCATCGATAAGTTGATAAATAAAGGAAAACGTGTCTGTTCCTTTTGTTGAAGGCCATTCACACAAAATATACTGGTAGGATTTTGATGGCGTTTCGAACATCGTACAGTCTATAGCCCCGAGAGAAAAATCTGTATATATATATATATATATAGATGAATGTATGTATGTTTGTTATTCATACAAATCCACAGTTTTCATCCGATTTCGATAAAAGTTTGCACACTTATCCTTTGAAACAAGGAGAAAAGTACTGTCTACACTTGGTTGAAAAATTTTATGTATAAATAATTCACGTTGTCATAATTTCGAAGAATTACTGAATGATGATAGACAGACGCGTTGGATGTATACGTCTCTGTACTGGCTATACTTTTAGCAGTCTGGTAGTTCAGTGCTTAAGCGCTTGCTTACTGCTGTTTGGATTGTGGTCTCCGGCTCAAATCTCCATGAAGGAAAAAAAAAATTCAAATTGTTTTTGATCGTAAGAGTCACGCCTGGACCGTAGGTTATTCGGATTGAATGTTAAACTGTAGATATCACAAATTTAGGGGTTCAATGCGAGGCAAATCATAGGTAGTCTTGGAATGCTGTAGGTGTACACATTTTACGTTATAATGATCGCTCAGGAGTTGTTCGCAATTAGTGTATGTGTGTGTGTGTGTGTGTGTGTGTGTGTGATGTGCAGTAATCTATATATATATAAAGATGAATGTATGTATGTTTGTTGTTGGTTGGTTTGTTCGTTCTTCATACAAATCCACAGTTTTCTTCCGATTTCAATGGAAGTTTGCACACTTATCCTTTGAAACAAGGAGATAAATACAGTCTACATTTGTTAAAAAAATTTATGTGTAAATAATACATGTTGTCTTAGAATTGGGAAAAATTACTGACGGTGATAAACAGACGCGTAGGATGTGTAGGCCTCTGCCTCTCCACATAGCCGTCTGATTGCTCAGCGGTAAAAACTGCTGTTTGGTTCGTGGTCTCAGGTTCAAATCTCCTTGGAGGAAAGGATTTTAAAAAAATAGTTTTTGATCTTAAGAGTCACGCCTGGACCGTCGATTATTCGGATTGAATGTTAAGCTGTAGATATCACAAATTTAGGGGTTCAATGCGAGGCAAATCGTAGATAGTCTTGCAATGTTGTAGGTGTACACTTCTTTACGTTATAATGATCCGTCAGGTGTTGTTCGCAGACAGTAAGTAATTCTTCATACAAATCCACAGTTTTCATTCGATCTCGATGAAACTTTTCACACTTATCCTTTGAAACAAGGAGAAAAATACTGTCTACATTTGGTTGAAAAATTAACTGTATAAATAACAAATGTTGTCTCATAACTTCGAAATACGGCGATAGACAGACACGTTGGATATGGTCGTCTCCGTACCGTGTTTCCTCGTAGTGGACTGGCAGCTTAGTGGTTAAAGCGCTTGCTTCTGAACGTCGTGGTCTCCGGTTCGAATCTCCGTGGAGGCTAAGAATTTTAAAAATTGTTTTTCATCGTAAGAGTCATGCCTGGGCCGTAGGTTATTCGGATTGAATGTTAAACTGTAGATACTAGAAAGTTAGGGGTGCAATGCAAGGCAAATCGTAGATAGTCTTGCAATGTTGTAGGTGTACACTTCTTTACGTTATAATGATCCGTCAGGTGTTGTTCGCAGACAGTAAGTAATTCTTCATACAAATCCACAGTTTTCATTCGATCACGATGAAACTTTGTACACTTATCCTTTGAAACAAGGAGAAAAATACCGTATACATTGGTTGAAAAATTATCTGTGTAAATAACACATGTTGTCTCATAACTTCGAAATACGGCGATAGAGAGACACGGTGGATACGGTCGCCTCCGTACCGTGCTTCCTTATAGTGGACTGGCAGCTTAGTGGTTAAAGTGCTTGCTTACGAACGTCGTGGTCTCTGGTTCAAATACAATTTTTAAAAATTGTATTTCATCGTAAGAGTCAGGCCTGGGCCGTAGGTTATTTGGATTGAATGTTAAACTGTAGATATTAGAAAGTTAGGGGTGCCATGCGAGGAAAATCGTAAGTTGTCTTGCAATGTTGTAGGTGTACACTTTTTTACGTTATAATGATCCCTCAGGTGTTGTTCGCAGTCAGTGTGTGAGTGTGAACCACAGTAATATTATTATAAATACGAAAGTAAGTCTCTGTCTTTTGTTACGTTTTGACGACTAAATGGCTATATCGTTGTGATGCAATTTTATAAGGAAATCTGTATGAAGGGCACAGGATATTTTTTTCACTATGATTAACAGTTGTAGTCACGAAAATTTGAGAGCTTATCGAATGGTGACAGAAATATGCTGGAAATTGATTCTCTTCAAGAGACAGGTTCAACGATACAATGATATAGTGATAGCTTTCCTGTCATATTATTCCTACTCGATATTGTTTGAGACCAATCCTTCGTTAGCAACTTTCTATATTTAATTCTGGCAAAAAAAATCTTAATTCACTCGTACGAAGTCGCGGGTACGGGCTAGTAATACTATAAATGCAGAAATAAGTCTCTGTCATTTTGTTACCTTTTGACGACTAAATGGCTATACCGATATTGATGGAATTTGACAAGAAAATCTGTAGGAAAGGCACAGGACTCTTTTTCCGGAATGATAAACAGTTGTAGTCACGAAATTTTGAGACCTTATCGAATGGTGACAGAAATATGTTGGAAACTGATTCTCTTCAATAGACAGGTTCGACGGTAGAATGACATAGTGATAGCTGTCCTGTCATATTAATGCCGACTCGGTGTTGTTTGGGAACAATCCTTCGTTACCAACAACTTTCTATATTCAATTCTGGCAAAGAAATTCTTAATCCACGCGTACGAAGTCGCGGGTATCAGCTAGTAGGATATATTTCGTTTTGACGTGGCGTCGAAAAGATGAGAAATTAAGATAGATGTGTTTACAAATTAAAATTCCATATCAAAGTAGGTTATTTCTGGCAGTCTTATTGTTTGCTTGGATACGTACCTATTCTATCGCATTGTATTATAAAGTGATTGATTTTGCACGCGGCAGCTAGTGTAAACATTCTAAGAAATTTTTAGCTGCTCAGTATAAGTATGAATCTGCTTCTTACGAAACTAGTTTAGTAAGAAATGCATTAATTTTCTTCTTTATGCATTAAGCATTATCGATGTCATTAAAAGAAGGAAAGTTTTGTGGCAACGAACTGAACGGAATTCAGCCATGACATTTTGAAGGAAACATCTTGGCATTCTCCTGGAGTAATTTGGGGAAAGCATGGTAAATCCAAATCTGGATGACCCGAATGGGATCCAAACCTGCGCCCTCCCGAATGCGAGACAAGAGCTAACTACTCCCAGTGTCGCTTTTAAACCACACTTTTGCTTCTAAGTGTTGCACAAGAAAAACAAGCGCCTATCCTCTTCACTTTCTAACCTGCTAAGAGGTATTCGCTTTTATTTTATTGCTGGCGAGATTCGCAACTCAAAACCTGTAACGTCAGGACAGCTTTTGCGGCACTGCTATTGTCTGCAATGGCAATATCTCGCGCCGAACACAAATCTTGCTGTTCTGAGGTTCTTTGTTGCCGACACTTTTAGTTGAAACATTGCACTGTACTTCTTGAGAAAACAACCTACCGCTGTGAGTTTAATGGAAGGTATAATTTTCTGAAATTTGTCGCTGAACACTGGAATAAACGTTGAAATGTTTCTAAAAACAAATAATATTTTTTATATCTGGCCACTTTTGTAACGTTAATTAAATTAAGTAAACTTGGCAAAGTTATCAGCGTATGTTTCAAAATTGTTTTGTATAATAACTACTCCCGTAAAACTACTTTTAGGTTTCATGTAAAACTACAATTTGAATTTCGACTTAATCTTTTAAGATAATGGGTAAAAAGAGATATCTTTTCAAAAAATTAGGTATGTTGCTATAACCCAATCAACGTATTTCAGTGGTCATATATATTGTGGTTTTTATGTATAGTATCAAGTTATATAATTCTCATATGTTAAATACTTGTTACATATCTATACAGTTCCTGTTACAAATAACTTAGAAATCAATCGTTTTATAACTTTAAATATACCTTTTTGTGTGTGGTATACTTCAAATAAGCCGTTCTCACAGAAATCAGTAATTCAGCAAGTATATGCGACTTGTCAACATTACCAGATCGCTGCCAAAGCTTAAACATTTGCAGCATTTAATCAACCTCCTCTTTTCTTTGAAGAGTGTCATTTGTTTGATCTTTTTCTCTTAATATTTCATTATTCATTATATTCTGAACCATTTGAAGCAATAATTCGCGCTTTATAGCAAACAACTCCTGCAAAATAATTTTTTCTTCAATTTTTACTACATATTTGTTTTGGACTAATAAATAATAATTCAGTCTTTATAATTTCACATTCCATCATTTCAATCACAGTATATTACAGTCTTTAAGGTAATCTTTTGACTGGTTACTCTGCTATTTTTTAAATTTTGTTTTGGTTAGGATTTTACGCCTCGTATTTACAGGAGACAAGGAACGGAGAGGAATTCTGACATGGCCTTTTGAAGGTAGTATCCAGACAGTTTCCTGCAGTGATTTCTGGAAACAATTGAAAACTGAAATTTGGACGGCTGGACGGCTGTTCCAACCCGTGTCATCTCGAATGACAGGAACGAGCGTCATGGTTTGTATCATACTATCATACGAGATCTGACAGTAAGTTATTGAACTCGCCAAACAAAAAAGACTATATTCCTCATTTTTTAGGTACCTTTGTAGTCACCTAACACAACTTGGATATTACAAGCAATTTTTATGAGTCGTTTTTCAATGTTTCAAACGTGGATGTATTGCGGCAGAACTTAATGTGATTTAAATTATTTACTAAAATACGGATAGAGGAAATGCAAAGACCTTCAAGAAAGCGTAAGGTTCTTTCATTACATAAACGAAATTCCAGACCATACACAGATATTTACTCCACAATAGTTCCATTAGGTGAGCTAACTAAAAAGTTGGTGTTCCTTCACAGAGGCCTGCAATACACAACGTTTAGCCATTTAGGTTTCTCGGCCTATTCTAGCCAAGCAAACATGGATGTAGGTAATTGTAGCGAGTGCGTGGTAGACTTATTGTGGAAATAATGACCTAGAAGAGAACTATGCTGGCTGCTAACTATCTAGGTCCACAAGAATGCTTGCAATCCTTATGTCGCTACCTAACAAGTGCAATGAGAAGTATCCTCTATGGTCTTTAACACACATAATGTCGAGCACGTCGTTACACCAGAATATGAAAAATGGTACAAAATTCACTTGAATCGAGAACTTCATACTTAAAACCTAATATTAGCTGAAAACAAAAATTATAAATTTTTTAATCTGCCAATTTATTGAAATGTAGATTTTTATGACTTTTCACACCGTATTGTTAAAATCTTACTGAATTTAAATTAATTTAAAATATTAATATTATTGCGATGTATATGCTATTTCAAATTTCGGAAAGGCGTTTGCTACTCAGAAGGGAATTGAAGTATTCATCTCTCTAATATATAAGACAAAAACCTTTTCTTGAGAAGTTTCATTATAATAGAAGTCAAAGGAATGACAATGTAATATAGTCGAAGAACTGAGTGCACTTACGCATGGAATTTAGTCGTTTTTTTTTCCCCCTATCCATTTGATAAATCTCTCTCTCACACACATAAAGAGAGCTAGTAATAGCCAAACTTTCTTCGTGAATAATCAGTCAACGAAGAACACATTCAGATTTTCAAAATAAATAAGTTAAATATTATTCTGATATTACAATCCCTGTCGGCGAAAATAGTAACTAGTTTTAATAATTTTCTTATCTTTTAACTGGAAAAAAAGTTTTGAACTCTGCTATTTCACAAAAAAAGCATAGATTCTTACTTCATAACTATAACACGATATAACATAAAGACTGTCAGGTATTATAGTCCTACATCTAATGAATAAGTACTGGAATGGTGGCTTTTCAGTGCTGTACAGGCAGAAGTTAAGAACAGATAGAGAAGTAACATTAATATTTTTTACGATTAATTACCTCAAGATTTATGACAGCAATGAGTTTTTTACTTGTTTATTTTGTACCATGATTATCTGAAATCGTGCTACCTGTAATGTACTGGATGATTACCTACAAAATATGCTGAGATAATCAGAACACCTTACTGGTAGAACGGTAGGGAATATTCCGAATTGTTCCTCTTACTATGAAGTGAAGTTCAGAACATTTCTAACAAATACCGGGACGCTTGTAGCTTCAAGGAAGCAAAGGCAATAATCCGTGCGAAGGCCGGCAAAGTTCCAGAGTTCACGAGAAAAGTTGCAAGAGCAATCGATCACACTGCCAGGTCGCAAAATGCTCCAATAAATCGGCCTCGTTGCACGACACTTTGGAGGCTGTGAATGGAGTGCCCAGATGACCGAAATGATAGCTCTGCTCGGCGGAGGCCGCAAACGAGAAAGCCTTGACCCGGATGTGACTTCGTCACGTCTTTGCAGAGGGTGGGCTCTGTCACACGACAGTCTTTGCTGTCACTAGTGACACCGTGGGCATCCAGTGTAGTTCCTTAAAGAGTTACCAACATATAATCATTGGGAAACTCCAGTAGGCTTAACTGATCAAAAGGACTGTAGGTTTCTACGTGTGATTCCCGGAAACTTGTGGTCTCTGTCACACTACAGTCTTTGCTGTCACTAGTGACACCGTGGGCATCTAGTGTAGTTCCTTAAAGAGTTACCAACATATAATCATTGGGAAACTCCAGTAGGCTTAACTGATCAAAAGTACTGTAGTTTGCTACGTGTGATTCCCGGAAACTTGTGGTCTCTGTCACACGACAGTCTTTGCTGTCACTAGTGACACCGTGGGCATCCAGTGTAGTTCCTTAAAGAGTTACCAACATATAATCATTGGGAAATTCCAGTAGGCTTAACTGATCAAAAGGACTGTAGGTTGCTACGTGTGATTCCCGGAAACTTGTGGTCTCTGTCACACGACAGTCTTTGTTGTCACTAGTGACACCGTGGGCATCCAGTGTAGTTCCTTAAAGAGTTACCAACATATAATCATTGGGAAACTCCAGTAGGCTTAACTGATCAAAAGGACTGTAGGTTGCTACGTGTGATTCCCGGAAACTTGTGGTCTCTGTCACACTACAGTCTTTGCTGTCACTAGTGACACCGTGGGCATCTAGTGTAGTTCCTTAAAGAGTTACCAACATATAATCATTGGGAAACTCCAGTAAACTTAACTGATCAAAAGTACTGTAGTTTGCTACGTGTGATTCCCGGAAACTTGTGGTCTCTGTCACACGACAGTCTTTGCTGTCACTAGTGACACCGTGGGCATCCAGTGTAGTTCCTTAAAGAGTTACCAACATATAATCATTGGGAAATTCCAGTAGGCTTAACTGATCAAAAGGACTGTAGGTTGCTACGTGTGATTCCCGGAAACTTGTGGTCTCTGTCACACGACAGTCTTTGTTGTCACTAGTGACACCGTGGGCATCCAGTGTAGTTCCTTAAAGAGTTACCAACATATAATCATTGGGAAACTCCAGTAGGCTTAACTGATCAAAAGGACTGTAGGTTGCTACGTGTGATTCCCGGAAACTTGTGGTCTCTGTCACACTACAGTCTTTGCTGTCACTAGTGACACCGTGGGCATCTAGTGTAGTTCCTTAAAGAGTTACCAACATATAATCATTGGGAAACTCCAGTAAACTTAACTGATCAAAAGTACTGTAGTTTGCTACGTGTGATTCCCGGAAACTTGTGGTCTCTGTCACACGACAGTCTTTGCTGTCACTAGTGACACCGTGGGCATCCAGTGTAGTTCCTTAAAGAGTTACCAACATATAATCATTGGGAAATTCCAGTAGGCTTAACTGATCAAAAGGACTGTAGGTTGCTAAGTGTGATTCCCGGAAACTTGTGGTCTCTGTCACACGACAGTCTTTGCTGTCACTAGTGACACCGTGGGCATCCAGTGTAGTTCCTTAAA
>JARYHS010009186.1:77894212-77917080 GCA_031002005.1 Vandiemenella viatica | reverse complement strand
AACAGACACACTTTCATACAATTCAATATTTGCTGGTTCAGCGACTAAATTAAGGCGTAATTTATCTTCATAAGGCATCCGAAAGCTGAGAAATAAAGATAAAAGTGTTTGTTCGTTTATCTAGTTTGTTAACTGAAGGTGATTCACGCAAAGTGATTTCGAACAGGATTAAAATAGACTATGTTTCTTTTTGATGTTACGTCAAAAAGGTGATAAATTAAGACAAAAATTAGAATCCGTTTAAGGGTAATTTATTTTTTTCAGTCAAAATGTTTTCCGAACTATGTGTCAACGACATATTTTCGTATATTCGTAATTGAAAGTATAATATACTCAGTTAGCAGAGGCATTCAAAATCACTGCTCTATCCCACTCCACTGTTCCTTTCCCTACATGTGAAGGGGAAAGAGTGATCGCTGAAAAATTTGCTTGCAGCTTGCCTAGACATAACGGTCTACTTAGAGGGGTAGGCAACGGGCGGGGTGAAGGACGGGGCAAGAAAAAATATGACCTTGAGCCGCCACTTTAAAGTGAACAGGATATAATATTATCATCTTCAGTCGTTTAACTCATTTCTGAATTTCGTGATATCATTATATTTCTCACTGTATTTGTGATAATCATTGTTTACAATGCGTTGATTACAAATTAGGAGAATACGTGTTGAGAATGGGCAACACTCTCAAAGTCCGTCCACATGTAACTGTTTTTAATAAACTAATAACGAAGCGTCACTAGTATGTGTACTGGTTACCAGTAATCAAACGAGTTCTGTCAGATTCGATTTTTGACCTTTGTAATACATACAGCAGTTAATAACATAGTACAAACCCTCCCAAGTTCAATGCCAGATTTGAACCTAACACTCGCAAGCAGAGGAGTTTATTGTATTCGTTGCTTAATTCACACTTCCAAGCGGTCGGACTTACCTTGAACAAGTGATTATTTCTGATTTGATCGAACAACACAATACTGCTACAAAAATACACAGTTCAATATGACTGTCAACCCTGCAAATGAAAATACATTGCTTTGCTAGTATTGGTATTAATTTTTATTTCTCACCGTTTATGAATCACAATCAAGCATTAAGAAATGGAATTTGTGAATCATTATAGATTTAAAATTTGCAGTTGTAATCTGATTGGGCCGCCAGATGGCTTCGCGCGTTTTTTTTTTTTTTTTTTTTTTTTTTTTTTTTTTTTTATTTATGGCATTTGGCAAGGAGCCATGCAGCCAAGCTGCGTACATTTTGTTTACATTTTGGGTATTTTCATCTTTATCTATATACATATTTTACAATTTGCCTATTTAGCTATATACATTTGGATTAGTCATACAATCTTGTCACATACGTTTATATTTGCATATTTACCTATCAATATATTTAAATATTTGCATATTTCAGTATATACATATTTAGGTATACATACACCCATGTCACATACATTTGTATTTCTACATTTAACTATTTACACCTTTACGTATTTAACCATTTAATTATTTTACATGTTTAATTATATGTATATTTAGGTTCGGTATTTACTTGTGAACCAACATTACATGTGTAGGAACGAATTGACTTGATCATCAGGTTTGATGGAATATGGGTATTTCCGTCTTTTACCATAGTTGAGTTTTGTTAGACCGTTATGTTGTTACTGGCGACAAAGTTGTACAAAAGCCGGTATACTTTTATGTTATTTGAGGCTAGTAGGGTTGGTGTTGATGTAGGCAATTGCTGTCCCTCCCTTACCAAGGCACTTATGAGGGTGTCGCTAGCCACAGTATATTTGCAGCAGCCAAAAAATATGTGATCTGGGGTTTCATCTTGATTGCTGTCACAGTCACAGGTCGGGTTATCAACTAGGTTCAGGCGATGGAGGTGTTGACGCCAGCGCCCGTGATTTGTTCTCAGGCGGAAGATCGTTGTAATTAATTTTTTGGGAAATTTGCTATTTTCAAACCACGGTTTGGTAGGAATATATTGTTGTACGGATTTGTAAAATCTACCTTTTGTCTGCGCTTCTGTCTTCCAGTCTACCTCCCAAACAGTCGTCAGTTTGTTTTTGAAATAACTAAAGTGATCGGAGTAGGGAACATCAAGGTGTTTCACCTCACCATTATAGGCTGCTTCCTTGGCAAGCGCATCTGCTGTTTCGTTTCCCACTACCCCACAATGTGCTTTAATCCACGCCATGGTGACTGGCTGGCCCCTTTTCTCTAGTATGGATATCCAGTTTATAATTTCGAGGAGCCACAGGATTTGGATGGGTGGTAGTTTGTGTGGTGCTGTAGGAGCTGCATTGCCGACATTGAGTCGGAGAGGATAACAACTGGTTTACGTTCGGAGTGGCTGGCATTCCGTAAGGCTTCTAAGATCGCCGTTAGTTCCGCTGTCAGTATGCTTGCGGACTGAGGTAGCTTGTATTTCCCGCACCTGTTTGTGAATGTTTCAACGAATGCACATCCTACCGCGTCTGCGAACTTAGATCCATCAGTGTAATATGTTAAAGGTTCTCCCCACTGCACTCTGAGCTGTGCCAATGTTGTAGTGATAGCATGTGAGTTTCGTTGTTGGCAGAGGTCTAACTGTATGTTTAATTCTTTTATAAGATTATTATAGTTTGTGGTGTAACATCCTATATGCCATGACTTAGTGATTTGCTTCTGTAGTGGTTGTACGTCGATATAGGCTGCTACTATGCATGGCATCGTCCTGTTGAAACCAGTATCTGCTAGTGACGCAGTGCAGCATCAGCTGAGAGATTTTCTCAGTCAATTCGCTTTCTAGGAATTGCGACCACTTCAGAAGTGCTTTCGTTGCGAGGTATTGCCTTCTAAGGTGCAATGGCGGCTCCTTAGCTTCTACCAGCAAAGAGTTAGTAGGAGTCGAACCCATGGCCCCAAGACAGGAACGCAGAATTTTATATTGTAGTCTATTGAGTTTGGATAGCGTGTTGTCTGACGCCGATCCAAAAAAAGATACACCCGTAGTCTAGGATGGGTCGTACGAGCGCCCTGT
Organism: Vandiemenella viatica; assembly: GCA_031002005.1. NCBI lineage: Eukaryota > Metazoa > Arthropoda > Insecta > Orthoptera > Morabidae > Vandiemenella > Vandiemenella viatica. The sequence continues at coordinate 77,914,055 of JARYHS010009186.1, read as the reverse complement.
AGAGGTGTATTGCAACTGGGGGTTCGGTGCCCCACCATACTCCTGTTGTGGCTCGTATTACATTGTATGATGCTTCACATTTGGTAAGTATGTTCCTTATATGGGCCGACCATTTCAATTTATTGTCAATAATTAAGCCAAGGTACTTGACGTGGGGCTTAACTGGGCAAGTATATGGGCCTATTTGTATGCTCGTCATGGTAGGTATTCTGTGTCTAGTAAAGATGCAGGCGGCTGTTTTGTGAGTGGATATCTCCATACCGTTGTTCAAAAGCCAGCTTTGTAGTCTTTGTAGTGTCCTGCTTAACCTTCTTATACACTCCTCGATTGAGTCCGCTTCGGTATAAATGCAAAGGTCGTCTGCATACTGTAATAGTGTAGCTTCTCCTTGGGTTATCAGATGCAAGTCAGCCGTGTAAATATTGAACAGAAACGGGGCCAGGATCGAACCTTGGGGCAGACCTTTATTGACACATCGAGGGCCCAAAATTTTTCCATTTTTCTTGACAATTAGCCACCTATTCCGCAGCAGTGTGTACAATTGCGTCACGAATCTTCGGGGAACCCCGATTTTTATCATCTTCTTCACTAGTATCGGCAATACTACGTTGTCATACGCGTTTTTTAAGTCCATGAACACCGCAACCATGTATTTGTTTCTACTAAGAGATAGCTGAGTGTCAACCAGCAAGTGGGCGAGTGTTTCTGTAGTTCCTGTGCCTTTCCTGAAACCCCAACTGAAGACGTGGTAGGAGCGAGTGATTTTCAAACCACCATTCAAGCCGTGATTTAATCAGTTTTTCTAGACATTTGTACACACACGATAGTAATGTGATTGGTCTATAGGATGTTGGTTTGTCGGGACTCAAGGATGGTTTCTTTACGGCAACTATTCTTGCTGTCTTCATTTCTGTTATTTCTATGCTCTTTAACCAGACTTGATTAAGTATCTCTAAGAGCAACAGTTTGGGAGTGAGAGGGAGATTGCCAAGCATTGGATAGGCAATGTTATCTGGACCGGGGGCTGTTCCTTTACCTCCAGATAATGCCCGGTTAAGTTCTTCAACGACGAATGGTTGCATAAGAAATTTGCAGTGGCTGTTATCGTTGTTGTCCCATGGTGAAACAGACCGCTCTACCCATGGAGGCGCTAACGACATTAGGATTTCTTCCAGAACGGCTTCCGTTGGTTCTACCTCGGGTTCGGATGTCTGCTGAGATCTTTTGAATGTTCTAATTTTCTCCCATAGTCTTCTTAGGGGCATGTCTTTATTTAGAGTGGAGCATAATTCTTTCCAGGCCATTCTCTTTTTTTCTTTGAAAAGACGTTTGGCTTTTGCTTGGATCTTATTTAGGGCGAGGAAGTTACTATCTGTTGCCGACCTCCGATATTTGCGTAATGCTTCCTTTCTTTCTTCCAACATCTGCTGACAATCTTCATCCCACCACACGGTGTTTGTATGTTTCCGTGTAGTGAAGGGGCGCGTAACTGGGCAATGGCGAAAGAAGCCGCGTTTTCAATTTTTTCTACAAAGTTGTGATAGTCCCTCTCTACATCACCGCTCATTTCAAAATCTGCAAATTCTTGTGTTGCTGCTTCTCTATACCGCTGCCAGTTTGCTTTTCTTATATTCCATTTATAGTTTGGATATCTCATCGATTGCTGTTGTTTTGAGTTTGGGAGGACAGCAATAGTGGCAAGTGGTCTGAGCCAAGGGGATGTTGAATTACAGACCAGTCTGTGCCCAAGGCAATGTTTGGTGACGCAAGGGTGATATCCACAGCGGAAGGAGATTCTGTTGGTCTGCTGATTCTTGTTGGTGACCCGTCATTAAGTAGTATTAAATTACTGTCTTCCATTAATTGTACTATATCCCTACCCAGTCTATCTTCTGTAGAGCAGCCCCATATTGGGTGGTGGGCGTTTAGATCTCCGGTGACAATTAACGGATTATTAATCTGCCTGAAAATGTATTGAAGATCTTCTTTGGATAACGGTATACCAGGAGACTTGTACATGACCAGAACTGTACAACGCTGGCCTCTGAAAGAGGTTTCAATTGCACAACATTCTATATTGATACCTCGTAAATCCAATGAGACTTTGGTGAAGTGTCTATTGGAATGTACTAGGATGGCTACGCCACCGAACCCGTCCTCTCGGTCGTGGCGAATAATATTATAGCCTGAAAATGTGAATCTTTCCTCGGGTTTTAGCCATGTTTCCGTCACAGTGCAGATGGGGATAGCATTTTCTTGCAAAAACTGCATAAGGCTTTCCTTGTTGGACCTAATAGACCGTGCGTTCCACTGCAAAATCTTCTCCATTATCCTGAGAGGTTAACACTCTTTCTTCCTCTGTACCGTGCAGGTTGCTTGTGGATTCTATAATCCTACTAATATTATCCCTTATTGCGTCGATTGGGAGTGTCCCTCCTCCAGATTGTATCTGCTGTAGCAGCATGGTAATGAAATTAAGCATTATTTCTATTAAGTGATGCCTGTCTGATGTGGCTGGAGGATCCTCCATGTTATTGACGGTGCTGGTTAAATTACTCTGTAAGGGCACCGTTGGTCTTTGGCTAGGAATGTGATATTGCTGGTATTCTTTCCAGTTATTTGTATTGCTATGTGTCGTGATCTGTTGAGGTCGGACGACTTTTGAATTAATTCCCGGAGGTACCATGTTGTCTCGTCTGAGTGGGACTGGGTTTGTCCCATGCAGTGGCTTGGACTGATTATTCTGCGGGGTTGTCCTCATGGGGAACAGCGACATGTTCTGTTGTCTAGACAGTACCGGAGATTGGGAGACAATCTGTGGAGGGGTTGCTGCCGCCCTTGTGTATGGCCTATTATCAAATGAGGCTAGCTGGTAGGTTGGTTGTTGGTAGTTGTTGACAGGAAAAGAGTGCATGACCGGCAGAGGCGGAAATTCAGTTGGACTATTGTACTGCAAGTTGATGTTGGCTGCAGCTTGAGCGTAGGGTCTATTCTCATGTATAACTGTGGCCTCGCTATAGCTGACATTATTCAACGCCATATATTGCTTTATGGCTCTCGTCTTCTGATATACGGGACACAGTCGATCTGTGGCTAAGTGTTGGCCAGAGCACAGAGCACACTTAGGTTGGGACGTTTTAGGACATGACTCAATGCTATGATCGGATGCACAAAAACCACAACGCGTTTGGCTTCGGCACTGATTGCTCCCATGACCGAAACGCAAGCATTTGTAACACTGGGTAACTGATGGGATATTAAACCTCAACATTACAGCGAACCCCGTGGATGTAGACAAATTTCGGCAGCAGCTGAGATTTAAATGTTAATACACATACGGGAAGTGGTGTAAGTTCCTGTTTACCTTGTTTTACAACTTTTTTATTGAACCGTCGGATACCTACTACTTGGGCCTCACATTCTATCACTGAGAGTATTTCTATGTCACTCAGGGAGATGTCCACGTTCCTAATTACACCCTGTTTGTGTACCATGAACTTTGGGATGTAAGCCACCATATTGTTTCTAGCGAAGACTTCCGATGTTACGAGGCTATTTGCCGCCGCACTACTGTTTGTTTCAATTTTTATTCTATTACGACCAGAACTCGTGATGTTCAAAAGATGATTTGATCTTAGGATACCTTGCTCACGTAGTAGCTTTCCTATAACCATTGGATGTAACCGGCCTATGTTCTTCTCCTTCCCCTCTACAAAAACTATAAATGGGCCGTTATCGCTTGCGTCGTACCTGTAGCTTGATGTATTCTGCTGCGCGTCCTGTAGACTGCTGCCGGAAATGGAGGGTGCAGTTGCCGCTTGTGTTGCTGTTGTTGCTGGTACTACTGGTGCTACTGGAGTTGCTGACGTTGTTGGTGTCGTGTTGACAGTAGACATCGGCTGCTGGGCTGCTGAATGTATCGCTGAGAGCCGTGCGACTTTCTCTGCTGCATGGGTTGATTTTCTTACATCTTCTTCTGTTGGTACCTGGCGTTTAGCAGGCTTGTTACTTATGCTTTGGCTACCAAGCATGGGATCGTCTGGTACCACACTGTACTGATAATTCACAGTCTCGGTTGGAATGGCTTCATCAGTTTGTTGGTTGCTGACTGTGTTCAACGCGGCTGCAATTACCGACCCGGTTGGCGTGCCACTATGGTTTTCAAGTTCTGATGTGTGGTCCTGAAGGCCACAAGTTCCACCTTCGCCGTACATCCCACCGAACATTGTGGGTGACGGTCACACGGACTAGTATGTTAGATGAGCACGATTACCAATCGATTATTTTCACCTAGAACACAGTAGATTGTATTTCTTGGTAAACTATTACGTCTACCACACACACGCTACTTGTTTACCGCGACCGTTTAGCTAGCTTCGGTTATAACTTCACCAGGAAACGTAAACTACCAGGAAGTTGTTGCTCCGAGAGCTCGCTACAGACTGGCTTCGCGCGTTAATACGCCACCATACTGCAATGACATAGCCTCTTTGATGGCTCAGTGTTTAAGATGTCTAGCTGGAGACTGACAGACCATCGGTTCGAATCCTAGTTTCAGCGAGGATTTTCATAGGGCCCACTTATCATATAAAATACACAAAGTTATATGTTTCTCAAATAGATAACATTAAAAAAATATCTTCCAATTTAGGCCCGGTTAGACTTCAGGCACGAACTCAGTTGTTTCCCCCCCTCTCATTTATCACTTTTGGTGTTCACCTTTTGTGGCCAAGGTCCGTGTAGCCCTTTGTAGCCGAATAGGAAAAAATAAATAAATACAATACGTATTGGGACAAAATCTGCATAACTCACGGAATGATGGTGACAGTCTTAATTGGTATTAACGAACCTATATGGAAATTAAGCAAGAACAAAGAAAGATCTTTCTTTCTTTTTTTACTTTTTTGTGTAACTATTCTTCTTCGAAGGCAAACAACTGTTCATTATAGTAATAGCGTTGGTAGTTTACATTATGATCTGATAATTACGAAATTGGGTGATGAGCGGTAACAAGTACTAATTTAGTCTCTGTGTGTTGATTTATATCAGTGTTGGTTAGATAGAATGGTATCAAAGTGTGGAATACCTCAGTATTATTAAATTCGTTACGATAGGAAACGTTAACCTGTCAGAAATTTTTGAGAATCCTATTGTTATTAACAGAGTTAGGACTGGTCATGGAAGATCTGCTTCATCTTTGTATACATGGGTAATGAGAGATTCACCGAGATGCGACTGTGGTGAGGAAACACAAACCATCCGCCACGTGACATTTGACTGCCCACTTCGAGCATTCAGGGGATCACCAATAGATTTTATTAACATTTCAAACGAAGCTTTAGATTGGCTACACCATGTTAATTTTGAATTTTATTTGTAATTTAATGTTAAATTGTATTATTTTTGTGCAATGGCCACAAGCTAAATAAATAAATAAATTAAATTTGTTAAGAAAGAAAGAACAAAACCGACAAAAATTTGTGAAAACTTAACACTGTTTGATGGAACCAGGTATAAGGCCCCTTTAGACCGTCCAACCGGCCCAACCTGGTATCCCTAAATCGTGGCCACGCCTCTTCGGCCCTGAAATCGGGTCGTCTAAAGTCAACTCCTGGTCAAGTTTTTGTGGCGAGACCATAGGGAGATCGGGTGGAAATTCCGTCCGATTTAGGGTAATAAGGTGGGGGTAAATCGGGCCCCCACCACACTGCCCTGAAAACTGGCCATGTAAAGCCTCGCCAGGATGTGCTCATTCAGCCTGGTTCCCCGTTTTCTATTATTTTGAGGTGGGTGCATCAGATAATCCGTGTCTGCTATCTACGGCACATTCGCCAGCTGATAGACTCGCCGTGGTCGCCGACACCTCTTCTCGTTTCGAGCCAACATTACGCACCACCAGCACTGCTCAACACTACGGTTACTCCTACGTGCGCAATCGTCTACTGAGTGACCACAACGAGCTCCAAGTTAAAGAACACGTGAACTGTAAATTCCATTACCTGAGAGGGAACAATCATTTATCCAATAAAGTAAGTGTTTCGTCAAATAAATTTTGTATCAAGATTAATAAAGTCAATATGTTCCTTTTGAATATATTATGCTTGACTTGTATTAATGTGAAGGATCACTTCGGAAGGGAACCCCACCCTCAATCATTTATTTTGTTATAATTAATAAAATTGTTTAACAAAGTATTAAATCCCGAAGCTTACCGAATGGGACACTGCATGGTGTATCCCTTATCACTATCGCAAACAGAATCTGAATTACTTGCCACTTTAATCAATATGAAAGAAAAATGGAGTTGAAAACTCCAACCTCAAAATGATGAGAAATAGAAGAAACCACAAATTCTACACTTGTCAATCCACCGTTCCATTCAGAAAAACGGCGAGCGGACAAGATTCGACTAGAGTACAAAAATATGATTGGTCCGCTATTATTGCCTCGACTCCGATCAAACGATGCGAGCGAACAAAAAATCACTGGCCGATAGGCACTTTTTATTGCTGCAGATTGTGAAACTGGCAGAACGACGCTCAGTTACTTCTATTGTAAGCTATACTTTATTCCAAATAAAGTCTTTTGGCATGTTTTATTTGTAGGAAAGTATAAAGTATAACAGCCAAAAATAAAGTATTTTACTATATAATAAAGTATGGTTGGCAATCCTAATCTCACATTCCCTCTTTCATAACAAAGACGCGAGAAATCAGCCTTTTCATGGGTCATCCGCTAGAAATCCGGAAATCTTCACCATCCAACAACATCAAAGACGTCTAATGTGACTGAAAGAATGCTTTTTGTAAATATAATTGCTTGACACACGTCCCCCCCCCCCCCCCCCCCAAGGGTTTTCACACAATGTCAAGCAGTCTGGGTTATACCAAGAATTTGTGGTTTTGATAAATACGGGACCATATTTTATTTAAATATGAGAACATTAACAAAATTTGTAACAAACTAATTTCATTACTAGTATTACTGTTAAATGGAACGTACAAATTTCAGAGCAAGATGGATATACGCGTAGTGGTAGGCCGCTAGTGCGGTAGCAACCAAATAGGACAGGCCGATGGGCCGTCTGAATACAACACTCTGTCCATGGGAGGAAAATGAGATCGGGAACAGAACCAGGTCTCTAAAGAGACCTTAAGGTATAACAGGATAATCTACTAAATGTAAGTAACAACAACAATTCACACCAATCTCAGCCTTAAAACTTGTTCTTTTGTGGTTTTGATAAATATGGGGCCATACATATTTAGTTTACTGCAGCCCGTGTTGCATTTTAAACACACACCGAAATGTCTTACGATGGCTTCCTAGCTTTAATAATTCATCTGCAACATTTTTCAATTAAAAGAAAACATTTTTTGATTTCCCTAAACCATTTACAATTATACTTTCTTCGATTGTAAAAGAAATCTTCACACTGCAGACTCGACATATCAATATATTCTTTCCATAACAACTAACAAAACCAAACATTTCTTACAAACTCAGACATTATCTTTGGCCTGCGATATTAGTCACAGTGTAGTCAACCTCTATGGTTGTTATCTTACATGTCTTGAGACATCCCCTCCCTCTATCTTCTCTTTATTTCTGGATACGTAAACTCAAAATTTTAGTCTTCTTATTGTGTTTCTAATTTTCTGTATGCTATGTAGAAATCTTCAGGTTTCCTCTTTGTCGAAACGTTATCTTTAATCTCTTTCGTCCTAAAATTTTTCTTATGTTTTTCTTTTCTTCTTCTTCATTTCTTTCTGTTCCCATTTTATTCATTGTCAGCAATTCTGAACCATATATTAGTATACTCTGGTTTAATTACTGTTACATAGTGAACACTATTTTCCTGGAATTATAGACATTTTGTAATATCGGTTGTGTGTGAGGTAACATTACTTTTGTCTCGTGCATTTCTATTGTTGAACCTCGCTTCATGAGTTTGCCGCAATGTTCGAGAATGGTATTCGAAAATACGTGAGTTCAAATGTCAGTCCGTCCATCCAATTTTCATTTTTCATGGTTTTTCGAAATCACTCCAGGTGAATGAATTGATAGTTCCTCAAAAAGGCGAGTCGAACTGCGTCCCGTCCTTCACCAGCATCTCCCCGCTCAATTTACTCTACGTCGACCAATCGTAAGGATCAATAAAGTGAAAGAAAATCTTCTTTGCACATTTATTATATACAAGTTCTTAACTTTTCCTACGACATTGACTTTGCTTTCGTTATTTCTCATCTCCACAAATCTAACTGACTGTCAATGCCTTTGAAAATCCCAACCGCGACAGGGACTTGAACCGGAGACCTTCCGATCTCCAGACACTGAGCCACCAGACCACCCCTTGAGATTTATATTTCTTACAAATTCTTCATCTGGTACTTTCATCAAAAAACAATACAGTTTAAGTATTGCATTATATTTTCATACAACGAGCAAGTAATGGCAAATAAAAATCCTTGCTCACTGATGAGGTAAATCACCAAAGGTTGATCAATAATCGAATGTTGTCCAAGGAATGTAATTTGCTTGTTTAGAATAAAACATGGATGGAGGAGAGGTAAATTATGATCTTGGTAACATCTTTACAGCCTCAAAGTTGGAGGCTATTGACACCGTGCGGTGAAGAAACGGTTACTTCTGGTGTCGATGTGCTTCTTGTAGGTCATGTCACGCCGGTGACTGGTTTTGGTACTTTACCTTCGACAAATGTCTCGGGAGACAAGACGGTTATGAACGATTTGTTGACCAGAACGGCGCCTCACTTCATCACTAACGTCGGCGCTTGTCTGTAATCATGACAAAGAACCGTTCAATATTTTCTTCTGAGGCCGTCGAGGACCGGTGACCAGATCGTTCATCAAAACGTGACATGCGTGTGCCAGTTCAGTTGGCTCCGGGGGTGATACACCCAACGTGAAGCAGTAAAAGTTGTTTTACTCCTATTCGTATCTAAGATAGTTTATGATAAACTGTGTTATAAAACACAGCTTTGGAAAAGTAGTGTGACTCATTGTTTTAGGTAAGAATTGATTGCGTATGTCAGTTTAGGTTTTACTTTATTGGTTTGAAATACCGGACAACTACAGCATTTAAACAATAACGGATATCCATCCCTGCGGTGATAAAAAGCTTCTGACCATTACATTCAATCTCTGTAAAATTATCGTAGGCTTAAAAACAAAAACAAGAACCAAAAAAAAGCAAAAATATCGAAAAACTATGGGAACAAAATTTTAAAACACAAAAAATCAACAAAGTTAAACCAAAAAGTGAAAATAGTGTCACTAACCAATTAAAGATGCAAGTGTTAAAGAAACAAAAACTATTTTTTATTTATTTTTCACAATGGTACTGTTTTACTTTCCGATTAAATTTTCATTAATCTTTAGGAAGAAGAGTTCTTCAGTCTTACAATTGTTTTAGGATTTCGTGTCTAGAAACCACAAATAAGTGTTATGTTCGCTACTGAAAAATTTGCCTGGTACATGAGAAGATACTAAATTTTTTAGACGGTTTTTACCAGGCGAGTACTAATATGATACTTGATGTTAAATTCCAACTTCAGAACTAAATATTCGACATGTAGTCGCATAAACGTGTCTCTTGTTTGTGTCTTTTTTTTTTAATGCTTACGCCTCGTGTAATTTGAGCATGTTTATTAGGGTGGTCCTATAAACGAAAAATTAAAACTGTATTTCTATAAGTCTCACTCCCTTATAGTCAGTGAGTAACTGAAAAAAGTTCAGAAAAATTACACAATCCTAACATGTGCCCCAACTAGAGTGAAAATTCCGATAAATAAGGTAATTCTAAAATTTTACAATTTGCTACCCATTTTTATATTAAAATATTTTTAAATATTAGAACAATTGAAATAAGGCTTATAAGAACATAATTACTTTCAGTAGTATGATAAGTTTTATTATCTACATTCAATTGGCTGGAATATAGTTTTTTGTATACATATATATATGAGGATTCCTTTGAGAAAGCTGGAAAATGGCCCTGATAGTCTTTTACTGCTTAAAACGGGTATTGCTTTTGCTCTCCATATTGGGTTATACGAATATTATATTCTTTCGTAAGTTTCACACGTGTCTCTGCCGTATAATTAACTACTGTGAGATTCTAACTACTATAAAGTAATGTTAATAACCGTGAAGAGAATTTCAGATCGCAGGAACATGAACAATAGAATCACATGAGGTTTCAAATTGCTTTTTTACACATATCCTTGAAACTTCTTGTATGTAGATTCCATTATTTCCTTAAGGTTCAACCTGAAACGGTTGAAGTAAAAATTATTCAGTACTTGAAATCTTGAAATGCTTAGTCAATTTTTACTCTTTCTTCGGTAGGTTGTGTATCATCGAAAATGCCAAAGCCACAGTCTCTTCAGTAAACCCGCTTTTTTTTTTTTGTTACGATTGCTTGAAAATTCTTTTAATGAATTTCCTTGTAAATGGAAAGGCATTTAAAAATGCCGAATTCTGGGATAGGCCTTTGGTGTCTGAAGGAGCAGTCAACCAAGTTTTTATATACATTTTTACAATAAATGTTCATATATCCCTCAGTCCTTGTAATTCTTGTCGAGCGTAAGTAAAAAATAAATATTTTCAGCCGTCTAGCATGGTGAAAAGCACTACATAATCGAAATTTGTTTCTGTTTCGTATCCACTTAAAAATGTAATAACTGACTCCAGAATCTCTTTAAAGTCGTCTCTTAAGTGTTTTCATACAATTTGTGCTTTGGAAAAATTAAGTGTGATCTCAAAGTCCTGCAATTTGATAACAAACTGTTCGCCAATTCCAATAGCATATTTAGAAATTTAGGCTTTTTGTAAACGTTTTAATAATCCTGCGTAGGGTCCTAAAGAAGTATCTATGTCTTTGGGACACAAGAAACTGTCTGTCTTCTTCTTTTCTTGTAAGTTCCATGTCATTGAACTCAGCTGTATCAATTAGCTTCCCGTTTTTGTTTATGTTTTTTTTTTTGTTTTTTTTAATACGTTCTTTTTGTTCCTGGGTTTTCTTTTTGTATGTTTCTGAATACCCTTCCACTCATTATGGAAAGCTTTGAATTTATTAATGCACTAATGGAATTAATTCTCCGAATGGTACTTGTATTTTTACCAAAAAATTTAGTTTCGCAAACAACCAAACGAGCACTTTCCCGTTGACTCAGTTTAGCACATCTCATATTATAAAAGAACACTTGAAGCACTTGTTTATTACAAGGTAATTTGCTACCTCAACAAAAAGAAGTTAGATATGTAAAACTAGCATTATCTATCATTACTCATGATATCTAAGTGTTGGTGATGTACTGAAGAACCCTGATTAACTGTATATTTGGTATGATTTGGTTACTTACATACATAATATACAATACACTAAATAATATAATATTTAATTTTTTCTTTCAATTAAGGGAAAAGCAGTAATTTTCACTGGTCCTGGGGCACCATATAGAAATATGTAAATGATCTAAATTTTTCTGTTGTCAGTTTTAGATCAATTAGAAAAAAATAAGATGGTGACATCTTATAAATATTGATGTTGAAAATAAGTACCACCCTAAAGTTTATCGCGGTGAATGGTTTGAAAATTTCACATTTTCAACCTAGAAGCAAATATAAATAACAGTCCCTCCAGAGCACAAAGGCAACTACCATGCAACAGCATGACATGAGCTAATTCAACGTGAAAGGTATCGTCAAGAGATCACCCTTCAAGGTGAACCGATTAACCAGGTCAGCTCCAAGCTTCACCGGTAATATTTAATTAATACCAGCAAGGTCGCGGCGTCCTGATTGTGCGTGAAAAGTGACCTTGGGTGCGGAAGATGCTGGGAGTGGCTGGCATGCTTCCAGAGGACTCACTTGTCGCGAGGGATTAAAGACGATCGCCGGGGCTGGATTACCAGATGGCGCTGATAACCTGCCGACTACGCTCTCAACAGGTTGGTCGGGGACGGCAACAGGATGTTCGTCAGCTACTGGCGCACCCACTAAGTGCTGGGCGCCAATGTTCAGACCAACAGCAATGTAACATTCGCGAGATGTTATCCGTATTTGGACAGGTAGCGTGAATTGAGTAGCCAATTAGATAACTCCGAACTTCATACAAGTGGGAAGTCAACAGCTAACGGACATCCTTACCATCTAATCCTTTAATTGAATCCACAGCGATGCAGCTATTTGTTACTTAATGCAGTGGCATCACTGACACCAGCCGATCTATTCTCTTACTAACTAGTATTTTACAACCATACCTCTCCCCTGAATTCATGATGCCTTCCTTGATCATCCACCTTGCCCATTGTATTTTACCCTCAAAATTACCTTCTAACTTGTTTGCTGAGAGATCCTCATACCTTCTCATTGAGTGCCTTAGCTATGTCATACTCTGTGACTGAATACTGCTGCCCGACATGGATCAATAGTTCCCACACAAACAAGGTAAACGTGCAACTCAATCACGCAATGTGGATAATTACGGTATGCATTCGTAGTAAGAACACTGTATGGCTTCCAGTGCTATGTACCATTCCACTTCCAGCACTAAGAAGATCAGAAGCTCTCCTAAAGGCCTGGAAAAATATCCTGAAGAACCCTCAGCTGCCTATCCATCATGACATTTCTCAGGCAAAGCACCAATGCTTGAAATCGAGAAAACCGCCTTGGCGCACATCAATCAACCTTACAGAGTCCTCTTTCAACATCATCAAGCTGCAGATAACTCAGTGGGAGCAGTCATCAGTAGCCAATAAAATCTAGTTGAGGACCCCTCAGTACGGTTACAAGGATTCGATTTCTCCAGACGGCATGGAGAATCATCAATCGGATTCGAACAGGTCAAGGCAGATGCGGCTACTTCTTACACAAATGGGGCTGGGTAGACTCTGCAAATTGTGAATGTGGATTTACCGTAGAGACAATTCAACACATCGTTTTTGACTTACCTCTTCAAGTATACGTAGGAACAATATCGGAAATACACGATTCTTCGATCAGTAAAGTTGATTGGATATAAAATCTTGAGATATAAAATTGTACAAGCTTCTGATATGTCCATCTGTCATCAAATTTTTTATATGTTGTATAATTTCATACAATAAATAATAAAAACTTGAGTGCCTTCACCATCTTAAGCCTTCGTACTTTCATTAAACTATCTGAATCATAAGTTTTTTCTGTTTAATTCTTTCGGATTCACGAACCTCTTCAACTAGACCAAACATTTGTCTCTGATCTCCATTCTGAAATGTCATTAATTCATTCTTTACCCTTCTGTTTACACTACATAGCCCCACCAGGATCCAGTTTTGTTGGCTGCAATATAGTCTCATAAATACTACGTTTCGATCCTTGAGTGAAACATTATCCTCATCGCAAGGCGACGTCAATTCTCTGCTCATGACAATTACTTTATCCAGTGTTTTATTTTCTCTGACCATCACCTCTCCTTCCTTCCACCACAATATGCTTATTACTATCCCAAAAGGTACTTAATTACATATGCCACAAGAACCATCGTTGTTTTTACTGTAACATATTTTGACGGGAGGTATTTTGTCCTCCAAGTTTTTATTTCCTTCCTCTCCTCGTTTCTCACCGTTCTTTGGTTTCTTTCGCTAGCTTTTTCATAATGTCTCTCAACTTATTCTTGTTTTTGCGATCACAATTACATACTACCTAGCATGTTAGCTAAATGCTAGTGTTCTCCTGTTTCCTTTTCAGCCAATGTAATCAAAGAAACTTTTTTCATGCTGCCGACAACTATAATATACAGTATACTTCACCAACCTTGTTGTAGCAGTTTTTTTCCTTGAAGATCTGCAGACTATATCCGACCTGAGAATTTACTACAATTAAATTCTACGTACTGAACTTCCATCCGTCTGTGCTAATTTTGTACTTCATCACACGAAAAGCGGTGTTGAAGGCTGTCTATGGTACCACATTTGTGACACTTGTAGGTTACCGAGCGATTAATTTCTGAACAGTTTCTCATTTGATGGGACCGAGCGTGGTGATGTAACGGATAGCGTTCTGGCCTCGCATTCGGGAGGACGGCGGTTCGAATCCCCGTCCGGGCATCCTGATTTGGGTTTTCCATGGTTTCCCAAATCACTCCAGGCAAATGCCGGGATGCTTCCTTAAAATGGCCATGGCCGAATTCCTTCCCATTCCTAGCCCCCATCCTTTCCCGTCTCTAAAGACCACGCTGTTGAGAGACGTAAAGCAGTTAAAAAAATTAATTCAATAATTGTTTGATGCCAAAAAGACATCAGCTAAAAAGGAAGTACTTTATTAAAAACCTGACCGTTTTCTGCGTATTGTCATGGGTCTAGAACAGTTCCAATTTTTACTGTCAAGAGGTTTACCTGATCTTACCAAATACGAATTTGACTTGTGTTTCACACTTAGGGTGAATAAAATCTCTTGAGCTTGAAGAACTCAGAAGTGTATTAATAGACGTATTAATCACGGCCAGGGAAGATCGCGCTGTCGACTAATTGTTTCAAATTTCGTAGACTCGAACTTGCTGAAATACAAACTTGACATGTATTTGACCCTTAAAGTTTACTCTGCAAAATTTGAAGAATTTCTGTTTGGTTCGAAACCATGATGTTGCTTTTTTCTTTTTATTAAGGCTGATAAAACATTCATAATGTAATCTTTGGCCATAGTGTCGGTAACGGCTAGGTAACTTATTACAGATTCCATATTATTAAACAGTTGAGCAACTCAGAAGAAATGAATTTTCGATTCGGTAACATATTTAAATGACCTAATAACTCACGTACAGTGAACACGAGCATAGACCATTATATGAAAATTGACAGTGAAATACGTAGAAAGCAAATAAACCGTAATGTATAAACTTTGGTCAAACAGCAACATTAGCGAAAGATTCAATTAAATTTAAATTTAGCGTAGGCCTGAATCATAATTAACCATTAGTAATCGAAGTTTTAAATTTTTTTATGTTGGTTTCATTAGCAACAAGTTAACTGAAAAAAAGTTCCATGATTTTTCAGTCAAGTTTATCGATATTTTGTGACTATGAAATGTTATGGAAAGCAAACTTAATAAATTTATTATGGTAATTAATTTAGTAGCAGTCACTTCGTTATTATATTTTGGACATAATCTGGATTTTTCTTTAATGCTACCTATTGTCACTTTTAATTTGCGAGTGAATGCTGACACGTGACATCACACTCCAGCCAATAGCTATCGAGACGAGTGAGTGAGTGATGTTAGGAAAATTTATATTAGATTATTCGCTTTTCCGTCTAATCATCATTGAGAACTATCTCCAGTTTCCAAGGTGTGATGTATGAGCCTTCCAGTGTTTCGGTTTTTGTGTTTATAGACGATCATTTTCTATTTCCTCCTGTCTACGAAAGTTTTCTAGTCCATAACAGATTGCCAGATCCATCCTCCGTCAGTTGGTCTTCCAAGTGGTCTTTTGTCCGTTAACCTTTTTTCCGAATATGCTTTCGGTAATCTTGTGTCATTCATGCCTTTATTATGAACAAAATCATTTAATTCTAGATGACCTAGGTATTTTTTTATGGATTCATTTAACTCTACGTTTGATCTAATATCATCATTCTTTATACGATCAAGTCTCGTTTTCTGGAGGGCAATTCAAGGAAATATATATATCTATATATATATTTCTCAAGCTTAGATCTTACTAAGGTCCTTTACGATAGCGTTCATTTTTCCAGAACATATGTGTGAATCAGAATGAGACATGATTTGTACACGATGATTTTTGTTCATTGGGGGTACTTTTATGTCCTATAGTAAGCTGCGCGTGTTATTGTAAAATTTGGACCCTTTGGTTAATCTATTCATTATTTCTCACTCCTACCAATATTAGACATTATGCTCCACAAGTACATGATTTTCTGAAACAATTATAACTTGTTTGTCTTGTAATTTTATGTGGTGGTCGGTATTCTTTCAGCTAATTTTCAGCACTGGAGTTTTTGCTGAGTTCCCTTTCCATAGTTTTCAAACATTTTCAGTCTGTATTACACTCCTTTCTCGGTTTCATCCCATACTGACACATCATTTGCAAACACCAGCGCCTGTGTATCTCTATTGCTTGCTCTCTTTAATTCTTTCAAGACGTCATCTATTGCCGCCATGAATAGAAGAGGTGATAGGTCACTCCTTTGGTTGGACTAAACCATTGAGAGTGACCATCTCCAATGTTGTTCGCCGTACTTGAGACCAATTAGTAATGGGATAATTTAATTTGAAATTATTCCTTCTTACATTTAACTAAAGTCTGTTGTAATTATCCCTTATTGTCTAAGGGGCAAATGATTTAGAGCACGTTTTGAAATAACCTTTTCCCCCCCCAAAAAAATGTCTGAGATCATATAAATTTCTCATTCCCCCCTATGTTGTCTAAGAAAACTGGTGCCTTCAGACTTTGGGGGGATTTTTGGCAGGTAGCGGCTGTTGCTACAGGTAGAGCGTACAGCTGACTTGCGATCAAACAGGTGTTGCGATGCGGCATGTGGCACGCGGGCGGGCGTTCTGCAGCTCATTTACAGTTAGGTCGGCAAAAACAGGCGAATCTGCCTCCACCCCCGGCGCCCGACACAGAAGAAAAAGTGAAAACTCCCTCCACAGGTTGTAATTACCGGCTGCCGCCTGTGAGGTTGGGTCACATTCGCCACGCTCTTTCGCTCTCCGTTATCGCCATGAAACTGGAGACCGCAGCCAACCTGCTAGCTTACGGTAACGGTGCATTCCGCACGCCTTGTGGCATGTTGTCCAATACCACCATCCCACCCCCAGCTTGTATGCTTTTATTAGTATCAGTTTTATTTATTACCTTTTTGGCTTCTATAGATTGTTATATACAGCATTAACGATGATATATTTTTGGCGTTGTTCAGGGACCCATTGTTAAGAAGAGCGCTTGGCAATATTAGAAGTCAAGGACAGCGTCTCACCGTAATGCTGGGCAGCGATCGATATTCACTTTTAATAGCGTAGT
Organism: Vandiemenella viatica; assembly: GCA_031002005.1. NCBI lineage: Eukaryota > Metazoa > Arthropoda > Insecta > Orthoptera > Morabidae > Vandiemenella > Vandiemenella viatica. The sequence continues at coordinate 77,897,009 of JARYHS010009186.1, read as the reverse complement.
TTTATCAATTGAAAGAAATCTTTGGTTTAGCCACTGTATTTAATGTTTCTTTTCAGGCTAATAGCTCCAACATCTACAACTTTATAACCTGATCGGAATTCGTACATATTGCTTGGAGATTGCAGGTTTATTTTGTGAGACTACACGCGCGCAATAACGGAGAGAAAAATCCTCCGTTCAATTCCTAATCTGAATTCATTGTTAACCGCTAACTATCTATTCTTTTTACCTTGTCATTTTTTTCTTTCTTCTTTTTTCCAACGATTCCAAAATAGATTTTGCTCACAGTCAACCCTGTTCAAAAAGTCTTTGTGTGTATTTATTTGATGCAAAATCATAATGCTGTAAGCTCAGGTTCCAAATATTTAACTGTCCGGTCACAAGCGCCCCTTTAATTCCACATTGGTATTGCAAATAGCATGGGTGAATTACCCAAATCAAACTTGGTATAAAGAATCACAGTCATCACTCCACAAACACATCAAAACACAGTCGTCAAAAACATATAAAAATTACTAAATTGTCCCTAAGTTATTGGTTGGTTTTAAAGCTATTAAATTTATATTACAGCAATCAGGATTAGTAATGATTTACAATGTATTCAAATTACTATACAATCTATTAACACACCAAAGTCAAGGAAATAAATTACTATAAAATTAAGATTGCTGAGAATTTGAAAAATAAAAAAAATAGTTTTTTGAGTCCTGTCACGGTCACCATGTGGCATTTGTAATGATCTTGAAGTGGTTTTATTGATTCAAAGACATTTAACTATTTTTTTATGTTTCATCTCAAACTAATAGCTACAGCACCTACAGCTTTATAACTTGATTGAACTTCGTAAGTATTACTTGAAGATTGCAGATTTATTACGTAAGGCTACACTCATGCTATATCCGAGAACAAAACCTTCAGTTTACTTCTTAATCTGAATACATTGTTAACCACTAACTTTCTTTTCTTTTTCCTCCTTTTATTTTTTTTCTCTTTTTTTTTCCAAAGATTCCATAATAGCTTTTCCCACACAACGCAGCAAAAACTAATCTTTGTATGTATTTTATTCGATACATATATATATAGGTTCAAGTCACCAAATACTTAACTGTCCCGTCACACTAGGATAGTATGAAAAGGCTGAATGGAAGATGTAATAGTTTGAAATTTAATTTCAAGGATTTCGATTAATATGAAAGGTACATTGCAAAGATTTTCGTGTTTTAACTACTGAATGTGATAAAATTAATTGAAATTTGTGCAACAATGTGTAGTCAATTAGTAGCAATAGCACCTTTCATTTGAACTGAAAATAATTAAGTACTTAAATTTATTTGGATGAGGAAGAATGAAGGAAGGTAATATACTAATTATGTGTTCGAGAACAACAATAGCCGTCTGCCCTAATACCGGTCATGTTACTGCCTTCGATAATAGTATCGACTCTGGCTTTTGTCAGTTGACTGCTGTGCCTACGATGTGGCACATAGAAAATGTGTCAACAGCAACAACAAAAATGTATCCAACGATGTGACTTAAAATACGTCGTAAAGCTGTCAGACAATAAGAATGAGAAAGAGAAAAATTAAGGTCCGAGTGCTCAAGGCTGAAATATGCAAATGATGACTGCACACAAAAAACTCCACTGTGATCTGTTTGATATCTGATTCGACTGAGATGGAATATCTTTTTTGTTTATTGATGACGATAGTGGTTCTTTGATTGCGAATAACCATAAACTTAACTGTTAGGCCTCTTCCGTACTCTCCTTCCTCTTTTAATGACTCTAGCCTGTGGGACGATACACGTTACTTCGAGCTGGATTTCAATGATCATCCATTCATATGATTGTCTAATGGTATCGATCATTTCGCAGACCTGTACATAGTTTTCCTCACATTCGACATATCGAGCAGCTGGCGGATATAAAATATTCGTTGATTAACTAACAGACTGCTTTTTCTTAAAGACTAAAAAATCACATCCTTGATGCATTTATTCCTTCCTTCCGACAAAAGATATAATGCATTATTCAGGTAAATAAAATGAGTGAGAAATGTCCACGTTTTTAAAAAACGGAGTACTATTCTCGACATGGATAATTTAGTTAGTTTCACCTCTACATGCATAGGCATATGAGATGTCAGCAGTTACTGTTTTTACTCTAACGAGATTCGTAAATATAAATGTTAGAAGTTTTATTTATGTAGACGTATTTAAGCAACAAGTTTCTTAATGTAAGGTACAATGTGTAAACAGTTCTCTACAGGTCATCTTTTGATCCAATAAATATTATCTGATAGTTGGAAACGTGTAGTCCACTAATGGAAATTTACCTCATACAATTCTATTTTACTATATCTTCTCTCATTCATGACCCCATCCATATTACTGCTGTCATTTTTTTTAACTATTAAAATAACAGTTTTTCAGTTTCCCTCAATAATTCTAGCTTTCACCTTCTACTTATTAATTTATTTTTCACAACGATAATGGGTACTCAGAGTTTCCTCGTAATCAATTAACTTCCGGATAAAATATTTTCTTAAAAATAATATTTGTGACGAACCGATTGTTATTTAAGCTCAGAGTTAATAATTACTACTCATATTTTCGGTATTTAGAATTTGAGGCTTCTGGAATACTCTAAAATCCTTATTTACATCCATTAATTTGAATGATTTGCATATTCAGCCATTAATAACAGGTTTTGTAGCACAGAATCAATAATTTAGCAATAATTTATAACGAAAACAATGTTAGTTTGGTGATACAGTGATGCTCGTATGTACGAATAGTG
>JARYHS010009186.1:77677228-77893212 GCA_031002005.1 Vandiemenella viatica | reverse complement strand
TATCTAAGGATAAAGTAGGAAAATTAATGGAAATCGTTTAAATTTCAATAGAAACATTAAAAACATAATGTTCTATTCTGTATCAAGCCAATAAATACACTTTACAGAACAAACACATCATAGTAACTTGTAAACTAGAATTTAGAATCTCTGATTACATCTTACGATTGAGGAAACGAATGTAAAAGTTGAAATGAATTTTAAGTTCATCTGCGTTGGCTACCATAGAACAGCCTTTTTGAAATTTTTTCGTTAGTGACACAGCGATTAAATTCAAGATAAAACAACAAATTTCAAAGAAAATAGGTTGTGTATCGAATACTAGTGCGTGATTCGAGTCTAAATACAAAGCAGGAAATTAGACTGAATATTTAAAAAGTGTGAATTGAAATATCTCGAAGTTTCCTCTAGATTTCTCACCGAACACGCAATAATCTCAACTGGCAGGACACATTGGGAATGTTGCAGGGAGAGGATTTAAAATCCTGCACTAATTAGAGAGAGCAATGAGGGGCTGTACCAGAGAATTGAGTTACAAAACATTGAACAGACTATTCTTTGAATCAGCATCAGAACCACAATTGTTTAATCGAATAAAAGAGGGCAGCTAGATTTATTTTTATAAATTAACGCACAATACTGATATGATAGAGGATCACTACAGGGATTCAGTGGAAGATATAAAAGGAGTGCTGAGAGCATATAAGGTCAGGGTTATTACAATTGATTGAAGCGATTTCACAGCTCTACAATAACTTTATTATTTGAGATATTTTCACAATGCTTTGCACACACATACAAAACTAAAAAAGTTTTTTTAGGAATTTACAAATGTTCGATATGTGCCCCCTTGAGTGATTCGGCAGACATCAAGCCGATAATCAAGTTCCTCCCACACTCGGCGCAACATGTCCCTATCAATGAGTTCGAAAGCATCGTTGATGCGAGCTCGCAGTTCTGGCACGTTTATTGGTAGAGGAGGTTTAAACACTGAATCTTTCACATAACCCCACAGAAAGAAATCGCATGGGGTTAAGTCGGGAGAGCGTGGAGGCCATGACATGAATTGCTTATCATGATCTCCACCACGACCGATCCATCGGTTTTTCAATCTCCTGTTTAAGAACTGCCGAACATCATGATGGAAGTGCGGTGGAGGAGATTGCACAAAACACGTTAACTTTTGGTGAATTGTGAATTTGCTGCACGAATGCGTGAGGATTCTCTATCGCCCAGATTCGCACATTGTGTCTGTTCACTTCACCATAAAGAAAAAAATGTTGCTTCATCACTGAAAACAAGTTTCGCACAGAAAGCATCCTCTTCCATGAGCTGTTGCAAACGCGCCGAAAATTCAAAGCGTCTGACTTTGTCATCGGGTGTCAGGGCTTGTAGCAATTGTAAACGGTAAGGCTTCTGCTTTAGCCTTTTCCGTAAGATTTTCCAAACCGTCGGCTGTGGTACGTTTAGCTCCTTGCTTGCTTCCTTTGTCGACTTCCGCGGGCTACGCGTGAAACTTGCCCGCACGCGGTCAACCGTTTCTTCGCTCACTGCAGGCCGACTTGTTGATTTCCCCTTACAGAGGCATCCAGAAGCTTTAAACTGCGCATACCATCGCCGAATGGAGTTAGCAGTTGGTGGATCTTTGTTGAACTTCGCCCTGAAGTGTCGTTGCACTGTTATGACCGACTGATGTGAGTGCATTTCAAGCACGACATACGCTTTCTCGGCTCCTGTCGCCATTTTGTCTCACTGCGCTCTCGAGCGCTCTGGCGGCAGAAATCTGAAGTGCGGCTTCAGCCAAACAAAACTTTATGAGTTTTTCTACGTATCTGTAGTGTGTCGTGACCATATGTCAATGAATGGAGCTACAGTGAATTTATGAAATCGCTTCAATCATTTGTAATAGCCCTGTATATTGGTGACGAAGTTTGGAAACATACTGGTAACAGAATTAAGAGTAGGGCATCGAAAGGAAAATATGATAACCACAATAAGCTGGCATTGAATTTCAGGTGTAATAGAGTGGGAATATATTCTTTTGCAGGTAAGGAAATAATTTATCAAAGGAAGAGATGAAAAATTTACCGAAAACACTGCGTAAATGTGAAATTAAAATTCTCAAAGTACAAAAGTGGGTGGGTATGGAAATTACATTCGAAGAATTGAAAATATATATATAAAAAAACATTTGTGAAGGAGTATCAGAGACCGTTGTAGGTCCGCTCTCATTCCGGTTGTCGTCTAACAACATCTCTGGTTTAATGTGCCTGCGAGTGGGCGAACACTCCAATATAGCGCTCCCAAACCTGTTACTTTACTTTTAGCTGTCACACTACAAACACACAAAGCGCTTGTTGGCTCTAGCGAGGGAAAGCAATCAGCAATAAGCTGAAATCGCCCTCAAATAATCTGCTACTTGGATATCGTAAGGTTTTAATTAACATTACTGAATTAACAGGCTCCAACTGATCCTTAAAGTTGTGATATTTAAAGTATGGTTTCCCTTACCAGAAACTTTAGTCTCAAACAACAGTAATTTTTGTAATGGATAAATGTCCTCCAAAGAATTGCCAACATTTAAGTGTGACTGAATAAAAACAAATTGTAGTAAACAACATATAAGAATCAGTGATTGTGCTGGTCATAATATATTACGGTTGTTTACTAACGAACGAGTTCCAAAATGTCTACGACATTGCTGCTTGTATACCACGCCTAACAATCATTCTTTTTCGTTTGATGGAAACTGGAAATGTCCAAACGAAGACCTAGCTGTAGGCAGAATGATTATTTCGATTGGAAGTCCTAAACAGTCAACACAAAGTTCCTAGTTTTCGTATTCAGACACTATTCGTACATATGTGCATTACTATTTCACCAAACTAATATATTGTTTTCGTAAAAATTATTGCTAAATTATTGATTCTATGTTACAATACCTGTTCTTAATGCTTGAATATGCAATTCCTTAGAATTAATGGATGTAAATATGGATTTTAAAAGTATTCCAGAAGCCTCAAATTCTAAATACCGAAAATATGAGTAACAATGATTAACTCTGAGATTGAATAACAATCGGTTCATCACAATTATTATTTTTAATAAAATATTTTATCCGGAATTAAATTGATTACGAGAAAACTCTGAGAACCCATTATTGTTGTGAAAAATAAATTAATAAGTAGAAGGTGAAGGCTAGAATTATTTAGGGAGGGAAAGAGATTGATTTGGCATTCAATAGTGGAATACCAATCGTGTTATTTTAATAGTTTCCAGGATTTACAATAAAAAAAAAAAAAAAAAAAAAAAAAAAAAAAAAAAAAAGACAGCAGTAATAAAATATTAATAATATGGATGGTGTAATGAATGAGACAAGATATAGTAAAATAGAATTGTATGAGGTAAATTTCCATTAATTGAATACACGTTTCCGACTACCAGATAATATTTATTGGATCAGAAGATGACCTGTAGAGAACTGTTTACATATTGTACCTTACATTAAGAACTTGTTGCTTAAATACGTCTACATAAATAAAACTTCAAACATTTATATTTACAAATCTCGTTAGAGTAAAAATAGTAACTGCTGACATCTCATATGCCTATGCATGTAGAGGTGAAACTAACTAAATTATCCATGTCGAGAATAGCACTCCGTTTTTTAAAAACGTGGACATTTCTCAACCAGTTTATTTATCTGTATAATGCATCATATCTTTTGTCGGAAGGAATGAATAAATGCATCAAGGATGTGATTTTTTGGTCTTTAAGAAACAGTTGTCTTTTAGTTAATCAACGAATATTTTATATCCGCCAGCTGCTCTATATATCGAATTTGAGGGAAACTATCTACAGGTCTACGAAATGACTGATAACGTTATACAATCATATGAATGGATAATCACTGAAATACAGCTTGAACTAACGTGTGCTATCATCCCACAGGTTAGAGTCATTAAAAGAGGCAGTAGAGTACAGAACAGGCCTAACCATGAAGTATATGGTGATTCGCAATGAACGAACCACTATCGTCACCAATAAACAAAAAAAGATATTCCATCTCAGTCCAATCGGATATCAAACAGATCGCAGTGGAGATTTTTGGGTGCAGTCGTCATTTGCGTATATCAGCCTTGAGCACTCAGACTTTACTTTTTTCTCTTTCTCATTCTTATTGTCTTTCTGCAGACAGCCCATACTGACAGATTTACTACGTTGTTTAACTCACATCGTTGGATACATTTTTGTTGTTGCTGTTGACACATTTTCTACGTACCACATCGTAGGCACAGCAGTCAACTGACATAAGCCAGAGTCGATACTAGAATCGAAGGCAGTAACATGACCGGTATTAGGGCAGACGGCGATTGTTGTTCTCGAACACATAATTGGTATATTACTTTCCTTCATTCTTACTCATCCAAATAAATTTAAGTACTTAATAATTTTCAGTTCAAATGAAAGGTGCTATTGCTACTAATTGACTACACTTTTCTGCACAAATTTCAATTTATTCTATCATTTTCAGCAGTTAAAACACGGAAATTTTTACAATGTACCTTTCATTTTAATCGAAATCCTCGAAGTTAAATGTCAAACTATTACATCTTCTATCCAGTCTTTTCGTATTATCCTACTGTGACGGGACAGTTAAATATTTGGTGACCTGTACCCGCATATTTTTATTGTATAATTTTGTATCGACTGAAATTAGTTTGCGTTGCGGTGACCGTGGGAAAAAGCTATTTTGGAATCACTGGGAAAAAAGATAAAGGAGGAAAAAGACAAGAGAGTTATTGATTTACAATGAATTCAAATCAGGAAGTAAACTGATAGTTTTGTTCTCGGATATTGCGGGAGTGTCGCCTTACGTAATAAATCTGAAATATTCAAGTAATACGTACGAAGTCGGATCAAGCTCTAAAGATTTAGTAGTTGGAGCTATTAGTTTGGAATGAAACATAAAAAAGTAGCTAAAACAAAGATGTCTTTGAATCTATAAAATCATTTCAAGGTGATTATAAATACCACATGGCGACCGGGACAGGACTCAAAAAACTAATTTTTTTATTTTTCAAATTCTCAGCAATCTTAATTTCATAGTAATTTATTTTCCTGATTTTGGTGTGTTAATAGATTGTATAGTAATTTGAATACATTGTAAATCATTAATTCCTGATTGCTGTAATATCAGTTTAATAGGTAGCTCTAAACCCAACCAATAACTTAGGGACAATTTAGTAATTTTCATATGGTTTTGACGACATTGTTTTGATGTGTTTGTGGAGTGATGACTGTGATTCTTTATACCAAGTTTGATTTGGGTAATTCACCCATGCTATTTGCAATACCAACGTGGAATTAAAGGGGCGCTTGTGACCGGACAGCTAAATATTTGGTACCTGAGCTTACAGCATTATGATTTTGCATCAAATAAATACACACAAAGACTTTTTGAACAGGGTTGACGGTGGGCAAAATCTATTTTGGAATCGTTGGAAAAAAGAAGAAAGAAAAAAATGACAAGGTAAAAAGAAAAGATAATTAGCGGTTAACAATTAATTCAGATTAGGAAGTGAACGGAGGATTTTTCTCTCCGTTATTGCGCGCGTGTAGCTTCACAAAATAAACCTGCAATATGTACGAATTCCGATCAGGTTATAAAGTTGTAGATGTTGGAGCTATTAATCTGAAAAGAACATTAAATACGGTGGCTAAACCAAAGATTTCTTTCAATCGATAAAACTACGCCATTAAAAGTGAATATCGATTGCTGCCCAGCATTAAGGTGAGACGCTGTCCTTGACTTCTAATATTGCCACGCGCTCTTCTTAACAATGGGTCCCTGAACAACGCCTAAAATATATCATCGTTAATGCTGTATATAACAATCTATAGAAGCCAAAAAGGTAATAAATAAAACTGATACTAATAAAAGCATACAAGCTGGGGGTGGGATGGTGGTATTGGACAACATGTCGCAAGGCGTGCGGAATGCACCGTTACCGTGAGCTAGCAGGTTGGCTGCGGTCTCCAGTTTCATGGCGATAACGGAGAGCGAAAGAGCGTGGCGAATGTGACCCAACCTAACAGGCGGCAGCCGGTAATTACAACCTGCGGAGGGAGTTTTCACTTTTTCTTCTGTGTCGGGCGCCGGGGGTGGAGGCAGATTCGCCTGTTTTTTGCCGACCTAACTGTAAATGAGCTGCAGAACGCCCGCCCGCGTGCCACATGCCGCATCGCAACACCTGTTTGATCACAAGTCAGCTGTACGGTCTACCTGTAGCAACAGCCGCTACCTGCCAAAAATCCCCCCAAAGTCTGAAGGCACCAGTTTTCTTAGACAATATAGGAGGGTATGAGAAATTTATATGATCTCAGACTTTATTTTTTTTGGGGGGGGGGGGGGGAGGGGAAAGTTATTTCAAATCGTGCTCTAAATCATTTGCCCCTTAGACAATAAGGGATAATTACAACAGACTTTAGTTAAATGTAAGAAGGAATAATTTCAAATTAAATTATCCCATTACTAATTGGTCTCATGTACGGCGAACAACAATGGAGATGGTCACTCTCAATGGTTTAGTCCAACCAAAGGAGTGACCTATCACCTCTTCTATTCATGGCGGCAATAGATGACGTCTTAAAAGAATTAAAGAGAGCAAGCAATAGAGATACACAGGCGCTGGTGTTTGCAAATGATGTGTCAGTATGGGATGAAACCGAGAAAGGAGTGTAATACAGACTGAAAATGTTTGAAAACTATGGAAAGGGAACTCAGCAAAAACTCCAGTACTGAAAATTAGCTGAAAGAATACAGACTGCCATATAAAATGACAAGACAATCAAGTTCTAGTTGTTGAGAAAATCATGTACCTGTGGAGCATAATGTCTAATAATGGTAGGAGTGATAAATAATGAATAGAGTAACCAAAGGTTTCCAAATTTTACAATAACACTCGCAGCTTACTATAGGACATAAAAGTACCCACAATGAACAAAAATCATCGTGTACAAATCATGTCTCATTCTTATTCACACATATGTTCTGGAAAAATGAACGCTATCGTCAAAGGACCTTAGTAAGATCTAAGCTTGAAAAATATATATATATATATATATATATATATATATATATATATATTTCCTTGAATTGCCCTCCAGAAATCGAGACTTGATCGTATAAAGAATGATGATATTAGATCAAACGTAGAGTTAAATGAATCCATAAAAAAAAATACCTAGGTCATCCAGAAATAAATGATTTTGGTCATAATAAAGGCATGAATGACACAAGATTACCGAAAGCATATTCGGGAAAAAGGTTAACGGACAAAAGACCAGTTGGAAGACCAACTGACGGAGGATGGATCTGGAAATCTGTTATGGACTAGAAATCTTTCTTAGACAGGAGAAAATAGAAGATGATCGTCTATAAATACAAAAACTGAAACACTGGAAGGCTCATACACCACACCTTGGAAACTGGAGATAGTTCTCAATGATGATTAGACGGAAAAGCGAACAATCTAATATATATTTTCCTAACATCACTCAGTCACTCGCCTCGATAGCTATTGGCTGGAGGGTGATGTCACGTGTCAGCATTCACTCGCAAATTAAAAGTGACCATAGGTAGCATTAAAAAAAATCCAGATTATGTCCAAAATTTAATAACGAAGCGACTGCTACTAAATTAATTACCATAATACATTTATTAAGTTTGCTTTTCATAACATTTCATAGTCACAAAATATCGATAAACTTGACTGAAAAATCATGGAACTTTTTTTCAGTAACATGTTGCTAATGAAACCAACAAAAAAAAAAATAAAAATTCAAATACTAATGGTTAATTATGATTCAGGCCTAGGCTCAATTTAAATTTATTTGAATCTTTCGCTAATGTTGCTGTTTGACCAAAGTTTATACATTACGGTTTATTTGCTTTCTACGTATTTTACTGTCAATTTTCATTAATGGTCTATGCTCGTGTTCACTGTACGAGAGTTATTAGGTCATTTAAATATGTTACCGAATCGAATATTCATTTCTTCGGAGTTGCTCAACTGTTTAATAATGTGGAATCTGTAATAAGTTATCTGACCGTTACCGACACTATGGCCAAAGATTACATTATGAATGTTTTCTCAGCCTCAAAAATAAAAAAAAAGCAACATCATGGTTTCGAACCAATCAGAAATTCTTCAAATTTACAGAGTAAACTTTAAGGGTCAAATACATGTCAAGTTTGTATTTCAGCAAGTTTACGAAATTTGAAACAATTATCGACAGCGCGATCTTCCCTGGCCGTGATTAATACCTATGTCTATTAACACTTCTGAGTTATTCAAGCTCAAGAGATTTTATTCACCCTAAGTGTGAAACACAGGTCAAGTTCGTATTTGGTAAGATCAGGTCAACCTCTTGACAGTAAAAATTGGAACTGTTCTAGACCCATGACAATACGCAGAAAACGGTCAGGTGCTTACACTAGTTTTCAATAAAGTACTTCCTTTTTAGCTGATGTTTTTTTTTAGGCATCAAACAATTATTGAATTAATTCCATCAAATGAGAAACTGTTCAGCAATTAATCGCTCGGTAACCTACAAGTGTCACAAATGTGGTACCATAGACAGCCTTCAACACCGCTTTTCGTGTGATGAAGTACTAAATTAGCACAGACGGATGGAAGTTCAGTACGTAGAATTTAATTGTAGTAAATCCTCAGGTCGGATATAGTCTGCAGATCTCCAAGGGAAAAAAACTGCTGCAACAAGGTTGGTGAAGTATACAGTATATTATGGTTGTCGCCAGCATGAAAAAAAGTTTCTTTGATTACATTGGCTGAAAAGGAAACAGGAGAACACTAGCATTTAGCTAACATGCTAGGTAGTATGTAATTGTGATCGCAAAAACAAGAAAAAGTTGAGAGGCATTATGAAAAAGTTAGCGAAAGAAACCAAAGAACTGTCAGAGAGGAGGAGAGGAAGGAAATAAAAACTTGGAGGACAAAATACCTTCCCGTCAAAATATGTTACAGTAAAAACAACGATGGTTCTTGTGGCATATGTAATTAAGTACCTTTTGGGATAGTTATAAGCATATTGTGGTGGAAGGAAGGAGAGGTGATGGTCAGAGAAAATAAAACACTGGATAAAGTAATTGTCATGAGCAGAGAATTGACGTCGCCTTGCGATGAGGATAATGTTTCACTCAAGATTAACGTCAAAGGATCGAAACGTAGTATTTATGAGTATTTATGAGACTATATTGCAGCCAACAAAACTGGATCCTGGTGGGGCTTTGTAGTGTAAACAGAAGGGTAAAGAATGAATTAATGACATTTCAGAATGGAGATCAGAGACAAATGTTTGGTCTAGTTGAAGAGGTTCGTGAATCCGAAAGAATTAAACAGAAAAACTTATGATTCAGATAGTTTAATGAAAGTACGAAGGCTTAAGATGGTGAAGGCACTCAAGTTTTTATTATTTATTGTATGAAATTATACAACATATAAAAAATTTGATGACAGATGGACATATCAGAAGCTTGTACAATTTTATATCTCAGGATTTTATATCCAATCAACTTTACTGATCGAAGCATTGTGTATTTCCGATATTGTTCCTACGTATACTTGAAGAGGTAAGTCAAAAACGATGTGTTGAATTGTCTCTACGGTAAATCCACATTCACAATTTGCAGAGTCTACCCAGCCCCATTTGTGTAAGAAGTAGCCGCATCTGACTTGACCTGTTCGAATTCGATTGATGATACTCCATGCCGTCTGGAGAAATCGAATCCTTGTAACCGTACTGAGGGGTCCTCAACTAGATTTTATTGGCTACTGATGACTGCTCCCACTGAGTTATCTGCAGCTTGATGATGTTGAAAGAGGACTCTGTAAGGTTGATTGCTGTGCGCCAAGGCGGTTTTCTCGATTTCAAGCACTGGTGCTTTGCCTGAGAAATGTCATGATGGATAGGCAGCTGAGGGTTCTTCAGGATATTTTTCCAGGCCTTTAGGAGAGCTTCTGATCTTCTTAGTGCTGGAAGTGGAATGGTACGTAGCACTGGAAGCCATACAGTGTTCTTACTACGAATTCATCCCGTAATTATCCACATTGCGTGATTGAGTTGCACGTTTACCTTGTTTGTGTGGGCACTATTGATCCATGTCGGGCAGCAGTATTCAGCCACAGAGTATGACATAGCTAAGGCACTCAATGAAAAGGTATGAGATTCTCTCAGCAAACAAGTTAGGTCATTTTGAGGGTAAAATACAATGGGCAAGGTGGATGATCAAGGAAGGCATCAGGAATTCAGGGGAGAGGTCTGGTTGTAAATGGCTAGTTGGTAAGAGAATGGATCATCTGGTGTCAGTGATGCCACTGCATTGAGTAACAAGTAACTGTACCACTGTGGATCCAATTAAAGGTTTGGGTGGTCAAGGTGTCCAGCAGTTGTTGACTTCCAACATGTATGAAGTGCGGAGTTACCTAATTGGCTACTCAATTCACGCTACCTGTCCAAATACGGATAACATCTTGCGAATGTTACATTGCTGTTGGTCTGAACATTGGCACCCAGCACTTAGTGGGTGCGCCAGTAGCTGACGAACATCCTGTTGCCGTCCCCGACCAACCTGTTGAGAGCGTAGTCGGTGGGTTATCAGCGCCATCTGGTAATCCAGCCCCGGCGATCGTCTTTAATCCCTCGCGACAAGTGAGTCCTCTGGAAGCATGCCAGCCACTCCCAGCATCTTCCGCACCCAAGGTCACTTTTCACGCACAATCAGGACGCCGCGACCTTGCTGGCATTAATTAAATATTACCGGTGAAGCTTGGAGCTGACCTGGTTAATCGGTTCACCTTGAAGGGTGATCTCTTGACGATACCTTTCACGTTGAATTAGCTCATGTCATGCTGTTGCATGGGAGTTACTTTGTGCTCCGGAGGGACTGTTAATTATATTTGCTTCTAGGTTGAAAATGTGAAATTTTCAAACCATTCATCGCGATAAACTTTAGGGTGGTACTTATCTTTCAACCTCAATATTTATAAGATGTCACCATCTTATTTTTTTTCTAATTGATCTAAAACTGACAACAGAAAAAATTTAGGTCATTTACATATTTCTGTATGCTGCCCCAGGACCAGTGAAAATTACTGTTTTTCCCTTAATTGAAAGAAAAAATTAAATATTATATTATTTACTGTATTGTATATTCTGTATGTAAGTAACCAAATCATACCAAATATACAGTTAATCAGGGTTCTTCAGTACATCACCAACTCTTAGATATCATGAGTTTTACATTACTAACTTCTTTTTGTTGAGGTAGCAAATAACCACGTATAAACAAGTGCTTCAAGTGTTATTTTATAATATGAGATGTGCTAAACTGAGTCAACGGGAAAGTGCTTGTTTGGTTGTTTGCGAAACTAAATTTTTTGGTAAAAAATACAAGTACCATTGGGAGAATTAATTCCATAAGTGCATTAATAAATTCAAAGCTTTCCATATTGAGTGGAAGGGTATTCAGAAACATACAAAAAGAAAACCCAGTAACAAAAAGAACGCATTAAAAAAAAAAAAACATAAACAAAAACGGGAAGCTAATTGATACAGCTGAGTTCAATGACAAGGAACTTACAAAAAAGAAGAAGACAGACAGTTTCTTGTGTCCCAAAGACATAGATATTTCTTTAGGACCTTACGCAGGATTATTAAAACGTTTCCAAAAAGCCTACATTTCTAAATATGCTATTGGAATTGGCGAACAGTTTGTTATCAACTTGCAGGACTCTGAGATCACACTTAATTTTTCCAAAGCACAAATTGTATGACAACACTTAAGAGACGACTTTAAAGAGATCCTGGAGCCAGTTATTACATTTTTAAGTGGATACGAAACAGAAACAAATTTCGATTACGTAGTGCTTTTCACCACGCTAGACGGCTGAAAAAAGTTATATATTGCTCGAAAATATTTATTTTTTACTTAGGCTCAGCAAGAATTACAATGACTGAGGGATATATGAATATTTATTGTAAAAATGTACCTAAAAACTTGGTTGACTGCTCCTTTAGACACCAAAGCCCTATTCCAGAATTCGGCATTTTAAAGGCCTTTGCTTTTACAAGAAAATTAATTAAAGGAATTTTCGAGCAATAGTAACCCAAAAAAAAAATCTGTTTTACTGAAGAAACTGTGGCCTTGGCATTTTCAATGATACACAACCTACCGAAGAAAGAGTAAAAATTGCGTAAGCGTTTCAAGATTTCAAGTATTGAATAATTTTTACTGCAAGCGTTTCAGGTTGGACCTTGAGATAATAATGGAATTTACACACAAGAAGTTACAAGGATATATGTAAAAAAGCGATTTGAAGAAACTTATGAAAGAATATAACAGTCGTATAACCCAAGATGGAGAGCAAAAGCAATACCCGTTTCAAGCAAGGGCCATTTTCCAGCTTTCTCAAAGCAATCGTCATATATATATATATATATATATATATATATATATAAAACTTTATTCAAGCCAATTGAATGTAGGTAATAAAACTTATCATACTACTGAAAGTAATTATGTTCTTATAAGCCTTATTTCAATTGCTCTAACGTTTAAAAATATTTTAATATAAAAATGGGTAGCAAATTGTAAAATTTTCGAATTAGCTTATTTATTGGGATTTTCACTCTAGTTGGGGCCCATGTTAGGATTGTGTAATTTTTCTGAACTTTTTTCAGTTACTCACTGACCATAAGGGAGTGAGACTTATGGAAATACAGTTTTAATTTTTTGTATATATTACCTACCACCCTAATAAACATGCTCAAATTTCACGAGGCGTAAGCATTAAAAAAAAAAAAAAAAAAAAAAAAAAAAAAAAGAAGGCATAAGCGATTAGGCGATTAGGCGATTACATGAAATTTTGTATTACATCGAATATTTAGGTCTGATGTCGTATTCTGAAGTTGGAATTTAACATCAAGAATCATATTAGTAGTCGTCTGGTAAAAAACATCTTAAAAATTTAGAATCTTCTCATATACGAGGTAAATTTTTCAGTAGTGTACGTAACTCTTATTTGTGGTTTCTAGACACGAATTCCCAAAACAATTGTAAGAATGAAGAACTATTCCTAAAGATTAATAAAAATTTAATCGGAAAGTAAAACAGTACCATAGTGAAAAATAAATAAAAAACAGTTTTTGTATCTTTAATTGGTTAATGACACTATTTTCATTTTTCGGTTTAATTTTGGTTTTTTTTAGTTTTTTGTGTTTTAAATTTTTTTACTTGTTTTTTGATGTTTTTTTGTTTCTTGTTTTTGTTGTTAAGCCTACGATAATTTTACAGAGAATGAATGTAATGGTCAGAAGCTTTTTATCACCGCTGTAATTCTCCGGTATTTCAAACCAGTAAAGTAAAACCTAAACCAACTGACATAGGCAATTTATTCTTACCTAAAACAATGAGTCACTCTACTTTTCCAAAGCTGTGTTTTATAACACAGTTTGTCACAAGCAATCTTAGTTACGAATAGGAGTAAAACATCTTTTACTGCTTCACGTTGGGTGTATCACCCCCGGAGCCAACTGAACTGGCACACGCATGTCACGCTTTGATGAACGATCTGGTCACCGGTCCCCGACGGCCTCAGAAGAAAATATTGAACGGTTCTTTGTCATGATTACAGACAAGCGCCGACGTTAGTGATGAAGTGAGGCGCCGTTCTGGTCAACAAATCGTTCATAACCGTCTTGTCTCCCGAGACATTTGTCGAAGGTAAAGTACCAAAACCAGTCACCGGCGTGACATGACCTACAAGAAGCACATCGACACCAGAAGTAACCGTTTCTTCACCGCACGATGTCAATAGCCTCCAACTTTTAGGCTGTAAAGATGTTACCAAGATGATAATTTACCTCTCCTCCATCCATGTTTTATTCTAAACAAGCAAATTACATTCCATTATTGATCAACCTTTGGTGATTATCAGGGAGCAAGGATTTGAATTTGCCATTACTTGCTTGTTGTATGTAAACATAATGCAATACTTAACTGTATTGTTTTCTGATGAAAGTACCAGATGAAGAATTTGTAAGAAATATAAAACTCAAGGGGTTGTCTGGTGGCTCAGTGTCTGGAGATCGGAAGGTCTCCGGTTCAACTCCCTATCTCGGTTGGGATTTTCAAAGGCATTGACAGTCAGTTAGATTTGTGGAGAAGAGAAATAAAGAAAGCAAAGTCAATATCGTAGGAAAAGTTAAGAATTTGTATATAATAAATGTGCACAAAAGATTTTCTTTCACTTTATTGATCCTTACGATTGGTCGACGTAGAGTACATTGAGCTGGGAGATGCTGGTGAAGGACGGGACGCAGTTCGACTCGCCTTTTTGAGGAACTATCAATTCATTCACATGGAGTGATTTTGAAAAACCATGAAAATCGAAAATTGGATGGACGGACGGAGATTTGAACTCACGTCTTTTCGAATACCATTCTCGAACATTGCGGCAAACTCATGAGGCGCGGTTCAACAAAAGAAATGCACGAGACAAAAGTAATGTTAACTCACACACAACCGATACTACAAAATGTCTATAATTCCAGGAAAATAATGTTCACTATGCAACAGTAATTAAACCAGAGTATACTAATATATGGTTCATAATTGCTGACAATGAATAAAATTGGAACAGAAAGAAATGGAGAAGAAGAAAAGAAAAACAGTAAGAAAAATTTTAGGACAAAAAGAGAATAAAGATAACGTTTCGACAAAGAGGAAACCTGAATATTTCTACATAGCATACAGAAAAATAGAAACACAATAAGAAGAGTAAAATTTTGAGTTTACGTATCCAGAAATAAAAAGATGATAGAGGGAGGGGATGTCTCAAGACATGTAAGATAACAACCATAGAGGTTGACTACACTGTGACTAATATCGCAGGCCAAAGATAATGTCTGAGTTTGTAAGAAATGTTTGGTTTTGTTAGTTGTTATGGAAAGAATATATTGATATGTCGAGTCTGAAGTGTGAAGATTTCTTTTACAATCGAAGAAAGTATAATTGTAAATGGTTTAGTGAAATCAAAAAATGTTTTCTTTTAATTGAAAAATGTTGCAGATGAATTATTAAAGCTAGGAAGCCATCGTAAGACATTTCGGTGTGTGTCCAAAATGCACCGAGCGTGGTGGTGTAACGGATAGCGTTCTGGCCTCGCATTCGGGAGGACGGCGGTTCGAATCCCCGTCCGGGCATCCAGATTTGGGTTTTCCATGGTTTCCCCAAATCACTCCAGGCAAATGCCGGGATGCTTCCTTCAAAAGGCCATGGCCGAATTCCTTCCCATTCCTTGCCCCCATCCTTTCCCGTCTCTAAAGACCACGTTGTTAAAAAGGGACGTTAAACTGTTACAAAAAAAAAATGTCCAAAATGCAACACGGGCTGCAGTAAACTAAATATGTATGGCCCCATATTTATCAAAACCACAAAAGAACAAGCTTTAAGGCTGAGATTGGTGTGAATTGTTGTTGTTACTTACATTTAATAGATAATCCTGTTATACCTTAAGGTCTCTTTAGAGACCTGGTTCTGTTCCCGATATCATTTTCCTCCCATAGACAGAGTGTTGTATTCAGATGGCCCAGCCCGCGTGCCGAAGGCCGCCGGTTCGAATCCGGCCGCGGGCATGGATGTTAAGTGTTGTGTGTCTGTGTGAATGTCCTGTCCGTCCTGTGGCGTCCATACATTGGAAAAAATACACATTGAGCTGGCTGTATGGCCTCCGTTGCCGAATGCCATTAAAAAAAAAAAAAAAAAAAAAAAAAAAAAAAAAGATGGCCCAGCGGCCTGTCCTATTTGGTTGCTACCGCACTAGCGGCCTATCACTACGCGTATATCCGTCTTGCTCCGAAATTTGTACGTTCCATTTAACAGTAATACTAGTAATGAAATTATTTAGTTACAAATTTTGTTAATGTTCTCATATTTAAATAAAATATGGTCCTGTATTTATCAAAACCACAAATTCTTGGTATAACCCAGACTGCTTGACATTTGTGTGAAAACCCTGGGGGGGGGGGGGGAAGTGTGTCAAACAAAAAGCATTCTTTCAGTCACATTAGATATCTTTGATGTTGTTGGATGGTGAAGATTTCCGGATTTCTAGCGGATGACCCATGAAAAGCCTGATTTCTCGCGTCTTTGTTATGATAGAGGGAATGTGAGGTTAGGATTGCCAACCATACTTTATTATATAGTAAAATAATTTATTTTTGGCTGTTACACTTTATACTTTTCCTACCAATAAAACATGCCAAAATACTTTATTTGGAATAAAGTATAGCCTACAATAGAAGTAACTGAGCGTCGTTCTGCCAGTTTCACAATCTCCAGCAATAAAAAGTGCCTATCGGCCAGTGATTTTTTGTTCGCTCCCATCCTTTGATCGGAGTCGAGGCAATAATAGCGGATCATTCATATTTTTGTACTCTAGTCGAATCTTGTCCGCTCGCCGTTATTTCTGAATGGAACGGTGGATTGACAAGTGTAGAATTTGTGGTTTCTTCTATTTCTCATCGTTTTGAGGTTGGAGTGTTCAACTCCATTATTTCTTTTACATTGATGAAAGTGGCAAGTAATTCAGATTCTGTTTGCGATAGTGATAAGGGATACACCATGTAGTGTCCAATTCGGTATGCTTCGGGATTTAATACTTAAACAATTTTATTAATAATAACAAAATAAATGATTGAGGTTGGGGTTCCCTCCCGAAGTGGCCCTTCACATTAATACAAGTCAAGCATTATATATTCAAAAGGAACATATTGAGTTTATTAATCTTGATACATGAAAAGCAAAATTTATTTGACGAAACAATTACTTTAGTGGATAAATGATTGTTCCCGTTCAGGCAATGTAATTTACAGTTCATAGGTTCTTTAATTTTGGAGCTCGTTGTGGTCACTCAGTAGATGATTGCGTACGTAGGAGTTACAGTAGTGTTGAGCAGCGCTGGTGGTACGTAATGTTGGCTCGAAACGAGAAGAGGTGTCGGCGACCCTGGCGAATGTGCCGTAGATAGCAGACACGGATTATCTGATGCTCCCACCTCAAAATAATAGAAAACGGGGAACCAGGCTGAGTGAGCAAAACTGGGCCAGGCTTTACACGGCCAGTTTTCAGGGCATTGTGGTGGGGCCTGACTACCCCCACCTTATTACCCTAAATCGGACGGAATTTCCACTCGATCTCCCTACCTGGTCTCGCCACCAAAACTTGACCAGGAGCTGACTTTAGACGACCCGATTTCAGGGCCGAAGAGGCATGGCCACGATTTAGGGAGACCAGTTTGGGTCGTCTAAAGGGGCCTTATACCTGGTTCCATCAGTGTTAAGTTTTCACAAATTTTTTCCGGTTTCGTTCTTTCTTTCTTAAAAAATTTAATAACAATAGGGTTCTCAAAAATTTCTGACGAGTTCACTTTTTCTATTGTAACGAATTTAATAATACTGAGGTATTCCACACCTTGATACCATTCTACCTGACCCACACTGGTATAAATCAACATTCAGAGACTAAATTAATACTTGTTACCCCTCATCACCCAACTTCGTAATTATTATATCATAATGTCAACACCAATGCTATTACTATGATGAACAGTCATTTGACTTCGAAGAAGAATAGTTATACAAAAAAGAAAAAAAAAGAACGATTTTTCTTTGTTCTTGCCTAATTTCCATATAGGTTCGTTAATACCAATTAATACTGTCACCATCATTCCGCGAGTTATGGAGATTTTGTCCCAATACGTCTTGTATTTATTTATTTTTTCCGATTCAACTACATGGACCTTGGCCACCATAAGTGAACAGTGTGATAAATTAGAGGGGGGAAACAACTGAGTTCGTGCCTGAAGTCAAACCGGGCATGAATTGGAGGAAATTTTTTTAAACTGTTTACGAAACATATAACTTTGTGTATTTTATATGATAAGTGGGCCCTATGAAAATCCCCGCTGAAACTAGGATTCGAACCGATGGTCTGTCAGTCTCTAGCTAGACATCTTAAACACTGAGCCATCAAAGAGGCTATGTCATTGCAGTATGGTGGCGTATTAACGCGCGAAGCCATCTGGCGGCCCAATCAGATTACAACTGCCCCAATTTTAAATCTATAATGATTCACAAATTCCATTTCTTAATGCTTGATTGTGATTCATAAACGGTGAGAAATAAAAATTAATACCAATACTAGCAAAGCAATGTATTTTCATTTACAGGGTTGACAGTCATATTGAACTGTGTATTTTTGTAGCAGTATTGTGTTGTTCGATCAAATCAGAAATAATCACTTGTTCAAGGTAAGTCCGACCGCTTGGAAGTGTGAATTAAGCAACGAATACAATAAACTCCTCTGCTTTGCGAGTGTTAGGTTCAAATCTGGCATTGAACTTGGGAGGGTTTGTACTATGTTATTAACTGCTGTATGTATTACAAAGGTCAAAAATCGAATCTGACAGAACTCGTTTGATTACTGGTAACCAGTACACATACTAGTGACGCTTCGTTATTAGTTTATTAAAAACAGTTACATGTGGACGGACTTTGAGAGTGTTGCCCATTCTCAACACGTATTCTCCTAATTTGTAATCAACGCATTGTAAACAATGATTATCACAAATACAGTGAGAAATATAATGATATCACGAAATTCAGAAATGAGTTAAACGACTGAAGATGATAATATTATATCCTATTCACTTTCAAGTGGCGGCTCAAGGTCATATTTTTCTTGCCCCGTCCTTCACCCCGCCCGTTGCCTACCCCTCTAAGTAGACCGTTATGTCTAGGCAAGCTGCAAGCAAATTTTTCAGCGATCACTCTTTCCCCTTCACATGTAGGGAAAGGAACAGTAGAGTGGGATAGAGCAGTGATCTTGAAATGCCTCTGCTAACTGAGTATATTATACTTTCAATTACGAATATACGAAAATATGTCGTTGACACATAGTTCGGAAAACATTTTGACTGAAAAAAATAAATTACCCTTAAACGGATTCTAATTTTTGACTTAATTTATCACCTTTTTGACGTAACATCAAAAAGAAACATAGTCTATTTTAATCCTGTTCGAAATCACTTTGCGTGAATCACCTTCAGTTAACAAACTAGATAAACGAACAAAAACTTTTATCTTTATTTCTCAGCTTTCGGATGCCTTATGAAGATAAATTACACCTTAATTTAGTCGCTGAACCATGCACAATATTTGAATTGTATGAAAGTGTGTCTGTTTGTTTATGTGTGAATTGCACCGTACGATACAGAAATTACTTTTGCTTCTCGCAGTCGAAGTACATACAGTTAATTGTGATAATGAAATGTTATGAATTCTTGGACATCCTATTATTTCTATGTAGATATTCTTTCTTCTTGCCTGATATTACGCAGTGGTAAGATAACAATTTTTTTTGGTTTTGTGATTTCTTTCATAACGAGTTTAATAATAAGAGACTATTCACAAAATTCTGACTAGTTTAGGTTTTCTATCGTAACAGATTTAATAATACTGAGATTTTACACACTTCGATACCCTTCTACCTCATCTTTACATATGAAGATGAATGTTTGTTTGTTTTTCATACAAATCCACAGTTTTCATCCAATCTCGATTAAACTTAACACACTTTTCCTTAGAAACAGGGAGAAAAATTCCATCTATATTTGGTTGCAAAATTATCGGTTTAAATAATATGTTGTATTAAAATTTCTAAAAATTACTGAACGGCGACAGACAGACGTGTTCGATATCGAGGTCTCTCTACTATTTTCCGTGTAGTGGTCATGTAGCTCAGTGGCTAAAGGGCTGGCTTACTAATATTTGGGTCGCGGTCTCCGATTCATATCTCCGTGGAGGCTATGATTTTTAAAAATTGTTTTTGATTGTAAGAGTCACGCCTGGTCCGTCGGTTATTCGGTTTGAATGTTAAACTGTAGATATCACGAAGTTAGGGATGCAATGCGAGGCAAATTGTAGGTAGTCTTGCAATGCTGTAGGTGTAAACTTTTTGGCATTATATTGATCCGTCAGGGGTTATTTGAAGTCAGTGTGTGTGTGATCTGCAGTACTAATTCTATAAATGCGGATGTATGTCTCGTGCCTTTTGTTACGTTATTGATGAACTTTGACAAGAAAATCTGTAGGGAGGGCACAGGACATTTTTTTCGGTATGATTAACACTTATAGACACGAAATTTTGAGAACTTATTTAATGGTAACAGAGAGACGGACGTGTGTGTTAGTCTGTAATGTTACGTCGCTTGCTTAAGCTATGTTTCTCGCGCATTATGTTAGTGTATACTCTTTATATATAAGAGATGAATGTATGTTTGTTTATTGTTTGTTTGTTTGTTTGTTTGTTTGTTTGTTTGTTTTGTTCTTCATTCAAATCCACAGTTTTCATCCGATCTCGATGAAACTTTGCACACTTATCCTTTGAAACAAGGAGACAAATACTGTCTACATTTGGTTGAAAAATTATCTGTATAATAACACATTTTGTCTCATAACTTCGAAATACGGCGATAGACAGACACGTTGGATGTGGAAGTCTCCATATCGTGTTTCCGTGTGGTGGACTGGCAGCTCAGTGGTTAAAGGGCTTGCTTATTAACGTTGTGGTCTCCACTTCAATTCTCCGTGGAGGCTAAGATTTTTAAAAATTGTTTTTCATCGTAAGAGGCAGGCCTGGACCGTAGGTTATTCGGATTGAATGTTAAACTGTAGATATTAGAAAGTTAGGGGTGCAACGCGAGACAAATCGTAGGTAGTCTTGCAATGTTGTAGGTGTACACTTTTTTACGTTATAATGATTCCTCAGGTGTTGTTCGCAGTCAGTGTGGTGAGTGTGCACCACAGTAACATTATTTACAAATACGGAAGTAAGTCTCTGTCTTTTTGTTACGTTTTGACGACTAAATGCCTATATCGTTGTGATGGAATTTTATAAGGAAATCTGTATGAAGGGCACACGATATTTTTTCCAGTATGATTATCAGTAGTAGTCACGAAATTTTGAGACCTTATCGAATTGTGACAGAAATATGTTGGAAATTGATTCTCTTCAAGAGACAGGTTCGACGGTACAATGATATAGTGATAGCTTTCCTGTCATATTATTCCGACTCGATATTGTTTGGGACCAATCCTTCGTTACCAACAACTTTCTATATTTAATTCTGACAAAAAAAATTCTTATCCATGCGTACGAAGTCGCGGGTACGAGCTAGTTTGTTAATAAATTTCGTTTGAAAAAAAAAAAACGCATTATTTAGTTAGATGTCGATTTTCTCTGTCCTAATACTTTGTGTCTGCTTAATGTTTTTGGCACCAGTTTATTTTGCCTTGTTTTTTTGTCATGCCTTGCGGACGTAAACTGGCCTAAGTTGTAGCTCTAGTAGAGCACGTGCAGCTAAAGTTACTAGTACAAGAGAACCGGATGCTCATGCTCAAGAAAGAAGAAAGACCAAGCCGAAAGAAAGCTTCCCTTAGTTTAACACCATCCACACCCCCCCCCCCCTCATCCTCCCACATTCCCTCAACTTCATTTGTTTTTCTGTTTTTAAATATGTTGGAAATTGATTCTCTTCCAGAGACAGGTTCGATGGTGAAATGATTAGTGATGGCTTTTCGTTCATATTATGCCGACTCGGTGTTGTTAGGGGACCAACCCTTCGCAACCAACTTCTTTCTATATTCAATTTTGGCACAGAAATTCTTAATCCACGCGTACGATGTTGCGGGTATCAGCAAGTCAATCATAAATTAACAGTGAAAAACTACCATTTGTTACCACTCATCACCCTGTGTTAACAACTTCGTAATTATTAGATCATTACGTATAATTTATATGACAACACCACATGCTGTAACTATGATAAACAAACCCATGGCTTCGGAAAAAAAGCCTTTTCTTCCTTCGTGCCTTTTTTCTTGTCAGCTAGTAGGGGCATTAAAATTATTTAAGATTGTGGTTGTTGCTATCATTTCACGAGTTCTGTAGGTTACGTCCAAATACGTGTTGTATTTATTTATTTTCTTCGAGCCTACCACAATGGACTACATGAACACTGGCCGTCACAGGTGGACAGTGTGAATAATGAGATAACTGTGTGCGTGCCTGTAGTTTAACCGGGGCTAAATTGGAGGAAAGTCTTTATTGCTATCAGTCTACGAAACGTATAACTTTGTGTGTTCATATGATAATTGTTTTTTTTGTTTTGTTTTTGTTTGTTTGTTTGTGAAACATGTAGTTTATGATTCGGAGAGTGGGGTCCATCCCAGCATTCGCCTTAATAATTAGCGGAAATTACCTAACAATTTTTTGTTTGTTTTACTTTTGGCTTTACGCCTCGTCGACGGCTAAGTTTATTAGAGGCGGGATGGCACTAGGGACAAGGAACGGGAAGGAAACTTGCCATGGCCTTTTTGAAAGAAACATCCCGGCATTCGCCTGTAGTGATTTGGGGGAAATCTTAGAAAACCAAATCTGGATGCCCGGACGAGAATTCGAACCGGCGTCCTTCCGAATGAGAGGCCAGAACGTTAACCGTTCACCCACCACACTCGGTGTAATAACCTCAATCAGTAGAGCTAGTACCTGGGCTTGTGCCCGGTACCGTTATACCTCCCCGCTGCACTGTGCGGCACCTCAACGGACTGAACCACTCAGATGGGTATGTGTTACATTATTATATATCTAAAATGAACAGATTTTGTGGCGGAAATGCCACCTTTCACTGAACTGACTATTGAAAACAAACCAAAAATCGTATGGGATCGAATTCCCGAAGTAGGTTCTATTGTTTGTCTTCAAGTACGGCTGCGTTTTGACATTGGATAAAGAGAAGGAAGCCACAGTGTGGACGAATCCTTCAGTAACGAAGCGGCCGCCCACCTAGACAATATAGGAAGTGTGGTCGAGGTAACGGCACTGGGCAGCACAGACCCCGGATTATATCATTCATCACGGCTGACGCCTCCCCCGCACCTACCGCAATGGTAACGGGACGCGACGAGGCGGACACTGGGTCACACAATGACACCGTGGGCATGGTACAACATATACCAGGCGTTCTGCCCTGAGGCAGGTGCAAGACACACTGAAACACAAGTAAGGTGAACAATCCGTTCTTGTGTAACCGCAACAGCCTCGTTAGTTGAGTTCGTAGAGATATGACTTTTGGCTGTAATAGCCTTATAAGCTTCTCAACGTTCATTGTTACACCTACTAGTGTAATTGAATTTTCAAGTTGCTATAATTTTTGCCACTTTGGCGTATTATGTCTCAAGTTTTTTTGTCCACCAAAGTGTGCACAACATAAAACGGATTCAACATTTAATTAAAACCATCAAAGTACAAGGCCAGATTCGGATGAGCGACCACAGCAACTAGTGGCCAACGCTCTAAACGTTTCGTTGAAAAGGTCGGTCGCAATGTAAGGCTCCCGTCAAGGCGTTGTCTGATTAGAATCCCGGTATTGGAAACATTTTCTTATTGGAGACTTGGTCGGCAAGGTAGAAGAAACGATGGTTTACTATTCTTAATCGCCATATTGCATACTAAACCCCAAACCGCTCCGCAATCCGCATATAGTGAGGGTATACGGCAGTGTCGTTGCTGATTCGTCGGATAGAGATTTTTAATTTGGCGGCCCTTTGGCCCTTTTGTATCCTTCAGTGTTGTTGTTGTTGTTGATGTTGTTGTTGATGATGTTGTTGTTGTTGTTGATGTTGTTGTTGATGTTGTTGTTGATTTTGTTGATGATGTTGTTGATGTTGTTGTTGATGTTGTTGTTGATGTTGTTGTTGATGTTGTTGTTGATGTTGTTGTTGATGTTGTTGTTGTTGTTGTTGTTGTTGTTGTTGTTGTTGTTGTTGTTGTTGTTGATGTTGTTTTGTTGTTGTTGTTGTTGTGTGTGGTTGTTGTTGTTGTTGTTGTTGTTGTTGTTGTTGATGTTGTTGTTGTTGTTGTTGTTGATGTTGTTGTTGTTGTTGTTGTTGTGGTGGTTGTTGTTGTTGTTGTGTTTTGTTTTTTTTTTTTTTTGCTGTCGTCAGTCTTTCGACTGGTTTGATGCAATCCTTCATCCCTTCCTTCTTGTGTTAAACTCTTCATCACTACATATCCCCTGCAAACCAAACCACGTCCTCAATTATCTGCTTCATATAGTCTAATCTCTCTCTTCCGCTACAGTTATTACCTTCCACTGTTGCCTCCGCCAGCAAATTAACAGGTGCGATTTTATGACGTTGGGTTTCGCCGGCTTCCTTTTAATCTTACCGTACACTGGAGAGAAAATGCTGCACAACGAGTATGCTACCTTTGACAAACAGCATCCTGATGCACTTCTTCCGAGAGGATACAGCCAAGGGTGATGGTCGAGCGGTAACTCTATGGCCTCGCGTTTGGCAGGACGCGAGCGTCTGGCAATCCAGATTTGAGTTTTCCATTGTTTCCCCAAAATTATTTCAGGCGAATGCCGGGATTCCAGTTCCTTGCCCCTGTCCCTTCCCGTCTCTAATGACCTCCAATTATCGTATTTCATGGTTTCCCGATCTGCGGTACCAAACGGTTCAGAAAACTTTAAGTGAAGGTCGTTGATTTGGAGCAGATGAAGTGTATTAATGTTCGCGTTATTTATCAGGGTCATATAAGGGAACAGCTGGAATCCAGTGCCACAGTAAAGATTTACTCTTACGAGAGATAGCAAAAGTAAGCCACCAGGGTTAGCCACAGAGCTTAGGAATTAAATCCAGGTATGAGGTACACAACGTGTTGACTAGCTTTCGTGCATCTGTAACTTTCAAGCCAGCAGGTGAAGGTATCGGATGGAAAACGTATCTTTCACCACTCGTACCCGAAATCGTTGATGCTGGGACAATGGTACTACCTTTCGCTCAATGGTTGTACAGTAATTTAAATTCACTTCATGCATTTCCCGTCAGAAACAGTTTTTTCTATCGGTCTCTGAACCGGTTCAATGCGATTCTCCGCTTCCTCCAATCTTCGTCCTGACATACCTATTACAATTTACTTTCTCAATTATTTGTTTCACGTATCTTAATCTTTGTTTTCCTAGACAATTCCTTAACTTTGCTGTTCCCTACAATAACAATTTAACTAATCCGGAATGTCTTCAAAAGTTGTTCGCCATTTTATTCTAATTAGAACGAATTATTAATCATTACTGTCAAAAGATATTTTTCGATCCCGGTGGGTGAGCAGTAACGTTCAAGGGCGGAAGTCGGGAGTACGCTGGTTGAGTCCTCGTGCGGCCATCCAGGTTTCGGGCTGATATTGTTTCTCGAAGTTACTTCAGGCAAACGCTAGCGTGACTCCTTCAAATGGCCATGACCGAATTACTTATACCACTCCTGTTCCACTTCTAATGAGCTCGACAATTCGTAAGGCCCCAAAAAATGTGTAAGATTTCGGTATTTCATTGACATTTTTGGCAGTAATTTGATTGTTCTGTGCAGATTAAAAAAGATAATGTGGAAAATTATATACTTCTATGTATGGAAGAAGTCACTTCCAAAAGTTTTTGCAGCTATTTCCTTGTATTCAATTAAATTCAAATCATCTTGAGCAAAAACAGTGCCCATGATTTAGCATATTAACGGATGGCCAATTTTCAGTTTTTCTCTACGTTCACAATTTGCATCTTTCCTTGCCGCCAGGTTTTTGCATTACTGTATCACTTACCACTTCATTCTACAATCGCTTCAAATCTATTGTTCTCGGTTGCCACTTCCTAGCTACGGTGTGATCCAGAATCGTAAGGAACAGCTTCATTTTATATGGTTATCCGCCTAGCATTTTCTTCAGTTGGAAATGGGGTATATGTCTGCAACAAGCTTATGCGTTATTTCGTACTTTGGGCTGTGACTGAATTCCGGCAAATTGTATGTCCTGTGTTTGTGACCTGCATACACTTTTCTTTATAATCAGCTATCTGACGCTTAATATTAGGCAGTGTTAGCTGAAGGATAGATCTTCTCAACGGGAGGTGATCTCAGACAACTCGCAATTATTTGAACCGATTAATTTAACGGCAGTTTGAATGTATTATATAAGGAAGAAGAGGTCTTAAAGTGGCTGACTGGAAAGCGAGAAGTTTTCGGTTCGAATCATGGTAAAGGAAGGTTTTAACACGTGGTAGAGTTTTACATTTTAGCTTAAACACGCTGGAAAGATACGTGGCTCCAATTACACAGTTGGCACGAGGCTCCTATGACTGGGAAGCTTTAACGGATTGGTTAAACCAAAATGGAGACGAAATGACAGATAATTTTAGATGTACTTCCAAAGACCTGTTAGTACTATATTTTAAGAAATCTAGTTCGATTATGACCGATACTTTTGTAGATAACTTGTAACAGGGGAGGGGGGAGGGGGGGAGCAAAAAAATCTTAGGATTCGCTATTTTGCCTTTTCCTTCTCTGACATTCAACGAACAAAGAATATTTTTCTGTCATATTTTTTACTGTTACGATTTTTTCATTTCAAATTTTACGCCTTCCAGAATAAAATGGGCACATGACAAATACATCAAACTAAAATTTCCGATACCACCTGCAATACACAAACCGACGCACCTTCAAACGTGTGGCAAGCACGCTAACCCCTATGTTGCTGGGACCGTCAATCGTCCATGCTTGAGTGATTCTAAAAATGATTTAAGCTTGTTAGCTATCACCAGAGACTCTTATCGCAAAACTGAACGTTAAAAATGTTCACCCAATCCTACCACTGATTGAAAAGAACGAGCTAATAGGAGAAATCTGATAAACACATCAGTTAAATATACTAAAAAAATAATAAAAGAAGCGAATTCCTGTAAATATAAGATGTTTCTTGTGGGAAGGTTGTAAGATAACAGCCATAGACGTTGATTGACCTGTGACTTATATCGCAGGCAAAAGATTATCTCTAGTTTATAAGAAATGTTTTGTTTTGTTGGTTGTTATGGAAGTAATATATTGATACGTCGATTCTGAAGTGTGAAGATTTCTTTTACAGTCGTAAAAAGTATGATTGTAAATAGTTTAGAGAAGTCAATAAATGTTTCTTTTAATTTAAAAGTATTGATTAATGTGCAGATGAATTATTAAAGCAAGGAAGCTATCGTAAGACATTTTCGTTAGTGTCCAAAATGCAATACGGTCTGCAGGAAACGGGAGTGTAACCTCGCAAGGTTGCTTATCTTACCTGTAAACGTTTCATTAGTCCAGCGCAAAGTCAGCGTAGTATATGGAGCCCCGTGAGGAATTTGCTGCTGGGTTGGCATCTTCACCACCTGTTATTTCACAACACTAGATTGTGGAGAATGTTTACGGCATGCTGAGAGAGCCTCATTCAAATTTAAGGTACCACTTTTTATGCGGCAAAGTAAATGACAAAAGTCAAAGGACATAACAGCCGGTATTTTCACCTAAAATACGCCTATAACCAGCGATAAAGGATGCTTGGCAAATACTTTCACGCGAGGAACGTGGCAAGAAGAGTAAAACTTCCGTATATAACCGTTATACTGCTTTCTGTGATGTTTTTATCTGTGAGCATGACTGTTCATCCCGAATACTCCATCTTCAGTCCTCGGGCGTTCGATGTGCCCGAACAACCATTTCACGGAGGAATTCACATTTAGTGTCGAATAAAAATGTCCTCCGAGCAGGTCCGCCTGCATTAGAGGCGCATTCTTGAACATTGTTATAGCCGGGGCCAGCTCCTTAATGACATTCTAAACGCAGACACTTGAGTGGCCCGACATGGCCACGGCTGATAACAATCAGGTCTCAATGTTCCGGAGAGCTACGACCGTGGGCTGGCTGGCTATGTAACACTGTGGCCCACAGTAAATAAATACTCCCCACCAGCAGGTGAAAACGAACACTGCATGACAAGCGGTGCCTCAAGCCCGTATTTCTCAAAGCATGGGTAATGAGCATTTCCGAACCCGCAGTTGCCCCGCAGTACGGATGTAACGGAAGTCATATTTGCGGATGCGGATGTTAAATGATTGACATCCGTAGATGCGGATGTTTCGCGGATGCAGATGTTTTGCGGATGCGGATGTTTTGCGGATTCGGATTTTTGCTGATTCGGATGTTTTGCGGATGCGGATGTTTTGCGGATGCGGAAGTAGAAAAAAAATTATAATGATTTATATTTTATCAAAAATAAACTTAAAATCAAAATAAGTAAATTTTTCATGCAAAATTCTATTTTTTTCAGAAAAAAATGTCTATTTCCAGATAATACTGCCTCATTGATTTATTTTTTGCCCCATCTTTCAACAGCAAAAGCCATGGGATGATCCCACAAGTGAATTAAATTATTTATATAACGACGCACGCGTCTAAATAAAACAATCTTTGTCATTTGAACTTTGCGGAGTTCGTGGCTCAACTAATTGAAGCGTCAAGACCAATGCCATGCCACCGCACATCTCCGTGCCGCCACCTGCCTTTCCACCGCCCATTCACAGTGCAATTTGTAGTACCTAAGTCCATCCAAATTTTGATAAAGAAACTTGATAGGCCCTGAAAAGGGTTATAGAACAGGACGTTTTGGATGTTGGAGCTCCCAAACAACAAACACGAGTCCTTGCTGTCGAGCAAGCTATGGTGTTACATCAGGATTGGGCGATAAATCCTGCCAGTGTGCGATACGACACATGGTATGCCCCGATAAAGTAATAGTGAAAGGATTGCTTGGAACATTTTGTTGGACTCCTTTTACTAGTGTGAATGGGTGAGTGCATCCTATTGTAGTTCTACACGGATGTCCTTTAAGTTGGCCCGTGAAGAAGTCGCTTTACTTTACATGCAAGTTTAAACTTGTAAATTCGTCGCTTAGGTTATAACACCATTTAGTTCATTGTTATTTTTATTGCAAGATGGTCACAAAAAAAAACACATTGTTGTTGGCTAAGAGACGATGCGAAGAATCTCGTATAAAGTGAAAAGAATAATACATATTGCAGTGTAAACCAAATATCCATTATACATCCGCAATAAATATTGCGGAAGCGGTTGCTGAAACGGACGTTGGATTTCAAGCGAAAGTTCCGCACTTGAGGATGCGGTTGCGGAGATCCGTTACATCCCTACCCTGCACGGAACTCATTCAGCAAAGTTCTGGCGCAACCACATTTTTCATTTGTGTATAACCCAGAGGACACATAATTATATTTTTTGTTATTTCAGTACCTGGGAAACATATAAAACTGCTCGTAGAACAAGTTTGTGGTAAAACTGCTGAAACCAAACTGAGGTGGTGTGTGAGTGGTAATGCACTGGTTTAGCATTCGAGAGGACGGGGATTCGAATCCCCGGTCGGCCATCCAGATTTGGGGTTTCCATGGTTTCGTCAAATCACTCCAGATGAATGCCTGGATGGTTCATTCAAAATGCCATAGCTGAATTCCTTCCTGTTCCTTGCACCCTCTCATTTCCCGTCTCATCTACAAGGCGTAAAACTAGAAGCAAAAAAAAAAAAAACTAATCCTAAGTAGTTTGCAACATACTCTAGTATTTTGTACTTCAGTATTTTTATATATTAATTCACATATTAATTTTGCGGCTTAAGGAATCTTCTCCCTGTCGAATACATTTTAATCTAGTCGAGGTTGTTCCGCTATGTTTGTGAAACTCTGCCAACTGAAGTGGTTACATTGCCCAGACTACGATTGAAGTTACTTCGAACGTCACCACAAATCGGCCGACACCTAGCCGTTTCGACGGTGATGTCCGATGTCTGGTTATGTTTGGAGAAGTGTATAGGGGGAGTTAGGAAATTTCCAGTCTTTACGACCAAATATTGTTTTCGTGATATCGATTGCCTTAAAAAATGTCCTTTTTTATTCAACCTTTCTTCCAGGTTTATAAGCTGATCGTAAAAGGTAGATTGTGTCATTTTAAAACATTTGGAAAAACATTAGTTTCATCATCCATCAGATGCTCTGACACAAAGGTAGCGCACAACTTTTTTAAACAATTAAAGTACGTTTGTATTTTAAGATAGTAAAGAAATCATATTGTAGCTACAAAAAAAAAAAGAGTAGGCCTACATTTATTTTATTGTGTTTGGACACAAATTTTTCATTATTTTCAAGTTTGGTCTGGTGTCGCAGATGGTTACGGCATGTGATTGGGATACGGAAAGTCCCCGGTTCAAGTCCCGGTCTTGGTTTCCTTTTTTTGCGAGCTTTAAAATTGACCTTCAACTCTTGTAAAGTTTTGATTTGTTAATGCGCTTAGGTATTTAAAATGTAGAATGATCACATTTTTTATAAACCAAAAATGTATAGTTGATCGAAAGCAACCTCAAACACGTCAAGTGTGAAGTGACTGAAATTTGACCATAATATTTCAGTCCAGCATGGTGTGCCAGAAACTTAGTTATGATTTGTTAAGAATGAGTCTGGATACTATTTTTGTAGGTAAAAGAACAAACAGTGAGGTGATAACGCAAGTCAGGTAAAAAAAAGTATTTTAACGTACAGTACTTTATTAGTTTTGTAGTTTATAATATGTGTCTGTGGAAAATAAAGGAAAATATTCTATAATATATAGGGAACCCAAGCTGTGACCCCCAGAGATCTAAATCATTTTATTTATATGTTTATTTTTAATTTAATAAGTAAACATTTTTTTCTGTGTATGTAAATTGCCAATATAGTAGCCAACTGGAGTCGAAAATTCATGAGGTGTGATCAAAAAAAGAAATGTTTTAAGGGATAATTTACGTAACTTACTAAAAATATCAAAACAATTAACAATAAACGTTAATAGGCGAAAATAAATTTCTACTCTTTCATTTCGATGCGGTGATATGGCTGAATATGAAAGCAAAAATTATGAGAGTCAAGCGCGTTCGGCCGAATCAAACAAAATTATTTGGTTGGTGCAATAATTCGGCAGAGTTTGGCGGACTTCGGCTGAGTAGGTTGGTGATGGTGAAACCACTTCAATCAAAATCCATACTGTTGCTTACTTTTGTTTGTTTTCCCGATATCGGCCGTATTCGGCAGAGCGAAAAATCGGCCGAAGTCGGTTCTAGTGTAACCGTAACAAAAATGGTTTCTTTTAAATGTTTGTTTAAGATCACGGGTGACAAAAAACATTTTTGTCTATCCCCTCCATCCGATATTTCAGTTTCAATTGCTATACGTAACTTTTGATTTCAATAGTTTACTTTTAATTTACTTTTATAATCAACTCTATTTTTCTTTATAATATCGAAGGTGCATTACTCTGTTCTTCTATTAGTACCAACCACCTCTCGTTTTTAGTAATCCAATGGCATCTGTTGCTCGTTTCAATCTCCGAAATTAAAACTTTTTTTACCATTTAAACTGTCCATGTTTTGTATTAATCATCCCATCTGGCATCCTTATCATTTTTGTTACATGAGAAAACAGGCAGGTGGTCTTCGCATTTCTTTAGTTTAAATTTCTTTTGGATTGGATTCATAATTACTTCTGGGCAGTCTCCTGACCATACATATTTCTTATTTATTACATCACACAAGTGTAATTTACACCTTGCTTCCTGTAGTTCTCAGGGTATTCAGAATCATAAGGATTTATTTTTTTTCTACATTTACTTATTCAAAAAATGTTACAATCATATTAAAAGCAATCGAATGTTATACGTTAGGAAAACTAATTGTAATAAGTCAAAAATGTTGAACAATCGTTCTTAACAGAGATATGCCTATGTGTGCACGAATATGGGAAATCAGATTTTATAACTTATCATGCAACTTGTTAACAGATGGTCTTATAATCGATATACCCCGATAGACTTATTGTTTTTCATTTTCCTCAGACCACATACAACATGTTCTTCAAGTATATAATATTCTTTTACACGTTTTGATACGTTTAACTTATTGTCAAACTAAAAATAATCTTATAACAGATACCTTTGGCCTCGAATGCTCGCAACCGCACGAAAACATGCTTAGAATAACAAGCGATCACAAAAAAAAAAAAAAAAAAAAAAAAAAAAATAGTGTGTGTCATTTCCATGCAAAAAGTTGTATTCCACCTCAAGTAACATTTTAATAGAGAGAAACATAGTAACAAGATATCAACCTGACAGTGCTTATATTAGTCCTCACAGTGCAGATGCGGTATTTCGATGAAGGGGTTAAAACATAGTGTAAGAGAACAATGTGCACACTCCACTAAAGCCACGTTATCACATTCGGAATCCATTTCGCATTGACGCAGTCAAATATCAAAAGCCACACTAATTACATTTTCAAATAATCATGTTGGTATGCCAAGCATATTACAACATGGGCTTATACGTAGGTGCACCAAATTGATTGTAAATCACAGAGTGAAGTTTCATGGTGAAATAAAGATAACGTATCTTTACATTAGATTTGGCACAATGTAGTCTTATAAAATCAGTGATTCTTCTGATATATTGCTTATATTATCGAAAGAAGTAAACATCAAGGGGTTGGCAGTATTTTGCTGTTTTCGGTGGCAATATCTTCAACATAACATCTATATTTGGAAAAGTTGCATCTAGAAGGGTACGATCATTATGAAATGACCCAGGAATCTCACTACAATAGGCTCTTTTCATTTGTTACTTGTTCCCGGAGTTCTAGACTCCGGAGTTCTGCATGGAAACGACACACATCACTTTTGTTTATTATCGCTTGTTATTCTAGACATGTTTTCGTGCGATTCCAAGCATTCGAGGTCAAAGGTGTCCCTTGTCAGAGACTTTTATCCGTTTCACACATTTATTATATACACTTTTTCAGTCATATAGTTAATAGGATTCTTAAAAAATTTCACATCTTATTGCATGCTTTGCTGATTTCTCTGAATTTTCAAATAAATGGGTTTAAATAAATGGCTTTACTATCACAATTTTTTTTTTATTCCACTAAGCAGAGGCATTATTATACTCACGGATAACAATTATCTCTTCCGAACCATGTAAATGAGTGATATTGTAAAAAAGCTTCTATTTACGAATACTAAAATTCGTGTGGTCTTGCGATCTGGTGAAAGAGTTTCGATTCTCATTTCGCCTCTGTCGTAGCTGGACCTATAGTTTAACGCGGAATTCGTACAACAGAACGTCCAGGAGTAAGATAAAGCATCAAATTCAAAGACATTCTGTATATAAACATACATATTCTTCTGCCGTCTTCAAAGAGCTAAAATTAAATAATAATATTCATTTCCCTGATTAATTTTACAGAACTGTATTTACAATAATCTAACGAAGCCTGTCTGATCATTTATTCTTTTTTCAATGCTTTTATAGCTCGTGAATGACGAGGCCAAAAGAGACGAGACACGATAATACACAAGGAACAGAAAAATATCGGTCATTATCATTCCTAACGGAAAAACCCTAGAATTTTTACGGAGTCATTTTTTGAATACTTTCCGCTCACCCTCCGGGCTCGATAATATTCATGCAGCACGCCAAATTAAAACAGTTAAATAGTTTAATCTTTTGTAATGTGATTTTAGCTATTTCTCTTGGATGCAAGGGATTATTGCTGTCAATGGTTTCGGATGTTAAATGGAGCATAGTATGGTCAGGAAGGCATGCTGTATACAGGTATTAAATCAAACAGGTTGTGTAACTCCTCTGTTTCTCCTCACCTGAGTGGAGAAATCTGGTGCATGGGAATAATGCAGGCTTAGGATCAGCGGGAGCTTAGCAGATGGATGACACTTGGTTTTTGACCCACAACTCACGATCAGCAACGACACAAAGCCGCCGTGGTGAAATTGTTGCGGGCGTGACCTGGATCACCTGGACCCGAACTGAACAACAGCTGACTATCGCGGAGCGAGGGTCGCGACCCAGTCAAGTGCCGTGTCTCCATAGATATGGTTCAGGCAGCAGCTGTGTGGAACTTGATCTGCAATCATCAAGTTAATCACTTTCACTTAGTTACAAACTATTGCCACTCTCATTAATGCGTGGTCTGGAGACTGTGAGGGAATTATTTGAGAGAATTTAGATATTTGTTTCTGATATTTTTCTTTGAGCAGGGAAGCTGTTTTGTATATAGCCAGCGTATAGCAGTAATGCTCGCAGGATATTAAGTCAGAGATTGTGTGATATTGCTGTATTAAACGAAATTATGTGGACTTCAGTTTTATCTTATATCTTTAAACGAGAAATTCTTGTGTGTGTATATATATATATATATATTATATTTGGTATCTCGTAAATGACTCTAAGGATTTGGATGAAATTTCATATATAGATAACATTTTGTTTTTCAAGTTTATTTATATAGGTGTTTTCCCTGCAAAAACGCGATTTTAGAAAAAACGAGCAAATCTTCTATTTGGTATCACGGAAACGGTTCTAATGCCATCTTGTAGAAGTTTCAGATACCAGTAAGCCTACTGATGTTAGGTTAAGTTTCTCTTTGGTTACAGCAAGGAACTGTGTATTTCAAAATGCCTCGAAGCCTTCAAGAAAAAAGTTTAACTTTCATCAAACTTCGCACAAAATCTGGAACACTGAGCAGAATTATTTTTTGAATTTTGCAAAACCTTGTGCCTAATGCTGTACTTCAGCTGGAAAGAGTGAAACTCGTACCCTCATTTCCGCTTCCCCTATTAAAACACTGAGTTTAATTTTCGTGTTTTTCCATTTTAAGTCTTAGTTGTTTGGACTATGAAAATCGATATGAAATACACAGTCCAGTCACATTAATGTGACGACCACCTACTTCCGACGTCAACGTGAAATAACCAATCACAGAAGACAGGTGGCAGCACTTTACAGTGGAGTGTATATAAAGGATGTCCTAAGGCATCGGAAAGCATTTCAATCGTTGGCGTAATGCAGAAACGTAGCGATTTATCCGACGTCCAAAAGGGCATGATTATTGGCTTTCGGGCCAAGGCTGGAAGCATTTGGGAAACGGCTAATTTTGTGAACTGTTCACGTGCCGCCGTGGTAAAAGTATACCGCGAATGGCAAAATGGCACTATTCAAAATCAGCTGCGAGGAACATGTGGTGCATCACGGGGTATAGATCACAGAGGCGAACGAAGGCTACGGAGATGCATTCGGGCAAATATACGTGCAACTGTTGAGCAACTGACCGCCCAGATGAACCATGGGGTTACCAAGAGTGTATCCTCAACAACGGTTCAGCGAACGTTGCTGCGCATGGGCCTCCGCAGCAGACGCCTGGTTAATGCGCCAATGCTGACTGCTGTTCATCGGCGACGAAGGCTGAAATTTGCATGCCAGTACCGCAACTGGACGTCCACAGAGTGGCGACAAGTGGCTTTTCCCGATGAATCACGTTTTATGCTCCATCGGACAGATGGACGTTGGCGCATACGGCGTCAAACGTCTGAAAGCAAACACCCTGAAACAATTGCCGGAAGGATCCAGGATAGAGGAGGGAGCATTCTGGTTTGGGGAATGTTTACCTGGCATTCACTGGGTGAACTCATTATTGTGGAAGGCACGATGGATCAGCACAAGTACGTATCTGTCCTTGCGGACCATGTCCACCACCTACATGCGAATCATTTTTGCTCACAATGATGGCATCCACCAGCAGGACAATGCGAGGTGTCATACAGCTCGCAGTGTATGTGCGTGGTTCGAAGAGCAGCAGGATGAGTTTACCTTACTCCCCTGGCCAGCAAACTCACCGGATTTAAACCCAATCGAGAATCTGTGGGACCATCTCGATCGGGTTGTTCGCGCCATGGATCCTCAACCGCGTAATCTAGCGCAGCTGGCCACGGCACTGGAGTCGGCATGGCTCAACATCCCAGTGAACACCTTCAGAAACCTAATTGACTCTCTTCCTGCACGCCTTGCAGCGGTCCGCTCTGCCAAAGGTGGTTATTCTTTTTTTTTGAGAGTTGTTCACATTAATGTGACTGGACTGTGTAGTTAACTAAATATCTACTATACGTGATAACGTCTCCGTACGTCTTCAATACCTCTTAGTCCTTTCAATATCAACGGAATTCATTCAAATATTTTATAGCCAGAAAGGTCAAATGGTCATGATCCTTAATCCTGGATGCTATATAGTAAGATCGTTTTACTTCTAAGTCTGTTCAAAGACCGCCAAAATTATACAAATTTTGCACAACGAACTCTTAGGGTAAAATAAATTAGTATTTCAATGTGGCCAAGCGGTCATGACCTTTGACCTTAAAAACTATTTTTCATAAATATTTTTTTAATCTTTTAGGCTCTGGGAAAAACATTTCTGGTTTAAATCGACCAGTAGATATCCATAATGATCAAATAATGAAAAAATAATAATTGGTTACGTGGTCATACAGCGTGACTTTAAAAACACTCCAAAGTTTATTATTTTTCAAGTGTTGAATGGGTCTGGCAAGAGTAAGGTTGTGTTTATTCCACGCATAAGTGGTGACCTTCCATTTCGTACCCGGTCAAGTTGGTATTTGCTATAACAGTTAATGAGTCCCACGGGCAGATCGAGGACAAAATAGGCATTGACCTATCACAAAATATCTTCCAGTGGGGATCTAATCAAGACCCATCCAAAATCCAAAATCAACTCTTAGTCACTCACAGCCTTTTAGTTGCAATTCACTACTGTGTTTCCCCAACATGACGTGGACAGTACTGTCATCCAACAACCTCGCATTATCGTATGCTTCCACAGTACTGGACTGGACTACACCATCTTGCGATTAAGAGCCCGTGATAACGTCAATCAAACGACCACCGCTGCAGTGTAAACACACGGTGCATGACTCGGGTCGACCCCACCACCACTCGATTCGCAGCTGTTCTCGCTGACCTTGATTCGCCGTGTGCGCCAATAAACGCCGCCGAGTTATGTCCGTCGGGTGACTTATGGGAGGCTGGGCAACCAGGAAGTGTCGGGGTGCTAATTGTCCGTTGCGGGTCATTGCTCCACTTGCGTCAGGCAGGGTCGACCTGGTATGCGCCCGGCTGTAGCTTATGGCACGCGCCCAGCAGGCGATGGCCGATCG
The DNA here is from genome assembly GCA_031002005.1 of Vandiemenella viatica. Classification (NCBI taxonomy): domain Eukaryota; kingdom Metazoa; phylum Arthropoda; class Insecta; order Orthoptera; family Morabidae; genus Vandiemenella; species Vandiemenella viatica. Next base: position 77,856,103 of record JARYHS010009186.1, on the reverse strand, counting down.
ATCAACGTCAGATGCGGTGCCAGATTGCACGCGGGCGCGGATCGCGGGGGTGGAACCCGTGGCCTCACTGCTCTCATTGCTATGCTCGAGCCGCAAGTGCTTACACGGAATGAAGTTGTTACAGCTCACAACATCCATATTATTGTAATTGGATATTGCCTCAGGTGATTCCGGAATGGTGTTGGTGGACGGCGCCTGATACGGGGTTACCTGGTTGGAAATTTTCGTCATTAAGGCTTAGCAGGCAGAGTAGGAGAACAGGTGGCACTTTGTTCAAACTCACCAGATTAGTCCTGGACTAATACCAAACCTCTCCTCAGTACTTATTGACTATTGATGTTGATTAGTCAGTCGGATGGGGTTGTTAAGCCGGGAGTAAGTCTGAATGAGCCGAATTAGGTTTCACCCCCTCTCTTTTTCATTCCCAATACTAACAATACACTACACCGCACATACAGTCATCCACAGAAAAGAATAACATGCATATACGAGGGACCGAGCGTGGTGGTGTAACGGATAGCGTTCTGGCCTCGCATTCGGGAGGACGGCGGTTCGAATCCCCGTCCGGGCATCCAGATTTGGGTTTTCCATGGTTTCCCCAAATCACTCCAGGCGAATGCAGGGATGCTTCCTTCAAAAGGCCATGGCCGAATTCCTTCCCATTCCTTGCCCCCATCCTTTGCCGTCTCTAAAGACCACGTTGTTAAAAAGGGACGTTAAACTGTTACAAAAAAAAAAAATATACGAGGTGTGACAAAATGTAACGAGATTTTTTTTTTTTTTATAAAGGATTTGAAATTTGGTGCTACAGAAGAATGTTGAAAATTAATTGGACAGACAAAGTACGAAGTGAACGAGTTTTGGAAATGATGGATGAGGAAAGAAGTTTGTGGAAGAAGCTTACAGAAAGAAAAGAGACAGGCTGGTAGGTCATATTTTGAGACATGCTGGATTGGTTAATTTGTTAGTGGAGGGGAGCCATCGAAAGTAAAAACTGTAGAGGAAGACAGAGATTAGAATATATGAAGAAGATAATCGAGGTTGTAAGGGCGTATGTAGAGATGAAGAGGTTAGCACAAGTTAGGAATGGATGGAGGATTGGATCAAACCAGTCGAAAGACTGACGACAGCAAAAAAAAAAAAAAAGTATATATTTATTTTATATTTTTATTCTGTCCTCTTCAAAGTAGTCCCGCTTCGATATTATGCACTTATACCAACGTAATTTCCAGTCTGCGGAACATTGCTTAAGCCGCCTGTATATGTATGATATTGAGTTTGTTCTGTGATTTCACGTGTATCTCATTTATTGAGTGTCCTTTTGAGTTTGGGAAATAGGTAAAAGTTAAAGAATGCCATTACCTGGAGAATAGGGTTCTTGTGGCAACACAGTGGCATGTTTCACCAAGAACTGTTAGTTAAGCAAAGCGGTTTGCGGCGGTGCGTTGTCGTGGTGCAAAATCTGCGATCTGTCTCTACAGCGTTTGGGTCGATTTTTAAGGATTGCCTCACGAAAACTGCGCAAAATTTGTAGATCGTATTCCTGATTGACTGTACGAGCTCTCTAATGGTAATTCTTCTATTAGTAAGCACCATCTGCTTAATTTTTCCATATTTTCCTCATTAATGAACGTGTTAGGACATCCAGACCTGGCGTCATCTTAGAAGTCATCTCGACCTTGTTGAAAGTGTTTGCCTCGTTTGTAATATAATTGTTGTGACGAAATATCGTCTCCAAAGGCTTTCTTTAAAATTCTGAATACTTCGCTGCACTTACATCCGTTTTTAACACAAAATTTCACAAAAAACGTTCTGATCCGACATTTTGCAGCTAAAAAATCGCCGAGTACACTGAACTACGTCTTGCTCATTCGTGTACCAGGCACAAATTAAACATCGCACCTATCCAAAAATTAACACGTATGTTACTGACGGTGCTACCAACACACAAAAAAAGAATCAACTCAATAAGCAAGATACTGCGTGCGCAATTTCAAAATTCTCGTTACTTTTTCGCCAATTGAAGGTAGGGGGTTCGCGACACGATTTACGTTATGGCGGCTGACTGGGTATCTCGAGATTGCAACACCAAACATGGAGAATTGAGATTGAAAATGAGCAAAATTGTTCCTAAAATCTACTCAAATAGTTACAAAAAAAAAAAAAAAAAGTCCAGTCATCAGATTAATTAATAACACATTGCTCTTTGGATATGTATCACTTATTTAGACAAAATCTTTTTGAAAAAACAAATTAAAAAGCCAGTTTTGTGAAGGAAAAAAAAAAAGAAGAAAAAAAAATAAAGCCAGTCATCAGATTAATTAATAACACATTGCTCTTTGTATATGTATCACTTATTTAGACAAAATCTTTTTGAAAAAACAAATTAAAAAGCCAGTTTTGTGAAGGAAAAAAAAAAAAAAGAAGAAAAAAAAATAAAAATAAAGCCAGTCATCAGATTAATTAATAACACATTGCTCTTTGGATATGTATCACTTATTTAGACAAAATCTTTTTGAAAAAACAAATTAAAAAGCCAGTTTTGTGAAGGAAAAAAAAAAAAAGAAGAAAAAAAAATAAAAATAAAGCCAGTCATCAGATTAATTAATAACACATCGCTCTTTGGATATGTATCACTTATTTAGACAAAATCTTTTTGAAAAAACAAATTAAAAAGCCAGTTTTGTGAAGGAAAAAAAAAAAAAAAGAAGAAAAAAAAAATAAAGCCAGTCATCAGATTAATTAATAACACATTGCTCTTTGTATATGTATCACTTATTTAGACAAAATCTTTTTGAAAAAACAAAATAAAAAGCCAGTTTTGTGAAGGGGGTTCGCCATTGTTTGGGAAATTATACGGGTATGTGGAGCCATGAGTTTGAGAATCCCTGATGTAGATAATCATCATAAATGGTTTCAGTGTTAAGGACTCAGTATCTCTGATTAATAATGGAACGAAACAATATTAAAACTTTGGATCAAACCAAAATGAAAAGAGCAAAATATCACCACAGATAGCACAGTGCCCGCCTGTTGATTTAACGATGCTAATACGACAACTATCTAGCTTCTTATTCCCTAGGGCAACGTTTCTCAACCTTTTAAATCCGAGGGCTAGTATATTGTCGAAAATAACGCTTACATGGGCCAACTAAGTTTTAGCCTCTGTTTATAGTAATAATATTTTGGACATATTGTATTCCGCCATTATAATATAATACATCTAAAAACACGTTTTGAGTTCCTGCGGAAACGCCGTTATGAATCTGAAAGGTAACTTTGAAAATTGAATCATATGTTCACCAGACTCTTAATATTCAACAAGGAACTGTACATATAACGGATTTTGACTTGCGATGTCTCGATAAATACCGCTAAGTGATATAATTGTTTATTCCCATCAAATTGCGGCGATACGGTATAGTGAAAACCCTGTACTATCTATATTAAGCACAAAATTACTTACCATAAATATTACACTTCTGTTACTCTTATTGAAGAGTTAATATATTATGTAGTGGTTAGAGTAACGATTTCCTTTTAATTGTACTTGTCAAAATACATGAGACCGGAAATATATGGCCAAAGACAAATAAAATATAAAAGAGATCAGTATATTAGTCTGTCGTTATACGCTTCAAATGCATCATTTTTACAGTTGATGAAGTATTGGTAATGATTAAGGTATTTCATTTATTTACTATATTCAAGAAAACCGAAAACTAAATATTCGAAGCCAAAAAATTAAACAGAATTGTAAGTTAAGTAGTGTGATAGGTTTTTTTTTTTTTTTTTAGTTTTTTGTGCAAGGAGTGAAAATCTCAATCACAGTGTGATCCATATCTCTTAATTTTATGTCTAGAAATGTATTTAATTATTTACTCCATCCCTCGGTACATATACGTCATTAGATATTTCGGCAAATTTTGATACGGACCATTAGCTCGAAAAATTTGAAAACCCCGTCCAAAATGCTGAGGTAGTTTTTGCGGGGCACCCGTTCAAATAAAGAGACATACGCAACTTGCTTACAGACTTATAATAGTAAGTATAGATAGATAACCAATCGAAATAATGTTACTATACAACTGGCCTACATGCACAAAATAATTAAAACAAGAGCTAGCACTTTCGTTGTTGTTTTCGTCACCACTTTTATATTACCAACCCTGCCAATAATTGTTATTGGGACGTGTCGCGTCCCTTCATACCTACTTCAAGATCCTTAGGGCCATTCACTTAATCATTAAACGAAGACTGTCTCTTTGATCCCAAAGAAAACTATTTAGTGAACAGACTAAAGTAATGACAGTGCAGTCCTGTCTTCATAGCCTGGAAATCCGGATTTTTGCTTTGTTGTTAAAGTATTCATAGCTTTTAAAAAGATGGGTTAAATCTTAGGCTTATAAGTACAAGTACGGTATTCAAATATTTAAAATTCTGCCTGCTGACCACCTGACTTATCTTCGCGGACCACAGGTTAAGAAATCCTAAGGTAAATATCTTATCCCCCGTAAGTAACAAACTAGATAGCATATGAAGAGAATTAACATAATAACGATTTTGACTTAATTGATTTTTCTGGCAGGCTTCGCTTGAAATCTCTCTGATCCTTATCTGCTGTTGGTTGCATGCTAGAGCGTCTTTCATTGGTGCCATATAGTGGAGAGATGCGAAGACAGCTTTTTCTGCGAGTAATGGCGAGTATCAACCGGAGACCAGCTTCGCAGGGCGGATTCCCGCGTATCACTTGTTGAACGATCATAAAATGAGAGTGTAAAGGAAGAGTGTCTAGATGGATTTCCTTACAAATCATTTCTTTCCGTTCCACGCGCAGTTTTGTAGAATCAGAGATTGTATTGGCGCGTGGGTCTTCACCAATAAAAGCAGCAATATACATCACCGTAGAGTGCATGTAGTGACGCCCATAGATCGGTTCTTACGGAGTTACACTCAACTCATCTATCATGAAGAAAATTGGACGGGCTAATCCAAAATTTTTTAAAAAAAAAAAAAAAAAAAGCTCCTCTGCCTGCATATACGAGGCGCGTCCAGAAAGTAAGTTCCGTTTGGTAGTAAAATGAAATTGTACACAGATACAGAAGAAATTTTTATTGCACAATATTCTACAACTCTTAAACTACTTTTCCACATAACTGCCGAAATTTTGCAGGCATTTGTCATAGCGTGGCACAAGGTTTTGTATACCTTCTTCATAGAAATCTGCCGCCTGTGTCTTCAACCAGTTGGAAACAGTTTCTTTCAGCTCGTCGTCATTGGTGAAGTGATGACCGCCAAGGAAAGACTTGAGATGTAAGAACAGATGAAAGTCTTGCCAGTTCTTCTGTAACCAAAGGTGGACGCCCACTTCGTTCTTCATCGTGCACATCACTACGCCCGCCATTGAATTGTCGGACCCATCTTCTCACCATCGAATCACTCATCCCATTTGGTCCGTAAATATCGCAAATTTGCCGATAAATTTCAGTTGGTTTCACTTTCCTCGCATTCAGAAACCGAATTACAGACCTGATTTCACAGGCGGCGGGATTTTCAATCAACGCCGACATTTCAAACAAGCACAACAAAGCGTACGTAACTGACAGCGATCTCCAAATGGCGGACGTTCTTCCCCTTGATACACATCGTCTACAGCACATGTGCGGAACTGCAATCGCAGCGCTGCAGCGGAGATAAATTGAAACGGAACTTACTTTCTGGACGCGCCTCGTAGATACAACGGATTTTTGTTTAAGTGTTTTCTTGTAATTAGTACCGTTATGATTTCTCTACCCCTACAATTTTTTGTACTTTGCTGCTCATTGATGTCGATAGTTTAGATTCAATAATCTAGAAGAAATTCCGCAACTGCCGTTCGAACGGATCATCCTCGTATTGGGCGGAATGTTTTCCGGAAGCCATAGAAAACCAAAAACAGGATGGCAGGACGCGTCCTCTGAAATAGTCTCGTCCGAGAGAAATCGAACACCGATCGAGCTCGGTAAATATCAGTAACTAAAATGAAACGCACGCAGAACATATATTTTGAATTGTTAATTAGTGTGTTTTTTAATGTAACAAACGTAGTAGGGGTAAACTGTATTCTAAGCAGCTTAATTTTTTCGCAGAATTAAAATTTTCTTTCTACTTGTGGCAACAGTATTACTATAAAACCAGGCTTCGGAGTATTTCTAATTGTTCCAAGCACTCTTGCAAATAGTAAAAAATCTTTTGCGTCAGTAGTTCTTATAAATTACTAAGCAGTATTTCTTCTCTCCAGGCACCTTCCTTTCCATATCCCTTTAATTTTTGTGAAGTAATAAGTTAGGATTGAATAATGCTGGACAAACGAAGTCTGTTACAACAGAAAACCATCGTTACTGTTTTGCTGAATGTTGTAAGTATAACATCACAACAATGTTAATTTCTGCCCTGGCAAACTCTAACTCTTATTTCCTAAATTCGTGGTACTGCATTACATGAAGAAATTAAAATAATTAATATACGGCGGGTTTTTGGCATCAAAGTATTATTATAAATATGACATGTACAACTAAGGGACGAAGTTTCATCATGAACACTATTGAATCTAAGGAGTGCCAATATTGCAAAACGGAGGAGGATATCTACTATTATATTATTGTATATGCTAAGATGTAAGCTTCATAGAAATTTTGGGAAATATTGTTTTCTTTTCTTTTTTCTTTTTTTTACTTTTTTTCTGGTTTTGTGCCTCATTGTGGTTGTGGTCATCAGAGGCGGGAAAGAACTGGGGCAAGGAACGGGAAAGAATTCGGCCATAGATTTTTAAAAGGATCCATCCCGGCATTCGCCTGGAATGATTTGGGGAAACCATGGAATATCCAAATCTGTATGTCCGGACGGGGATTTGAATCAGCGTCCTCCCGATTGCGAGGCCAGAACGTTTCCACTTACGCACCACGTTGGGTGGAAAGAATTGAAAGAAGATTGCCTGGATTTCAGTGAAATGAGAACCCTGACGACAACTAAGTTCACTACTAGTATTAAGAATGCTATGAAAGTGATACACACCAATGTTTTAACAACCGGAGTCAAAATATAAAACCCTGTACTCTTTATGTGACAGTTATTGGCTGTAAGGGAGCGTCCATTAATTACGTGAGGTGAACTGGAGGTTGGGGGAGGGGGTCCGGTGAAATCTCATCAACAGGGAGGGGGTCAACGGAAATCTCACGTGAGGTTCCGAAATTCTTGTTGGACTGTAGAGCTAAAAAAAAAGTCTATCAATGATGCGAAAGTCGATTTTAGGGGGGTATTTCGTCGAAAAGTGGAGATGTAACCGCCTTTGGAAGGGTGAGACCTAAGAAGGAAGAAAAAGTTTCAAAAAGTTGCGAGGGCGATTTCTAGAGGAGGGGGTCTCACGGACCAAATCTCACCAGAGAGGGGGGGGGGAGGTCCGGAAATCCGGAAAAACACCTCTCGTAATTAATGGATTCCCCCTAATAGCCTACTGGGCAAAGCTATTACATTAACGAAAAACATTAATATGAAATTAATATTAAATCTTAGTGTACTAAGGCTGTTGAGTTGACTGGGTTGATAGTGAATACATCGATTTTCAGAGAAAAAGAAGCTTTATTGGTCAGGAGATTCCAAAGGATTAATCGGCTGCCAATTGACAGGGGTCTCGATTCGCCGGGCAATGGGACTCTTGTCGTAGCTAACTAACTTCCTACCCACTACAAGAAACCTACAACTAAACGTGGAATCCGAACCAGGGTGGGGTCCTGTCGTACTTCACATTACACGGCAAGCAGTTCCAGAGGTGAAGAGCCTTTGAAAATCCCAGACCGGGATTCGAATCACGGACCTTTCATTCTCCAGTCAGATGCCTTAACCACTGAGTCACCAGACCGCTGTGATCCTCAGATAAGATTTAACTAAAATAAATGCTCACTGCGAATTTTTACTTGGACAGAGCATTTCGTTAAGTATTGAGTACTGCAAAGGAAAAATAATAATAGTTAAAGCTGGAGATAAATTTATTTCTCATAGATAACCATGTCGTGTACGTCGAGGACGGAAAAGTGTGTTACGTTAATAAGATAGTCATTGCTTCCAGCATCAATCAAAGGTTCTAATGTTACACATGAAGCGAAACTAATACATAGTTACTGATTCGCCAATAGTCCTAAAAGTAATTTATTTCATTCTACTGTTCAATGAGCTTGAATTTTTTAAAAATAAAAGGAATCTAAAGCAAATATGTTTTAACAAACCCGAAACATAAAAACATGTCCATTAAAAGTAAAACGGTTATACTTATTTTTCACACATGCTTAGTTTCAGAGCTTCGCAAGCAGACATAACCCATGCCGATGAAGTCACGAGCTAGCTTTAGTTAGACTTAAATAAGTCAATAACTGAAAGTATTTACAACAGTTTCCACGCTTTGGTACAATTTTAACCAATAAATCAAAAAAAAATTTTGACTTTATCACCATAGACTAAAACGTAATTTAATACTTTTCAATACCATTGGTTTCATTTGTAAATTTGTTAAGCAGCGATTTTAAAAGCATAGTTCAAGACGCCGAAGCCAAGTGTGATAGTAGGTGCTACCTCTTGTGCCTAGGACGGACGAGTTATACACCACAGACTGTACTCTAGTGAGCTAGCTACCTGCCTGTTGTGCCCTTGTGTTCTTCTTTCTTCCGACTATCCAGCGCAGCGCCGGCTAATCCGCTGCTCATTGTACATGCTGAATTAATTTGCCCGTTAATGGGATTAGTCTCGAGCGCCGGTGTAACGAATCGGAAACGCGTAGTGAGCGGTGCCGACTACGAGCTGTGACGTCAGCAGCGTGGAAGGTCTGGCAGGAAGCACTGAGGCGCGATACAAGGAGCAGCGCCAACAGGTGGATCGGTTAGGAGCGCCAATGAGGAGGAACCGTAACTTTTCACTCCATTACCACGCGGCAAAAGAGGTGGCTTCCTCGTTGGTATAGGAGTTGTGATTTTATTTTATTGATTATTTCTAGCAGGTAGACTCAATTTTTTTAAACTGCTTTACGTCTCTCAACAACGAGGTCTTTAGAGACGGGAAAGGATGGGGGCAAGGAATGGGAAGAAATTCGGCCATGGCCTTTTTAAGAAAGCATCCCGGCATTTGCCTGGAGTGATTTGGGAAACCATGGAAAACCCAAATCTGGATGCCCGGACGGGGATTCGAACCGCCGTCCTCCCGAATGCGATGCCAGAACGCTATCCGTTACACCACCATGCTCGGTAGTGCAGATAAATACAGGACACACGTCTGTTTAGCTGCGATTGTTAATGCGATACAACATCGGAAACGCAGAGATCCAGTTGTCCCACGTTTAAATATTTAGATTAACATAGTCTGCCACTGTGATAATTACTTTTAGGCGAATTACTATAGTTATCTAGGTGATTACTGAGATCCACATTTTACGTCATAAAAGTGTACTGTGCAAAAATAAAATTAACACTGAATACAACACTCTTCATGGGTAAATGGCGACACATATGCTGCCTCCTTATAAGTAATTCCTAAGCCATGGTAGAAAATAGTGACCTCACCTTTTATCTCCAGATGAGCGTTTACGCCATACGGGTATGAGATTGCTGAAGATAAAAGTTACTTTAACAATAACAGAGCATTTTGAATTATTAAATTTTCAAACTTTCATCGTCGGCACATTGATGGAATAGATCATAAGGTATAACAAGCCTGCATGATTTTAATACACACGCATCTAGGTAATCAGCTTCTTTCCGTAAAATAGTGTACGACCAAGGGGTGTAAGCTCGTACAACTTCATAAAAGGTTGTTTTTTCAATTTTCAGGTTGTTACTCTATTTTTAGTGCCAGCAGATGTAGGGCTTTCTTCATTATAACCATTCATATCCAGGTATCGTGTAATTATTTTTGAGGTGTCAATTTGAAACAGCGAAGTTTTTTTTATTATTTTTTAATAATACCAAATGTTCAGAATAGCTGATATATTAGCTTGGTGCCAGAAGTTCTGAATTATGACCGCAGATTGAAAGTATGACACTTTAGGAAAATTTAATACTCATCATTGCTTGCAAATATACCTATGTTATTTAGTGCATTCATTTAATGTATAAAAACCATTGGTGGACACTGAAAACGTTTCAAATTGCTCTCGCAACTATACCTGTTTTAAAAAATCTCTTTCATGAAGCTAGAATGTATGCTTGAATCGACACTGCTGGAAGCATCTGAGTATTTATTGTAATGTACATATAATATTTATCTTAATTGACACTGTGCAAAGTATACATTTTTAATAACACTTAAGATAGAGTCGATTCAAATGCCGCACCATTAGAACTGATATTGATTAAATGTAAGGAATAAAAATGAATCACGGAAAGTTGTTCCCTTTTTCATTCGGTTATTGTCAATGGTTCATGAAATTTGATAGAAATAGACTAATTTTTTTTCTCAGAAGAACCAAGCTTCTCTCTCAGCCAAAAGTAATAGCAAATCATCATGAATACTGTTTTTATTTATGGTGATATATTAAGGGAAGAAGTAAATCCGCTCCATTATTACTAGAAACAAATGTCTCGATACGTACTGATAGCACTACCTTTAATACTGTATGTTAATCAGAGGCAATATTTCACCACGAGAGAACACTGATAAAATACTGTTTGATTTCATTTCCATAAGTGTAAGTAAGAACAGTATAGAACATAACGATGTTCTAGATAATTATTTAGCATCAAATTATTGACAGGGAAATATCATAATTTCTTCAGTATCTTCTGGCTAATTCTTCTTCTAATAAGACAGTTAGCACTGTTTCTTCTGATTTTACGAGAGGCATTTTTTTCAGGTGGATAGAAAATTCAGTTGAAAAAAGTAGATGGAAATAAATACGGAAATAAAGTTTTCTTTCTCGCTTTCTTTAATATTTCTAGGCCGAGTCCGGTTAGTGAGCGGATGTGGGTTCAAATCCCCTTCCCACCTTCCAGATTTAAGTTACATGGCTTTCCGAGATTACTATAGCCGAATGCTGTAGTAGTTCCTTTTAAGAAGGCCGTGATGCCCCCGTACCCGGTGCTAATGACCTCGACATCATTGAGTCAGTGCCAGCAGGTGCAGGGGAAAAAATTTAGCCAATTCAGATGGACAACTCATTTGTTTGATCTGCACCGGAAAGCTGTTTAGTTGTTTTTTCCTCTAAATATACTAAATGTATACCATGACAGATTCAGCATCAATGAATCTCTAAAATATCAGTCAGAAGTATTTTCTATAGAGCATAAGTGTGGGACCATTTTTTGGGATAAAGTTTAGTATTTCGTTTGCTTTGAAGGTATCATCTTTGTGGAAATTAAATGATCTCATTTCAAGATAACAACCTTTTATCTGGTAGTGATGAAAACCAGTTCCCATAACATTTTTTTATATGGGTCTCTTCAGCTCTGTTACTGTTTCCCCGCAGGATTAACGGATGTAGAGCTCTGCTCCTTCGATTGACCTTTGCCCCTAGGGGACATCCATAAATTACGTGAGGTGTTTTTCCGGATTTTCGGACCCCCCCCCATCCTGGTGAGATTTTGGTGAGATCTGGCCCGACCCCCCCCCCCCCCCCTGCGGTGAGATCTGGTCCCGTGAGACCCCCTCCCCCTACAGATCGCCTTTGCTACTTTCTGAGACCTTTTTTTTAGGTCTCACCCACACTTTTCAGTGAAATACCCCCCTAAAATCGACTTTCGCGTCAATTGTAGATTTTTTTTTTAAGCTCTACAGTCCTGCCCAATTTTTAAAAATCTCACGTGAGATTTCCGTTGACCCCCCCCTCCCCCTTGGTGAGATTTCGCCGGATCCCCCGCCCCCATATTTCACCTCACGTAATTTATGGATGCCCCCCTAGAGAATGGAGGCGAGGGTTTGCTCCACGCTCCGACCAATCTTTCCTCCCTTGAATGTAGATAGCAGGCATAGCGTGCCTATGAGGGAGGGGGCCGTTTCGGACGTTCAGTTTCGATTGATATCCTGGACCTCATCCAGGATCGAACCGTGGCGTCCGTACTGTAATGGCGCTCTACCGCCTGAGCTACCCGATAGTCTTTTTTTTACAGATTTATTTTTAAGTTAGAAAGCCGTTCGGATGAGAGGGTAAAGCAGACGAAAAAGGCATTGTGATCCACGGCACAAAATTACTTTATGAATAAAAATTTCAAATCTTGTAATTTATAAGTTTAACCATCTGCTGTGATGATCTGAAATATATATGACTGGATGGTGTGTTAAAATTGAAATTAGGAGAGGAGAATTGTTCAGAAGAATAGCGCCTGTGACTTATACTGCCCGCGTTACAGATGATTTCTGACGCCTCTTGTCAGTCTCAGCGTGGCCAGGAACCGACCAGGGATCGTTCCGTGAGGCTTTGGATTACTAGAATAATTCTCACTTGCCAAGAGGTGGGCAGTATGTTTTTATTATGATTATTATTCATATTTAACGGCTACAGACTGCGCAGTAAAGAACAACTGAGTGAAAAGCCCAAAATTATGGAAACATAGGCTGTTGTAGAAGAAGAAAATGAGAAATCACCAATTTTATAAACAATTTAATGAAAGAAGGATTTATCTTCAATTTTTTTTTTTTTTTTTTTTTTTTTTTTTTTTTTTTTTTTTAAGTAAAGGAATTTTTTAACAATAAAACAACAGAATTTATAACATCAAACCTCTGATAAATATCTTTTTACTCTTCTCGGCGTTTACTTACTTAGTATATCACACATAAATCACTGCACTAACTTGTATCTCATTAAAAATTAAATAATTTACTTTACCTCTTATCGGTTTCTCTGGAACCTACCAGCGAAGAGAGTACATTTTACATGTTCTGCTATGCTTTAGATGACAACCTATGGGGACTCCACTGTGATATTTTATGTCAATAGTGCTTCATTTTACCTGAAATGGAAAATTATACTAAATCTTCCTTTCTTTCGTCTATGTAGAGAGATTCATCAAATTTTGACCACTATTAATCGCTTCGAGTTTCACTTGAATACATATTTATACAACAGCCTCATATACACTGTACTCAATTTATCTTACCATGGTGGGTGAACGGTTAACGTTCTGGCCTCACATTCGGGAGAACGCGGGTTCGAATCCCCGTCCGGACATCCAGATTTGGGTTTTCCATGGTTTCTACAAATCACTCCAGGCAAATGCCGGGATGCTTCCTTCAAAAAGGCCATGGACTAAATCCTTCCTGTTCCTTGTCCCCGATCCAATCCCAGCTAAGCCGTCTACGAGAGGTAAAGCCATAAGTGAAAAATAGGTCAATTTATCTTTTATACAACTATAGCTCTCTTCTTAGCCGTAATAGTAACAATCTTTATAGACTTCGTCTGTCTTATTCCAAACTATTCAACTTAAAATATCCAGCAATCCATGGTTTTTACCAAAATCGGTTTAGGAGAATGTATGATTATTCCTTCAAAATGTCATAGCGGAATTCCCTGCCATTCCATCCTCCCAGTCCTATCCCGCCTATACAGATCCAGATACGCATGAGTGAAAAAAATTAATGCTAGAATATGTGTCAAAATGTACCAAAAAAAGCGACCGATGAACGTATTGGCAAGAGAGACTATGTGGATTGAAGGAGGTGTCATTTCCTGCCGATTCAGGAATGTTGTAGCTACAATTGTTTGATTTTGGCTCTAAGTGAATTGGACCCTGAGTGGTGTGCTGGTTTATATCAAATCCCGAAAACCGTCTAGGTAACACGTTATAAGATTACTTTTACTATTACAAGGACTGTAACAGCCTACTCTCCCACATCTACAAGACACTTTCAGTGGCGTATTCGTGAGAGCAGTTAATCTTAACTTATATCGGTGGCAGAGAGAACTTAAGCCTCCTGCAATTCTGATTGTCACTCCAGAAATAGTAAAGGTTTTCTTAAATATTGACAAAAAAAACCCCCAACAAATAGTTTCTAATAGATTCATACTTTATTTTAAATTATCCTTTCCTTCTATCCCGCCACCGACCGATATGTAAATGTAAAGATAATTGTCAGAAGATTTCCCCCAAAAAAATTTAACATCACATTTGAAATTCACTGTCATTTACAGTTTCCACAGTAAGGTCCAAAAAATTCTTAGCTTTAAGCTACGGAAGCATATTCAAATCATTGTTCCCGTCAAATTTATTTCCACCTTCATTACCGTTCACCAACACACATTTTCGACACTATGTCGGCCTATTACACAACTTGACACATCAACTACATATCAACTCAACTAAAACAAAAACTTCTCCGTGCAAATCTATTTTTTTTTTTGTGATCGTGAAACAAGCACAAATTTAAATATTTCAATCGCTTGGGTTAACCTTCTCTAGTTCGGGAGTTTGTAAGGCCTGCACAACACTTTAAACAGCCGCCGCCCTTTCAAAACCAAAACACTAAATTTAATCCATGGGTCTACAGTTAATTATTCTGAGCCCTTTCCAAACCTTTTCAGGGACTCTTAACGAACACTTTGCCAAATAACTTACTCCACTCCCCGTAAACGTTGATCAGAATTCCATTACCAAACCACAAAAGAACTAATAATGATTCACTTCAATTAAAAGATTTCTTGCGCAACTTCTATCTTCCTGTGGGCAGAAAAATACGGTCCCACTGTAGTCCGGCGGTGGTCTCCCCGCTTCTCCTAGCTCATCCCCTACTTATAACATTCTTCAATATGACGCAACCGCGCCTGACACCAGTAAACACTGATGGTGAAACTTTTTTCCTCTCACGCATCTACAATAGTTGCGCCATATTCTAGAAGGACCCAAAATTGCTCAAAACGCTCAGATAAAGCTCTACATGAACCACCGTAATGTTACAACGTCCTACAGAGAAACAGTATTTGCAAGTATTTGACAAAGGCGGAGAAAGACAGTTAGTCTATTATAGGTCTCTACTGTGAAATCACTATTGTTTATGTACTTGCTTTTCTTGAGCCAACAGCAGAAGAGAAAGCATGTCGGCCAAAAGGATACTGGAGCATTAAAAGACGCTCATGCTTTCTGGTGGGATCTGACTTCTGTTCTGCCGTCGGAAACAACTGATCGTGCTCCATCTGCGAACCGTAATCAGTTTTCGTTCTGAAGACTGATGGTGGATGGAGACTTCAAGACAATATTTACAGAGAGCAGGGCTCTCTATGCGAGACTTCAAGAAGAAGACCTCAGCCCAAACGCGGAAGACCAATGAAAGAACATTACACAGTCCGATTAAGTGTTTCTGCTAACAGAATTTTGGACATTAAGCTTACGAATGCACCAGAACTATAAAGTACGTCCATTGTGGCCACAAAGTTGCAGATTACATAGTACAACGTTAATACGCCACCTGCTTCAACTGTGGTGCCAGGCACGGGAGATGCAGCTCGCGCAAACAGCAACTACGAAGACAACATACGAAGAAACGAGAACTCCATACGCAGCCTGGAACAATCTACGAAAGAAGCAGATAACTGGATACTCATCAGGTCGAAACTCGGTCGGTCGGTCGGTACGCTATGGTACGGTATTTTGGAGCCGTATTCTTGGACGTCTCCCGGGCATTTGATTCTGTCTAGCACGACGGCCTACTTTATAAACTGCTGACGCAGGGATTCCCGCTACAACACGTCAGACTAATAAAAAAAACTGCTTGACTGGAAGAACCTACAGAGTGGTAACAGAGGATGCTGTCTCAGCAATAAAAACCATCAATGCTGGAGTCCCTCAAGGATCTGTCCTTGGACCAGTCCTCTATAACCTATACACCACCGATGTGCCGAGGACTGAGCAACTACAAACTGGTCTATATGCAGATGATACTACTCTCTATGCGCGTAGTATCAGAGCCACACACTTACGTAACAAGCTGCAGCGGAGTTGCACCAACATTGAAAGCTTGGCGACAAAATGGAGACTGGCATTCAATGCCACCAAAAGCCAGGCAATCGTAATCACAAGGAGGAGTGTAGTTCGACTGTTCGGAGAGGATATCAAGTGAACCAATACGGCGCTCTACCTTGGAGTCACACTAGACAAACGATTCACCTGTAAAACATATATTAGGAACATTCGCGCAAAAGCATCGGGTAGGATGAGGGAGCTGTACTCGTTACTAAATCCAACAACCACATTACATCCTACTACAGCAAGACTGCTCTATACAACAACAGTCAGGCCACTACTGGAGTACGCTGCATCAGTGTGTGGCAACGCTGCTCATTCGCATATTAAGTTACTACAAATAGTTCAAAACAGGGTGATTCACTACACATTTTAAATTGCCGCGAGAAACGCCAACCAAAACTCTCCAATACATTAGCGGACTCCCTCTATTGATAGACCGATACAAAGCCGTAGTGCGAAAGCTCTACGAAAAGAATAGGGGACATAACAACCCACTAATTAGACAGCTCGGCTATCTGGTCCACATCGACAACAGATTAAGGTGGCCAGTGAACCTGATCAATAAATAAGTCGATCCACTAACCCAGACATACAAAACCATCCGGGCCTGACATGCCCAGTAAAGACACTACCAATAACGTCGAAGTCAAATTAAACTAAAATTAAAGGAGATGCGCACAACTGTGCAAGAACTTCCCCACACCCTAGGAAAGAAGAATTATAGGTGATATATGTCTGTCTCTCTACTCAGCAACGATAGGTTCGTCTGGAAATGAAGAAGAGACAACCGCTCTCCCTGGCTCAGTGCTTTCGCTGTCAGGGCCATGGACACCTGGCCCGCGACTGCACCGGACAGGAGTGCTGCGTGAGAGGCGCGGGCACGCACAATGTTGTGAATTGCAACATTACAAGGATGGAACACCTACATGCTGCAATTGTAGCGGAAACCACACCGCCTGCTACAGTGGGTGCCCAGTGAAGAGACACCTGCGCGTCGACATGCCGACGCTCCATCAGCATATGCTACACATCAACCCATGGCTCCAGCTCAAAACAACGACTTCGCGGCGACAGTCCATCCTCCGGCAGTAGCACCACCAAGGTGCTACACCGAACAGCGACAGTATATGCCAACTAAACACCACGATACAGCTACTGCAGCAACAAAACTTGCTAATAACTCAGGTCATAGCAAGATATGCCATCAGTTCGTAAGTGACACATTCAGCAAAGCCACATCATCAGCGAAGACAACCATAGATGAAATGGTAGGAGATGCAAGAACTTCCTCATACTCTGGGACAGAGGAAATCCCAGAAGATTGTATCTGTGCATAGTGGAGCAACAGGAATGCTACGAGAGTCCAGCACATAATAACAGCAGCGATACTAGAAGCAAAACGCGACCACCTGCGTCTGACCGAGACTACAACGCCAGCAGAAACACTCAACGTGAAACCCACCGCAACCTTGATCCTGTACCAGACCACCGTGACGCCAAGCTCGTCGAGCTGTTCAACAGCTCACCGCCATGTTGTCTTTGCAACGCAGAGGCTCGCCCACTACAAAATATCAAACAAGAACACGTTCCTGGCGCCGCTGACCATACCTGTAACTACGAATAAATCAATCTGATCATTACAAGACATCACATCTACAATTAAGACAACCTATAAGACCAGCAATCGAACAATGGCACATCAACAATTAGGACAAACCACAGAGATAATATGGAAGGAGATGCGACCTTCGTTACAGAACTTCCTCATAGTCAGGGAGTAATGAATTCTTAGACGACTATGCCATGGCGACTGGCGACCTTGGACACTGTTGCCTTCAGCAAGATTAGCTGCGGATGCTGACTACTGCCAAGCTGGATCCGATGAGAAACAGCTGTCAGCGTCATCGCTTCCATTGTAGTCTAATAGTTCTGTCGTCGCGCATATCTGTACGACTGGTTCACAATGAAGTTTTCAACCCGTGCAAAATGTGTGAATTATATCGCACGCTCTGCATATATCCATTCACTCACATTGAATTTGTTCCATCTTTCATAATAACTCGATTATGTAAAACATGTGTATCGTTATTGAATTCATCTGAGATTTGTTATAAATTCGTTAATTATAAGCTGTGGCGTGGTCACTTGTGTTTCGAATTAATTGATTTTAAATAACACTATCCTATTGTTAAGATGAGGCGTGCATTTTAATATCACAGTGAATAATCTTATTGAAAATCAAAATGAAACTGTGTTACTACAGTGTATATGTGTTATGATAGTGATGTCATTTGTTATAATGTTTGATGCCGACATACATTGCGGGTCACCGATAATGTCGCTACTACCGACGTTTCGACACCTTACCAATGGCCCTTCCTAAGGACTGTTTCGGGCTTATGTATCCACTGATGACTGCAGGTTACAGCATCTCTTCGTTTTGACTTATTTTGGTTTTCCGTGTGGAACCACGTCGATTTATTGGAACCTAAAGTTTCAGAGATTATTCTATCACTATTATCAGAAGACAGTCCGCTGATGACAGCCATAGAATAATGGCTGAAACGTTAGGTTTCAATAAATTGGCGCAGTTCCACCAGGAAAACGACCGCAGAAGTTTACGCAATCTCTTCGTTTGCCGGCGCTCTAGGCGGACTGTTTTGGTATTCAACCACCTAGAATGATGCATTTCTGGAATTTTCAAACACAGCAAGAGCTTCGGTAATTATGGTGTTTGTAGTTTAAGTCAATTGCGGAAGTATGCATTCGCAGACAAACGCTGTACAACATCTACAACGTTTTTGTTCTGTCATTGAAATCAATCCTCGGCGATAATATCTCTGGAACAGCTGATACTCGTTGTAGGAAATGCAACATTCTCGCTGTCAAAAAACCAAAATAATCCTAAATATAACCTTCACGGGTTCCACGCCATATGATATTGAAGATAGGAATGGCGATTCTTTCCGAAAAAGATGGATTCTTGAATCGATTCTTGAATCGATTCGAAATGAAATTTGATAAATCGATTCACAAAAAAAATCGAGATCTAAAAGATCGATTTTCCAAAAATCGATCTTTTTTCGATTTGGTTTTCGTGTTCGGATTTTCAATATAATACCAATCATAGAAAACAAAAAGGACATCATAATAATCGATCTTTTATCATTTTTAAACTAATTAAAGTTTTTTTTTTTTGTTTTTTTTTTTTTTTGTTTTTTTTTTTTTTTTTTACAACTAAATCAAAGAATCACGTACACAATAAGACATTTTTTCACAAATTTGTTGGTTACATAAAACAGGTTTGAAATGACATAGTTTACAGTTCCCAGTGCTTAATGTCCAAGCTTTTCAGGAACAACAGTGTGTCCAGTCTACTAGGACCCAAGCGGTTCCACTCATCACTTGCGATGTTGCCGGCAATAAAAAAAAAAGGCGCTCGCAAGGCACTTGTGATCCCACTATACAGATACATTTTTTGGCTTTTGAAAAAACGTGATTATATTTGTTCCTTCAGTAAAGTATAGGATCATACTTCAGGTGCACAACTGCATGCTGTAAATAGTGTTTAAATTCTTCGTTTAAAACCTGACATGTGCAAGTGCATTACACTTAGAAAGCGCTTTTTCACATTCGATTTTCACGGATGAACTATCGATTCACTGGATCAATTCAGTTTATAAATCGATTTAAAAAAATCAATTCTTCGATTAATCAATCTCAGATCGCCGTCCCTAATTGAAGAGTGACTAGCTTTTTGTGTGGTGCTCTGTCACCGTCTTCAGATCTGGTCTTACGGCTGTGACAACTAGAGATTATATTTCAGCTACATGGCGGGAAAGGCTTCGTTCACACAACAAAACCATCCGACCAGTATACCGGCAAACAACGCAGCTGTTACATCAGCCAGGAATAGCCCTAAGGAAGCCTCAGGTTTGGCGCCGAAACGTTGGAAGCGGCAACAACATTCATGCAGTGCTCAACCCGCAAAGTAAGTGGAATATTACATATGTCATTTGTGTTCGTTTTTCGATAGTGTATAGAAGTGATTCTGAATGAGACTTTGAGGTTTGAAAGCGGTGCCGCCTACCGTGGGCTGCCATTCCCACGACATCCTCGCGTCGCCGACTCCACCCGGCGCGGAGACACGCTCGCCATCCGTCTACGCGCAGGCAGCCAATTAAGCTGTCAGCCGTGCGAGAGCGCTCGCTGACAAGTCAATAAGGCGCGCTCTCCGAAACCCTTCATTGAGTCTGCCGGCCGTTTCAAGCGGCGTGTAATACCGACCGTTCCGGTTTATATATCCCGCAATTTGCTCCCTAATGATACGCATTATTGGAGTCGATGTATGAATGGAAGCGTCGTCTTGACAGGCCAATTTGTGAAAGCGATCAAGGCGCCAGTTGTCTTGCACCCCGGCTCGCATTCCGAATGAACGTTCGAAACGGTCTCTCGGCGTTCTGAAGGAACAACGACTGCTGTAACAATGATCGCATCCGGAAGTACGAGAAAGCGTTTAGTATCGAATCTACTTGTCGTTCTGCTATTCATCAAATAAATAGCAGGAAACTATCATCTATGATAACAGGTGAATGACTTGAGAACGCCTTCAGGTAAGAGAGGTACGAACCTGTTCAGTTAACACTGAAAGTACAGAGAAGAGCCGCTCGATTCGTGACCGCTTGCTACCGTCCTTATGAAAGCGTCGCAGAACTGATTAGTAGACTAGGCTGGGAGTCTCTGGTAGATAGATGACGCACGTTTCGTTTAAACTTATTGGTAAACATGTGTACTCCCACTTTCACTTACGAGTGTAGAAATACTTCATCCACCAACCCATTTGAGCGGGAATGACAGGAAAGATAAGATTAGAGAAATAAGGTGCCGCAATGATTCTTATATGATTTCTTTTTTCCCTCGTACGATTCGGGATTGTAATGCACAACAAAGATATTAGCTTTGGTGCTGAGTAACCTTTGCCACCCACAATTTTGTGAATTGCAGAGTATAAATGTAGATGTATATGTAGAACTTGCTTAGTGTTTACTACGATCAGAAAACTGTGTTCTCAGTCCCAGTTCTTGAATTCTGGCGTTTGATATGATAGGGCAAACTCAACGAAATGGTTAAAGAAGTTTTGGAAACATGTCTGAAACTTCGGTCATTAGTAAAATAAACCAACTTGTACTTCTAATCTTCAGTGTTAAGTCGATAAATTGTTAAGTACGGGGCCAAGGTAACAAAATCTGCCAGGTTTTAAAACTATTACAGTGAGTATGATGATACAAAGTGACCTCGTCCTACAGAACCGTTAACTTAACCTGAAGTAATGAACGTGTGAGATTGCTAATTTGTAAGAATGAATCAAAGCAATTATTCCAGAGATTTGTGAAAGCTTAATAGGTGCACAGTGACTTCAGAACGGTGCCAGATATTCAACGGCATCGGAAAGATACTAAGGTCTTAAAGTATTCTGTGAGCTTCAGCAGGGCAAGTGTGTTGGTGACCATGTGATTCATGTACAAGAAAACTGAAAAGGGTGTAAAGAAATAAAACCACTGACCTTGGTTTGGGGCAGTACCGGCCAGGCTATAGAACGTATAAATAATCTGTTCTAAACAGGTGAGATTAAATAGATTCGATTGTGGTGATTCTACCACTTTTTTTTTAGAGATGATTTCAACTTTTACTTCATAACTAAATCTGAAACTTGTAACGGTGCTTGTAATAATTCTGTGACTTGGTCGTACATTAATTAATATCATCGCAAAAGATCGATTATTCATATTATGTACAGTGCAGGACACTTTAAGTATTTAGTAGCTGGGTAAATAATTTTCGACTACTAATCACACAAGAACAGTGAAAACATGGAGGATTGTTTCGAAACATCACCGTTGGAATTAAGGCTAAAAAACATTTTACCCACTGTACCTGTATATTAATTTTGCCACTGCTTGCGATATGTATATCATTATAGTTTTTCGCGACATATCGACAGTTCATTTCTAACAGTTCAACCCCCCCTCCCCCCCCTGTCTTCCAATGCCTAGCCAGTCATGTGGTTAACGTCGGCGTGTACACACCTCCCGAACCATATGGCTCGTTCCGTATCACATGAATAAGGTATTAAACCGAAATATTGTGTATGTTTTTGTTCGTCACATTTGTCTCAGCTTTCAACTTTGATGAGTCATTATTCCTATCCTTTGTTATTAACAAAACATTTTACCTTAAATCAATAACATAATTATGAACCAGGTCACGATACCACGGAGGCTGGAAAGATTATGGCAACTGCAGTGCCGTGAAATACAGAATAGAAGTATAAACAACATGGTGGCGCTTTGTGCTGCCAATGAGAGAAACCAGTTTTATGGGAATAAAAAAGGCTGTTGGATAGAAGTTCATTTTTTCTCCCCAACTCTTCATTAGCTGATCAATAGTGACATACTTTTAGTTTTGATCAGGATTGAAACACTTTACGGATATGGAGACTTTAACTCGGACATATCATGTAAGATGAGTGTCATTCCACAGAGATCGCAGGCTCGCTATCAGCTTACTATAGTGCGAATCACGAACGAAGGCGGCCCAGTTTAGCGAGGCTCTACGCATGTACGTCATCGCTCTGCCAGTAACCAATCGAATTCAGTAACAATCCAGCGCTTGTCGTGGTTACACGAGTGTTGATAGTTTGCTGTGGCTGTCTCGCTTAATAGTATTAGTACATAAAGCGCTGCTAAAACGCATATTATTATTTTTATTATCATTATAGTTGACTGGGAAGGGTGTCAGGGATTCTTCCACCACCGGCGTTATTCAAGTTACTTAGTGGCAACCATTGCAACCACAAACCCGTCAAACATTTTCCACGAATATACCCAGTTAACAATCCTGTGCCGGAGATCATGCAACTGACGACCAATAGCCAACGGCAATAACTTCGTTCGTTCTAGTGCCGTCTAATTTTGTTGAAAAGTCAGATATTTCATAATGTAATATATCTAGGCTACCGGACGATTCGAATTAAAATAATGTAAACTATCGCTATCAATTCAGAATTTCTTTAATATTAAATTTCAATTAATTAAGACGACACCAAACAGAAGATTGTAGCTTGAAGGCCATACTTCGAGCAGTGATAAACCACAATACCAGGACACAATTTGCTAATCTCGTCTTAACGGTGTATTGACAGTAATGAGAAAGATAATCGTGTTCATGAGCTTCAAGGTTTCTCGACCAGTGATCCAGGTAAATTTATTTTCATTTCAGTCAATAAAGGTTTTATACCGTTTGGTTCAGTCACCTCTAACATTATTTTAAATCTCTTTTAAGTGACCGCTGACAGAAATTTGTGACTAGCTCATCATTTATTTACGTTATTTTATGAATGAACGTGCAAATCTTGTAAACCATTGTTTGAATATGAAAAATTCTTGATGGGAATAAGATATAGAAATAAATAAATTTATGATCAAAATAAAAGTTCATATTATTTTTTCTCTGTGTAAAATTGTATAATATCCTTAGAGCGTAAAGTTCCTAATTTATTCCATTATGCTTTTGGGTTTATGCCTCGCCGACTTCGAGGTCATTAGAAACGGGAAAGACTGTGGTAAGGAATATGGCTATGGCATTTTCAAGGAAACATCCTACCATTCGACTGAAGTGATGTGGGAAACCTTGGAAAACCTGTATGGACAAACGGGGATTCGAACCCGCGTCCACCCTAATGCGAGGCTAGAACGTAACCCCTCACTCACCATGAATTCTACGGATCTACTAATCGTTGATCTCATTAAGGCAGAGCTAATTTAAGCATGATTTCTGGTTGTTTGTTGATATAGTTGTTAAAGTTAATATAACAGTGATTTGTCAGAGTATTAAGCAACTGAATTTCATGAGATTTAAAACAGAGACAAAAAATACACATGCGGGCTACAAAGATTTTATTCCTTCTCCAAAATTCAAAAAGGCAAGGGTTTTCCGCATATGTAAAGATGCCGACAATAGCAGTAGGCAATCTGCAATTAATGTTTCACAACAGACAGTGAAAATTTCAATAATAATAAAAGAGTTTATTAGAGTTCAAATTATTAATTTTATAAATATTATAAACTGGACCATTAGGACATTCCTAAGTTGAATTAATTTCCTTACTTGTTATATTATAATCTTGTTGCTGACATACTAACATCGTCAAGTTTATATAGCATTATAAGGCCTATTTCAGTAGAAATAGAAATACTTTTTATTGCCTTTTATTATTTAAAATTACAACAAAGTTATTCATATTCATGTAAAAGAGATGTGTCTTCAGCCATTTATCAGAATGATTAGATATTATGATCTTACATGTAGACGTAAAGTGTAAGAAATTAACATTTTAAAGTTTCATTAAAACAAAATACGGGCTCAGGTTGTTTAAAATATCCTGCACTGGCTCTCACTTTGGTTCCACTATCGCTAATTCATAAATATCTAAATAATAGTTAGAAGCTATTCTAAACATGTGGTTCAAGGCAAAGCAATTAATATTCAATTAGTACTCAACATAAAATTCTTTGATGCTATCTTCCTTTTTTTTAAAAAAAAAAAAGAAAAAGGGGGACACCACAAGGTGCTATATACACCACGGTCATATCTACCCTAAAGATGGCGACTGGAGCAAACAACGGAAATCGGCCATGGTATTTTAAGGAACCATCCCGACATTCGCCTGGAATGGTTTCGGAAAACCAAAATCTGGACGGTATGCCTGGTATGCCTGGATCACAAGACTGTTAGCGATGCATTATCGAAAGCGTCAAATCTCCCGAACCAAAATCTCACTCTCAAAAAAAAAAAAAATCTCAGGTAATAATATTCAGCCTGGCATACTGACTATTATTTTATCGACAGTGGACGGTTGACTCTTTTTTTTTTTTTTTTTTTTTTTTGAAGTACCACTACCTTTGGTAGTATAACTTCTGGGTGTCAGTTGGGTGTTGTTTTGGGGACACATTTTTATTTCACTTTTGGGGGAAAATGGCTATGGACGCGTAGGCGTCCTTATATTAAAACCCCCTACTGGGTTCGTGTTGTCAGTTGGGGATCATCACCGTAATAAGCTGCGTTAGCAACTGGACGATTTTCTCCAACTGATTTTCACGTTTTGGTTCATGGGTGCAGCATTGATGCACGCGCTGGTCACTTTTGTCGGTCGGCGGATGGATTTTGCCGCGGCTTGACGCCCTTTTCTGTGGGACGCCCGGTCCTTCGACTGTTCGGGCATGGCTGGGTTGATGTTGACGTCTTCCGTTGGTGGCTTGGAGCCTTCTCTTCACAGGACATCCCCCGTAGCTGGCGGCGTGGTCAGAACCGCAGTTAGCACATCTCGGCGTTGCTTCTCTCGGACGTGAGCATACCAGGTTGCTGTGGTTCCCGCCGCAGCGGACGCAACACACTTGCTTGTTGCAGTCCAAGGCCTTGTGCCCGAATCCTTGGCAGCGGAAGCATTGTTGTATTGCTGCCATCGGTTCCCTCCTCTTTGGTTGATTTTTGAAGTTCCGACGGCTCCTGTTCGTGTCTTGGTTGCTGGCCAGGTCGATGTGCTTGGCTTTTGTGAGCACGCTCCTGCCTGGTGCTGGGCGTGTGGTGGAACTTCTGTCTTGAGGTGTTTCGATGGAGTCTTCTGGAGATGATTCTGCGTGTATGGTTATTGCTGCGTGCTTAGTATTCGCTTGGGTGTCCATGCTGTATTTTATATTCCTAGATTCTAGGAATTTCTTGACGTCTTCCAGATCTTCTTGGCTCATACACGTGACAAGCATCTGAGTTGAAGATGAACATTCATACGCCATTATTGTCTCTTCCTGATGGGATTCTCTTGATGCGGGACGTTTCTGATCGTCGTGACTGCTGTCCTGTAGCTTGGTTGTTGCTCGATGTTCTCACGGTTAGATGAAGCCAGTGTGTCTTGCTCCATCGCTGGTTCTACGTTGCTGCTTGAGTTTCGTTGGCGGATGTAGAGCGTTCGATGAAGATCGTCGAAATACTCATCCTCCTTGAAGTTCTTGGAAAATACGAGAGGTAGTTGAACATATCGGGACCAATCTTCCTTTTCCGAGGTGATGGGCTTGGCGTTAGGTGCATTCGCTGGATCCGAGAGTGTTTGCGTCAGTTTCCTGAAGTTCTTGCTAGGGATTTCCCATACAAAAAGTTTCTTCCCTGTTTTTACTCGGAGTTGCACTTGGAGCGGGATATCCTCGGCGTAGTAAAACTTCTCCCACTTTTCCGGTGTGAGCAGTCCGAAATTGTACTTGTTGCCTCCACCCTCACAGTGGAAATAAATTACAGTCTCGATGTTTTTGAAGTGGTTGACATCGACTATTGCGGATGTCGGTGTTGACCATGTCATCCACGACCATGTCTTCCGCTTGAGACATTTCCTACCAGAATCTCTGATACCTGTAACATTTTCATTGTGGACAATACTCAGAATAGCTGAGAGAGAGACGAGCCAATTGGTAGGTTTTGTAAATTTTCATTTTCTGGACATTTATGGCATTTTTTTTTTTTTTTTTTAAATGAGAACCCTTCGCAGGCACAAGAGGTATTTAAGTCACAATAAAATGAAAGCGATTAGTTGCGGAGTAATTTCGCTGACATCATATAGAAATCTGTTGACAAATCTAAGTTTACTTACAGCGCCAGCACAATACTTAAACTCGATACTGTGTTTTGCAGCAGGAAATCCAATACTGATTCAATGGTTATACACACAGTTATAAATACTAGGAACAAATATTACATTCATAAAGATTACGAGTGATTTCCAATTATTCCTAAAGAAATTAGATTCACTGTAACGACTTTACTCAATATCTTACCATAGTCGCATGCGGGAGGACCCGATTTCGAATACTCGTCTGGGCATCCAGATTTGGTTTTCCATGGTTTTCCAAAACCTGCAGGTGACTGCTGGCATGGTTCCTTCAAAATACGATTGCTGAATTCCTTCCCTTTCCTTGCTTCTAATGAATTTGACATCTACAAGAAGAAGAAAAAATCTACTACAGAATATAAAAAGATACATAAAAAATCTGACAGCCTTAATTCCAGACTGAAAAAATTTTAGCTTCAGAACACGTTTATTCTGTGAAAGATTTCTTCTTGTAATATGGTAAATTAAAGAAATGATAAATTAAATAAGATTTTGATTAAGTAAGGGAAAGGTAATAGGTTATTAACTACGATTGATATGGTGGCGATACATTTATTTGGTATTGTGTGTAAAGTAACGGTTCACTGAATTCTCCAATCATTCAAATGTAATAAACTAATGGGGCTATGGGTAATATGTATGTACTGAAAATTGATCGGCCGGCGAAATTTATGTAACAGCTAATTCTGGAGAAGCTGTCAATATTCCTCCCTGAATTACTAGGAAGTAGATGGCTGTGGTAGAAATGTCTTCGCCTGTTGGTAGACCGGATACAGGTAGCGGACATGCCCCCCTCCAAGGATGTTTTCTCACACTGTTCCCCCAGGTAGCCGGTACTGTGGGAACCAAACAGCACCGACTGCAACGCGACCTATCCTACACCTGCAAAGCGTTTCGACAAGTGGGACCAGCGCCCGCGATCTACTGTGTGCTCCGCAAATTATGAAGGTAAAGCAAATTCTTTCTGTGGCAAGTTGAATGAATAGAAAACAACTAGATAATAGTACCAGTTATTTTACAAAAATTGATTCTTTGTACTATCTGTACTATCAAGAAAAACAAATATACTTTTATGGCATTTGTTGATTTAGAAAAAGCTTTTGATAATGTTAGGTGGGAACAAGATATTCAAAATTTTAAAGAAGTCAGGTCTAAAGTATCGAGATAGAAGAATACTCTATAAACTATATAAGAATCAAGTGGCTGTAATAAAAGTAGAGAATCACGAGAGACATGCATCAGTTAAAAAGGGTGTGAGACAAGGTTGTAGTCTATCCCCGTTAATATTCAACTTGTATGTAGAAGAAGCAATGAAGAAAGTCAAAGAAAAATTTCCATGTGGCATAAGTTTTCAGGGAGAAAAAATCAGTATGCTACGATTTGCTGACTGACATTGTCCTTATTAGCAGAGAGGGCTGAGGATATTGAGAAGTTACTGAATGGCAATGAACAAAATACTGAAGGAAGATTTCGGACTGACTATAATAAATCAAAGTAAAACAAAAAGTGACTGAAATGTAGCAGTAATGATACCAATACTAGTAGATGAAATATAAAAATAGTAAGTGAGTTCTGTTACTTGGGAAGCAAAATTACAACCGATGGACGAAGCAGGAGTGATGTTAAAAGCAGAATAGCAATAGCAAAAAGAGCCTTCATGAAAAAGAGAAATCTAGGAATTAGAAAAACTTTTTAAAACTCTATGTGTGCAGCACAGCACTTTACGGTAGCGAAACATGGACTTTAGGAAAATCGGAAAGAAAGAAAATTGAAGCATTTGAAATGTGGTGCTACAGAAGAATGCTGAAAATTAGGTGGACAGACAAAGTAAGAAATGAGCGAGTTTTTGAAATGATGGGTGAGAAAAGAAGTTTATGGAAGAAGCTTACGGAAAGAAGAGACAGGCTGGCAGGTCATATTTTGAGACATACTGGATTGGTTAATTTGTTAGTGGAGGGAACAGTCGAAGGTAAGAACTGTAGAGGTAAGACAGAGATTAGAATATATGAAGCAGATTAATTGAGGACGTGGGTTGTAAGGGGTATGTTGAAATGAAGAGGTTAGCACAGGATAGGAAGGGATGGAGGATTGCATCAAACCAGTCGAAAGACTGACGACAGCAAAAAAAAACTATCTGTATCTGCGTATTTCAAAAGTTCCCAAAGTTGCTCTCGACGAACTGACTAGTAAAGAAGTGAAATAATTGTTCTTCCTTTTAACATGAGCAGTAAGTAGCCACCACTGAAATACCTTTTACGAGTATCTCGCTAACTGATTAGATTTTGCCAGTGATTGAATTTTGAGGTAACAACTAATTTATTTTCTTTTTTAATGGAAATCATTTTTTTATGGAGGTCTCTACTACCTGACTGTGAGGTCATTAGATCTCGAAGAAGGCTGTGGAGAAAGTTTTTTTTTCCTTACGCCTCGTCGACATCGAGGTCATTAGAGGCGGGAAAGGACTGGGGACATGGCACGGAATTCAGCCATGGCCTTTTTAAAGAAACATCCCGGCATTCACCTGAAGTGGTTTGGATAAACCGTGGAAAACTCAAATCTGGATGCCCGGACGAGGGTTCGAACCGGCGTCCTCCCTGATACGAATCCAGAGCGTTAGAAATCATGGGAAAACGAAATGAGAATAACAGCGTACTTATCAAAATTAGAGCTAGAAACACCTGTTTACCAGATTCTGGTGTGTAGCATTATCAGAGAATTGATACGAATCTGTAGCATTTTTAATATTTTTGAAATTTTTCTCACTAAAAACTACAGGAAAACTCAATAGTGTTACTTCTAAACACGTAACTTTGGTTCTTGATAGTTACCTGTGGTGAAATATTGGATACTCAACACGAAAGAATTAAAAAATGATGGGCTTCGTATGTCTGTATGACAATATTGATTTATTGCTTTCTATAAGAGGAAAGTTACGTTCCGTTACCGACAAAACCACGATAACTGAATGTGCTAATGGAGAGAAAATTCTGTTAGCTTGCTCTTTTGTTTTTGCATGTCGTTATGTTTTTTACGACTTCCGTATCTGAGGTGCCACGAATAAACACTTACAACCTTTACAGAACGTGGTTCCAAATGAAGCTGAAAACATATTCAAGATTCGTTAATCTTGAAGCTAGTATTGATAATGACTGTTAGACAGGTATTGTATAGACACTTCGATGCAGAACGTTTTCATAATTACATGTTGAATGATAACAAGATTGAGTAATCAACAGAAAAAATGTTAGCAGGGAGAGAAAGATTAGTACTGGTTTGTTGCCATTACGTTTAATTTATGTATCATACGTTGCTAGCACTAACCCAATAGAATTTTACCAAACCGATGACATAAGGTTGGGGATACAACATAAATAATAGGAGATTACAGACCGGCTGATAATCAATCATTTATATAAGCTTTAGGTATTGGAGACATCATCAAAGATCAGATAAGACAGACATATTTCGTTTACAACTAACCAATAACTAAATGAATGCGAAATATAAATTTTCGTGGGGGAAATAGTCGTCAAAACGAGACTCCTAAGTATTTCTGAGAGACATGGAAACATGTAATCTCCTTCGATCAACACTTTCAGAAATCAATTTAGTAGCTTGCTACTTACAATAACATTCTTTGATATGATGATCACTGTGCTCTGGTATGGATCATCAATAGGCGGTATCAGTATGTCACCGTAGGGACAAATGCTACTTTTTTTTTTATTAAACTGAATCAAGTATCCCTCAGTGAAGCCTAATAGCACCACTTCCTTCCCTGATTTTTATATTTGCAAACAATTTTAATAGCCTCATAAGATTGTTTGCTGATGTTGCAGTTGTCTATAAGAAAGTAACCTGTTTCAACTTGAACTCGATGTTGATTTCAATATGGTGTAATAAATGGCAGCCTAATTTAAATTGCAGTTAGTCAAAGTAAAGAATAAGAAGCCGTCCGTGCATCATTTTAACATGAGTATAAACTAATCAATTGCTGGGAACAAATTAATTGCAGAGGTGTTACAGTACCAAGTGGATAAGGACATAACATCGATTGCTGGAAAACCTAATGCTAAGCAGCGATTCACAGATAAAATTTTGAAGTATTGTATCATATGAGTAGTGGAAATACCGAGTGTTCAGAGAAGACCAGCAATGTCCTTACGACAATGTTACAGAATAGCTACGGAAAACTGAGCTGGAATTCACAGTTAGGCAGATGACACAGATTCCGCATGAATTTATTGAATAACACATGAAAAACTTATATTATTTATAGCCCGTTAAGCTAACAGAGGCGACTCAAGGTCAGTGGGCTCTGTTCCCACTCCGCTGCCCTTATCCCTACATATGAAGTGAAAATTTGCCATTACTCTACACCACGGTCGGCTCGGAGAGGTAGGAACGAAAAGGGGTGGTGAGATGAGGAGTGGGGCCAGGGGAACATGACGTTGAGCCATCAGTTCGCAGTGAACGGTAAGTACGAATATAGTGAAATTACTACTCCCAGCAACGTATTTAAATCTCAATTATAATGTGAATAAGATCGGTAAAATAAAGTACTAAAGGTACCATATCGATAGTTATTTGAATTTTTTCTTCCCTCATGCTGTTATATGGAACACTGCCCGCTGATCTTCTAAAAATGCTCTAACAGGTTCTCCTTAGGGCAGGTGCGATTGATAAGAATTAAAACACTACAACCGTTGCAGCGGCACGCATGTTATGCTTTTTGGCGGTTTCTGTAAAGATTTGATGAGCTGCGTTGACTATATTTCCGTAACTTTTTAATTACAAAATGAATGAATGAACACTTATATCCCTAATGAAATAAGGTAACGAAATATGGCTATTACTTGTACGTTATAACATGAGAAGTTTGTTGTGTTTTGGCTATGGAAAAAAATGGAGGAAAGGAGACTCATTAGAACAGTTGTGAAGGTGAAGATGAGTGACAAAACATTTACGGGTAACCCCATATTGTAAATGAGGTTCAGAATGAGACAAGACATGGACAGAAGAAGTAGGCATTTGGAAAAATCAACCGTAGAAAGAGAAAACAGGTGAATGCACTTCATATATCGGCCTGCAACTAACGAAAACAACACTGTAGTAGTAATTATGACAACAACCACAATAAATAATATTTAGTTTCTGTATGTGGTATCTTTCTTACTAATCTCATCTGTCCTACATTTATGACCGAAATTTGTCCCGTTTCGGCTGACAAAATTAAATGAAATGTAGAAATTTCGACGTGGTTTAATAGATTTCCTTGGCAAAATCTTTTCTGAAATTGGAGGCTCATTTAATAACAAACGCATTACTCAATCAAAAGATGCAAAACCGTTGTTTTTTTTCGTTAATATCTCTAATTATTCCTTCTTGGTGTGGATTCCACATACTACTATTCAGCCAAGATAGAGACAGATTGCGTGGCAATATGAAACTCTGTCACCCAGTCATCATAAACATTTGTTTATCTAGATCCCTCTAAGTTGGATAATTTTTTTTTTTTTTTTTTTTTTTTTTTTTTTTTTTTTTTTTTTTTAACGCTTCCACGGGATCGGGCTTAAGTTGACGACTGGCTGACCTCAGTTTTGGACACGAGCTTGTCCACAAGGCAAGTGGTCTGCAAGTGGAGCCACCTGCAGGGCTGGATTAACCGCTGTCGGTAACAGGTTAGTACAAGAGTTCGTTATCGCTCAGGCTGCATAGCTGACTATCGTGAGCAGCCATCCGACCGAAAGTAGCTATGCTCAATATAACAAGATTTTTGGAGCCAAAGAATATGTTATAAGAGTGAACCAACAGAACAAACTGTTTGTGTACCAGAAATAACAGACAGACTAAGTTTAAACTAGTATGCGTTCGTTTGAGGAATCACTCAGGAAGTAGGAGTAAACGATCTAATAAAACAAAGAGATTGTAACTAGACAGAGAAAATAATACAAGTAAAGCTAATAAATTTAGTTGTGGTTCTCCATATCCGATGCCACACACATTAGTGGAAACACATTGGTGTAAAAAGACCAGAGGACATCCGGGAGGACGTGGATTCAATTCCCAGTTCAAATACTCTTGATGTAGATTTTCCTGAAATCTGTCCAGGTGAATTCAGGAATTGCTTCTTCAAAAGACATAGTCGATTCTTTCTTGTTCCTAGACCCCAATCCTCTCCTGCTGAACCACTTTGATGAGCTGCAGGGTCCTAAGAAAATAATAAAACAAAATTTCTTCAAGTATTTAGGAAGGGAAAGGAAAGCGAATAATTTTCAGATTATTTTCTACGTTTCAGGAGTAAATCTGAAAATCTCCGCAGTGAGTGATTGCGTTCTTTGACTTTTTAGTGTCGTCAGTCTCTCAACAGGTTTGATGTAATCCCTCATCCCTTCTTATCTTGCGCTAACTTTTTCACCTCAACATCTTACATCTTTAATTATCTGCTTCATATTTCTAACCTTTGTCTGTCTCTATGGTACCTACCTTCGACTGTACCCTCCACTAACAAATTTATCAGTTATGGATGTGTTAAAATGTGACCTACCATCCTATCACTTTTTTTAAAGATTCTTCCACAAACGTCTATACTCGACAGCATTTCTAAATCAGATATTGTAGCGTAAAGTTTGCAACGTGATTTATTTTTGTTATTATTTTCATATACGTCATCTCCATCAATTAAAACGAAATTATTACAGTAAATTGCATCAAAATAGTTACATCAGATCTAAGAGATCCCTGCTTGTCGATTGAGGAATTACGGAATTAACGTCTTTCAGTCAATATTTCTGTTCCTATAGAGAAAATATTAAATAAACCTAATAAATAACTTTAGTCATATATTACAATAATATATTGCAGTTGCCAATAACTCGAAATATCAACAAAACCCACAGAATTCAAAATCAAACAAGGTGAACGTTATCATACACTTAGACGTGTTGCATGCGGCAGCTCGAAGCGGCGTAACGGATGTCGGTTAATGAGTGCGATACTCCCCGGGGGCTTGGTTTGTCCCGTCCCTTGAGCCCTTGGCTCTCCCCTCAGTAATGAGCCCAGTTCCCAGACACCAACCTGCAACCGACACACTAACCATTGACAGGTTTTCTGTTCTGGTTCCCCCTTTTCTGTTTTCAAGCTTCCAAATACGAACCCGCTTCGAATTTTCTACCATTCGCTTGCCACCTAGAGCAGGTTTCTGGTCCACTCATCAGGAAGATATCCACGAATGACTTTGACGAAGAGGGGAAAAAGAGACGTTGAGTGACAAGCAGTAACTTGCAGTAAGCAGATATTGGTCTTTCGCTGTCCACATGTTAACTGTGAACTTATTACTTCCGTTTCATACCAAATACCGAGTGTGGTGGTTGACTGGTAATGCTCTGACCTCGCATTCGGGAGAACGTGGGTTCGAATCTCCATCCGACCATCCAGATTTCGGTTTTCCATCGTTTCTCTGAATCTCTTGGGGCGGTTACCTGGATTGTTCCTTCAACAGGGTATCACCAGAATTAAATTACCAGAACTGAAAATTTGTTGATCTAGCAACCACGGCGACTTACTACTGGAAAAAATATCGTGGTTTCGGTTTCTGGCAGCGAACCGAGCGGGGCGGTGTAACGGTTAGCGTTCTCGCCTCGCATTCGGGAGGACGGCGGTTCGAATCCCCGTTCGGGCATCCAGATTTGGGTTTTCCATGGTTTCCCCAAATCACTCCAGGCAAATGCCGGGATGCTTCCTTCAAAAGGCCATGGCCGAATACCTTCCCATTCCTTGCCCCTATCCTTGCCCCCCCATCCTTTCCCGTCTCTAAAGACCTCGATGTTAAAAAGAGACGTGAAGTAGTTACAAAAAAAAAAAAAAAAAAAAAAAAAAAAAAAACCTAGGATTTTCATCTAGAGCTTATTTTAGTTTGGGTAATAGTCACCTGCAAACACGTTCGAACATACTAAAAACTGCAATGAAATTTTCACGCTTGGTTCTTCGCATCGTGTACCAGTGTAGATGATATCAGGCCAGAGAGCTAACCGTCTCAATACTGTTTTTCCCTCTCAGTCCTGCAGTACTCTTGCAGCTTTTTTGCTCAGCAACAAAGAATATTAATAGCTTTTAAATGTTACAAATTCAATGGCTAACCCTGCTGAATAATAATTTAATTAATACACGAGCCTGTGTATCGGATGTTGCTAAGCTGCTATAACACAATGATCTTTTTTCTTACGGCTTTGCTCCTTGTTGATGTCAAGGTCATTAGAGGCGGTATAGGTCTGGGGACAAGGGAAGGAATTCTGCTATGAACAGTTTGAAGGAACCATCCCAGCACTCACCTAAAGTGATTTCGGAAAACCATTAAAAATCTAAATCAGTAAGCCCGAACAGGTTTTGTAATATGTGTTGTCCCTTAGTTATTAAATCTACATTAGAGTTCCCCTTAATTAATAGATACAGTAGCTTAAATGTAATGAGCGTTTGTTGTATGGCTGGTATGATTGTTAGTCTGCTAGTTTGATTTTCTAAAAATAAGGTTGAATAGGTTACGAAAGAAATTTTTGACCGTCAATATTTTTCACACTTTCGAATGTTACAATTCTTTCAATAAACAAACCCGAACTGTTTGTCAAAGATGATAGTCAATGTAGTGAGATCCTAATCTGGGGCGACATATTGCTCTGGCAACGATGTCACGACTTGAAAGGCTGCTGCGGCCGAAATGACTTTTGTGCGCGATAGGATAAAGGTAAGAGC
This sequence comes from Vandiemenella viatica, assembly GCA_031002005.1. Lineage (NCBI taxonomy): Eukaryota > Metazoa > Arthropoda > Insecta > Orthoptera > Morabidae > Vandiemenella > Vandiemenella viatica. Next base: position 77,820,673 of record JARYHS010009186.1, on the reverse strand, counting down.
AAACCACCAGCAGAATTCCAGGTAAAATCCCTGCCATGTATCGCCATTAATCACGTCTCGGGCGACGTGGCATTGAGTTCTGAGCCGGAGAACACGAAATATACGACCGACTCCCTTCAGGTCACACACAAGAGAGACCATTTGTAAATAGGTCACGAATGTTGCACTGTACTGTTTGTCAGAGGATCATAAGGACGAAAATTGCGGCCCGCTCTCAACAGAAGTGGCCATGGGATTACAATTGGTTTTTCTTCTGTGTACCAGTCACGTAGTGGGTAATACGACTTCTTAAGAAGTGTTGTGCAAGCAAAGGGGAAGGATTGGAGGGGATGGGAGGCCGAATGCTTTTTCAAATGGAGTCTGACAGTCACTGTTTTAAACTAACATCATGGTTCAGTAAGCATGATATGGTGACAAAACCGAATAGGATTTTTTATGATATCTCACTGACTTTTTTGTAATTTATCTGACAGATGACTTCCAAATACTTGGTAAAATTATTCTTTAATATATATATATATATATATATATATTGGATTGAGTCATAATACTACGACTTCTTGGAAACTGAAGGATTTCCTTCTTGAAAAAAAGGGCATCTCAATTGAAGTATTTCCTCTTTCCTTTTAGTTTAAATTTCAACTTACGAATCAGAAGATTCTAAATCTTCAAAAATGGAGCACAACACTTTATATGAAGGTGAAACATGGGCTTAAGAAGAGAGGTGGAAGATGAAGCATATTGAAAATTAATTGAACAGGTGAAGTACGAAAAGAAGTTATTTTCATAGAGGTTGACGAGGAAAGCATATTTAAATATTCTGTCATGTTGATGGCTGCAGTTAGGCGTATTGTTACTATTTTGAGTTCTCTTTTCAGATTTCCATTGGACTATGATGTTGTGAACATAAATAATATCCTTTTACAAGCATATCTGCGAATCAGACGAGCAATTTTGATGAAACGTAATAGATGCAACTTGTGAAATATATGAGACACAAATAAACACTACAAGTCTGGAAATTCCTAACGTGTATCTATTACTTAGTTAAGATATTGTTAATTGAGGTACTTACGTTCTTTTAAACAACATGCCAGCGAAATATTCTGAAATTTGACTAAGTTTGTAATGATAGTAATCACAGTGGTCCTGGATAAATAATACACCTGCTACTTAATATCATCCAAGATAATTTGTCAATTTTACAATCTTTTGTGCGTTTTTAGGTTTGGTCTGCTTGAATTCTGGTACAGTTAAGGATTTACGCTTCAGGAAATCAAATTTGGCAAACAAAAAATGCGATAAATGTTGTTGAAGTATTTACAGGGTTTCGTAACAACACTCCCTTTATTCGTATAGGAGGTCTCTAAAGTATAATTTTAGAAAATTTTAAATACCATATCGGTTTTTAATAGACGAAAAACACAACTTGCGGACATTTGAATACTGTACATGTTCCGTTTAAAACTAGAAGCGTATGATAGATGGATAGACAAGGAAGCGGCCACAACGCTTCGTATCTCTTCGGGTCATTTCATATTTGGTCTACAATCAGAGGGCTAATTTGCGTACCGTGATCGTTATAGTGAAGGATCCACTTTGTTGTTAACTGTATGTGACGATTGTTCCGTGTCATATATTGTTCTATGGAGCGTTCTGTTTGTTGTGTATACTGTGAATATGGAAGAAAGCAATGGGGGCGAATCCAAGGACTGGACAGTTCAGACCAACTTTTCTTCTGAGACTTACAAATTTTACGTTCCTATCAAACGATCGAATCACGTCAACAGTGTCGTTTGAGAGGACTCTGGTGCACAATATTGTGATTAGATCATGCACCATCATCTCATCTCATCAATGTTCGCTTATTTTACGGCATCAGATACATGCACTATCTTGCTATTTGGTCATTCCTATTCGTATTCTTCCTGATCTTGTGGTTCGTTGTTGTGATGAATTTAATTTTAGTTGACTGAAGTTTCCTAATGTACTTATCCAAACAGATACAAGTTTCCAGTTCATGAAATAAAGGAGCCCTGGCGTGCAACGTAATTCATTTTGTTCACTCTTGTAATTTTTTATTCCATCAATACTGTGTTAGATTAATGGTATGTTTTTAGGTCCTGATAAATACTCGTATTTTCTAATTCACAGTGCAAATATACAGCATAATGTTTTCAAAGTAGCTCAAGACTGATTCCGTTCAGAAAAATATTAGAAATAGCCCGCTGCATACTGCTAGTCTTTTACACTCTCTTGATTCCGTTGATTTATAGAAAATATTCTTTGAGCAGGCACGGGTCCATACAGAAGGACAATAGCACGTGAAGACTGCCAAAATGTGTGGGTTGCTGTTGCTGGCAGACGGGTGTCTGCAGGCCAGAACAAAGCAGTGGTTACATAGAAAATAACCCCCCGGACGATTGTAAACAAATATATCGAAGGGCCATTTTAGATATGTCTGGACAGCTGTAATCATGCATTAGAACCTCAACGAAGCATAAAAATCAGTTATCTATAAACAGCTTTAATCAAATTTTTGTAGCTATAGTATTCAGTTTAATCGTTCTGCCATTTTAGGGAGCGTACATAAACCACGTAGCACCATTTTGGACTCCTGTGAACCCCCCTCCCCCCCCCCCCCCCCACGTAGCCCTACGTGGCTTTTGCCTCTATCCCCCCCCCCCTCGCGTTTCACGTAGCTTTTTTCCCCTTTAGATTCCAGAAGACATTTTGTACTGTTTTCTCCTGTCAGACTATTGTAAATTACATACGGAGAAAATTGACTGAGGGAAATAAATATTCACATGCTATTGTGTGTTCTGTTCCTCATTTTAACTGTGAAAAATGTTATGAAAGGAAAGCTAGGCCCTCCCCCCCCTCCCCCCCACGTAGCCCTGCGTAGCCTTCAAGCCAACCCCTCCCCCCCCCCCTGGACCGAGCCACGTAGTTTGTGCACCATCCCTTACTTCAAATCCTTCAACAAATACTAGTGAAATTGAAGTTTTATTAATCCCTTTGCGCTAACTTCTGAGGGTGATGAGTGTTGCAATATACTCGTATTACTGCATATAATTGTTGGTATGTAGAATTGTTACATAGTGGATGAATGAAGGCTCTAGTACTTCTAGAACAGGCACAGGTCCGATACAGAAGGACAACAGAATGTGAAGACTGCAAAATTGTAGTGGGTTGCTATTACTGGCAGACGGCAGGCCAGATCCAAGCAGTGGTTACAGAGAAAATCACCCCGTGGATGATTGTAAGCCAATTGCTTGAAGCTGGGTTACACTCTCTGATCCTCACGCAATTTGTCCCATTATCCCGACTTCATTGCCAGCATCGTCTAACCTGGTGTGATACAAAAAGCGAATGGACACGTTAATGGTGTACATTTGTGTTTAGAGACGAGTCTCGATTCTGTCTGTGGCAAAGTGATAATCGACAACATGTACGTAGACGTAGTGGAGAAACGGCTTACATTGCTGCTATTTCAAAACGTCACACATTGCCATCCACTGGCGTCATGGTTTGGGTGCAATCAGTTTCGACAGCAGGACTAAGTTGGTTTTTTTTTTTTTTTTTTTTGTTTTTGTTTTTTTTTTTTTGTAATAGTTTAACGTCTCTTTTTAACAACGTGGTCTTTAGAGACGGGAAAGGATGGGGGCAAGGAATGGGAAGGAATTCGGCCATGGCCTTTTGAAGGAAGCATCCCGGCATTCGCCTGGAGTGATTTGGGGAAACCATGGAAAACCCAAATCTGGATGCCCGGACGGGGATTCGAACCGCCGTCCTCCCGAATGCGAGGCCAGAACGCTATCCGTTACACCACCACGCTCGGTACTAAGTTGGTGGTTGATTAAGGCACAATAACAGCCCACCACTATGTGGACGACGTGCTATAACTTATTGTGACACCCTTCATGTCCACCATCCAAATCGCATCTTCCAACTGGACTGAGACCGTCTTCATACTGTGGCCATCACAACAAAAATCTTGCAAGAGGTTATTATAACAATTTGGACCGCACTGTCCCAGATTTTTCCCCAGTAGAGCATGTCTTGGAAGACAGAAGTAGACATTGTCACCCATCACAACTGACTACACAAGAAATGCAGGCGTAGAGAGACATATCCCTGGAACACTGCCGGCAAGGATCCACGAATGTATAGGTGCTCAAGGTGGGGGCACTTCATACTGACAATTGTATGTAAAGGTAATAAACTTAGCCTGATCATTTTCAATATGTTATCATTTCTTCTGCATATGACCCTGGATATATCTACAAAGTTTCCTAAAATTCCATCATTCCTGTCTGGATGTCGCACTTCTAATTTTCGCCAGTGTATTTTAGAACATGTTCGTGAAATGAATCTGAATGGTTCACTGAGAACCAAACCAAAGTCCTACATCAATCAAGTCTAATGACTTCTTAGTATGCCACATCACACAGGTATTTTTTCCCGCACTTGTAGATGCACACAGTCGGGGAGTGTTCGGCAGTATTCCTTGGAACTGTACCTACATCCCAGACAACGCCCTGTTCATGGGATGCATAAAGCCTCTGTTCATTAACAGGTTAATTACCGGCGTCAGAGATGAAATGAAGCTGTGGACAGAACCAGTAATTATTAAACTCTCGCCGCGGAAGCGGCACGAAATGAGAGCATTAGTTTCTCTTTTACGACCGCTGTACTTGGTTTTAACGCACATTACACTTTAAGATGGTGCAGTAAAGCCACATACTCCAGTTGATGCATGTCTTCGAACTGAACGACAATTCCATTAATCTGCAAATAAGGGAACGCTACACGCGGGATGGCAGATTAAGCGTATACTTTCACTGCTCTCTTTCACGCTTTAATACGTCGCGTCCGGCTCCAGTGACAATATTACCGTGCCATTTGCGTGTTAGAATACTCATAAACTTATATTCACCTGTATGGACGACCTATAATCTCCTACCGTTTTCGCGACACAATCACAGACTTACTGTCCATAATAATTACAACAGCAGATAATTTGTAACAACGCTTCCTGTCATTTGTGGCAGGGAACGGCGCAATAAGTGGAAATATCGTTTCAGGAAATTTTAATTCATTTAATCTGTGCCTTCGCTACTAGTCTAATTGTTGTGTATAAGGATTAGGAAAAAGTAGATGAAAAAGATAAATGTTGATATAAAAAACAATTCAGCGTTTTCAAAATATCTTTGCAAGCAGTTCGAAATTTATACCGTCTTCATATGAATTCTCAGGCATCCACGACAGTCTTTGTTAATAACTACTGGATGTTGCGGGAGTGCCGCTTTATTTATTTGTCAGTATAAGCTTTAGGCAGTCATTCTACAGTCTTCGTTAGAGATACGAGGGGGTACCCAAAAATAACCGGAATAGCATTGTCGTGGGCCGAGTTTGTGTAGTACGCGTTTCTGCTGCTAGGCGTTTATAGCGCAACTCATTGTCAGTTCAGTGTCGCCTGTTTTGTCGACATGGCTTATTCTGTTAATCTGAAATGATTGTTGTCACTAGCACTGTTTTGCTATTGTTTCTTTTCAAGTTTAAATGAACAACGTGCAGCTGTGAAATTTTGTTTTCTACTCAGTAAAAGTGCTGCTGAAATAGTTTATATGGTGAAAACAGCTTACAAAGATGACGGTATGGGAAAAACTCAAGTGTACGAGTAGTTTCCACGGTTTAAAAATGGTCACATGTCGATTGATGACAAATCTCATTCTGGACGTCCACCAACTGCCCGAATCGACGGAAATGTTGAAAAAATTCGAAAGCTTGTGCTCACAGACCGTTGACAGACAGTTGACCAACTGTCAGAGTTTAGTGGGTTATCTTGGAGCTCGGTTCACCGAATTTTAACGGAAGATTTGGGAAAGAAAAGGGTTGCTGCCAAGTTTGTTCCTCTGCTCCGATTAACAATCAAAAATAACGTTGAGTTGAAACATGTCGTGCATTGAAACAACAGCTTGAAATTGATCCAGATTTTCTGTCAAGGGTCTGATGAAGAGTCATGGTGTTATGGTTACGACCCCAGAAACAAAGAAACAGTCAAGCCAATGGAAGACGTCATTGTCACCTCGTCCATAAAAATGTCGTCAAGTCAAATCAAACATCAAGATTAGTGGGTAATTTGAAGCTCGGTTCAGCGAATTTTAACAGATGATTTGGGAATGAAAAGGGTTGCTGCCAATGCTCATTTGCTTTTTGGATTCCAAGGGGGTAGTTTACTCAGAGTTTGTTCCCCCACATCAGACCTTCAATCAAACCTTTTATTTGGAAGTTTTAATAAAATTACGCAACAGTGTTCGTCACAAAAGGTCCGATTTGTGGCAGACAGGAGTCTGGTTCTTCCACCATGGCAATGCACCTGCACACACACAGCTGTCTCTGTTAGGTAGTTTTTGGCTCAAAATTAAATGATTCCGCTGCCCCACGCACCTTACTCTCCTGACCTGGCTCCTTGAGAATTTTTTTGTTGTTGTATTTATTTCCATTCATTAAAAGACACCAATTTAACAACAAGAGGTGAAAAAAAAAGTAAACAACGAGGGAGCCATTTCTAAAGACGATTATAGAAAATGTTTTGAACAGTGGAAGCACTGGTGGGACAAATGTATTAGTTGTAATGGAGAGTATCTTAAAGGATATAAGGTTGTTTTGTAAAAAAATTGAAAATATGTAGCATTCTTGCTATCCCCTCGTATGTTCCCATAAAATCCAGTTTTTATTAAGTATCTCCCTATGTTAGACCAGGAAATATGCTGCCTTCCTTCCTCCCGGAGAACATAAAATCTCTTCGGGAAAATGAAACGTATTAGAATCAATCATAATTTATTTTATATTCCCAGAAATTATCAAAACACCCCCTTTTTTTATATGATTGAGATTCTCTTCGACAAACGCCCCTTAATTAGTTGAAAAAATGTGACTTATTCTACATCTAAAATACTGAGTCGATTCTCCCGAAGGAGGTGTAGCCTACTATGCCAGTATGTCAAGTGTAGGATAGCTAATCCGTTTCTAAACTTAAGCTTGAAATCTAAACTACGGAGTTCCCTTGCTTGGTTCATATGAACAATGCCACCGGTGGGAATCCCTGAGAGCAATGGATTGCAATAGGGGATCCTAATGTTTGAAGGTGAGCGCCTTCCACTTTACTAAACCACTGACTAGTTACACTTCATAATCTTCCGACTCAAGGTTTTTGGATACTTCAAACGCTGAAAATTCTACAGGTAGGTGCCAGATTTAACAAGAGAAAACCTTATATGAAAAACATTTTCCAATAGTTACTACATCTCCAAAAACTATTTTAGACATATTTCCAATGATGGGAGGAGTAATACAAGAATTACGAGTAGTAAATAGCTTTTGTGAAGATAAACAGTGGTTCCGTAACGTGTGCGTAATACCAAAAGAGACAAGAAGCTAATAATCTGCACTTCGATGATAACAAATACAGGTGACTACATCACAAAATTATCCAGTTTTTCAATCCCAGTGAGTTTAACATTCCAGTTTCGCTACGTTTAGTACTGTATCTATACCATGGTACGTTATGACTGAAGCATTTTTGGAGAAATGTAAAGCTTTTTAACATCAGAAATATGTGACGATTGTATGAAAATTTTAATTATTTTATTAAAATTCCATAAAAATGTAAACGATTTCGATAATATCAATTCTGAAAAACATTTATAATAAGAGTAAAAGACACAAGTAGGAACGTGCCGGTGGGTTTATGGTTATCGAAAAAGATAAGCTTTACATAAAATTTGTTACTAATTTGGGGAAAAAAACGAAACAAAATGGCATTGAGCTCATTTATTTGTATTAAATTTGATGAATTTTACTCCCTACTAGCAATAAGTATACTGTGCATTTATTGTAACAGAATGATATAATCTAATAATCTAAATAAAGCCACTCGTGTTTTACGAGATACGTTGTTCCCAAATCCATATTATTCTAATAATATCTAATTCACTACCAATCAAACATTTTATGTAGCATATTACCCCACCTCAATTATTAGTTAGGTTTCCTAGTTTTTAAAATTAGAATTCCTTGCAGTTCTTCAGAGTTTATAGGTACTTTTTCTTTTCTTGCAATTATCTTCGCTATGTTATGGTCTAAGGATGTCATCAAAACTTTCTTTTTGCTCTTATGAAGTTGCTGGTATACTTACTTTGTCAGTTACAATTTATTACACTGCTACAATAATTGATTATTTATTTCTTTTTATCATTTCTCACGTTTAAATTAATGATTATTATTATTATATATATAACCACTTATATGTTTTGTCAACGGGAGCAATTTAAAGACAATTGGTCAAATATTCTTATCAACGGGAGACCATTCATAACAATAATCATTATTTTTTTTAAAAAATGTGCTTCAGACCACGAAACCATTTTATTCAATAATCATCTACACATTATGACTCAGCCATTTTGGGAAGAGTCGACATCTCGTTTTTTAAATTCTAAGCCGAAAAAGGAAAGTATTCAATAAAAAAAGAACTTTTCGTCTTTCATTCACCAATGAAAATAAAAACTTCTTATTTCAGACTTTTGATTTAATAGTATTTTACTGAAACATTGGAGAAGGAGTGGATTAATATATTTTTACAACAGGCAGTTATGCACTATTATTGCTGTCTACTTAGCTCATTCTACAATGCTTACAACACAATGACCTCTAGTCCACGACAACTTTATAGCTCAAACACTGCAACTAATTTTAAGGAAATCGATTCAATTAATCTCGCCTCCTCTCGTAATAATGTTCTACACATACTCCATTAAAACTTTATTTTTTATTCACTAAAAATAATACAACACCCTCAACTTCTCTCATTGTACATAGATAATTCTTGTCTTTTCAACATACTTTATTAGCAAACTAAACCTATTAAATATTTACGATACATAGGAACAAAAAAATTACAAAAGACATCTTCACAGGCCTTGCCTTATAAATTTACATCTAAATAGAAGACATAGAACAATCTTTTTTTATGTTATATTGTAGACGACATCACAGCTGTCAAAAAATATTTTACTTTTCCCATTAGCTTAAACTTTCTAGACGGGATCAAGATGTTTCAGTTGTATGGACTGGAATACGTATCGTGATCCGAGTCATCGTTTTTCAGTTTTATTTGAAGAAGAGTTTTAATTTAGCTTGTTTCTGTTAATAGTGTGCGTTTCGAACAAGTAAAAACTTTTGAGAAAAATTCACTATATTGAAATACTTAATATGAAGACAGCGATGTCGTTTGGTTACTGACAAATATTCTCACGGTCGGCTTCCGAGCACAGACACTGCTCGGCGCCTTTGAGACATACAGACCGACAGGTGTTTGAGTGTCGCACTTGGTCACTAATGGGACGAGTCAAGGGTGTGTTCACGCCGGCTTGGGTGGGGGCCACTGGTCAAGTTTTATTTTCAGGGGATTTACTGAACTGTGTGCACTTAAAATTAGGACGCGAGTTCCACTCAGCTAGACACATAGGCTCAATCCGTTAGTGCTACACCTGTTCGTTCATGGGAAGCCAATATATAAATGAATGAGGGAGCAGTGATCTGCAAGGTGTTAGCAAAATCTTACGTAAAAGTTTTTTCATCGTTTATAGGTTTCCGCAAAAAATATGATGTACAGTAGTCATATTATGATAGGATAACAATAAATTTGCGTTCTATATGTGTTGGGTAAATAGCTTTAATACTTTGATTCTCACAGTTCACTGCTCTACTGTCAAAATTAACTGACCATTCAGTTAGTGAAAATATTCCTTTCTCAAGGAAGCTATAGCTAAAATCAGAGACACTAATGACTTATTACTACTGGCTTAGATATAAAAGAATGGATGTGTACGGAGGTGACATTGGAGAGAATCGAATACTCAGTAATTTCAACTGATTACATAAAATTCAAAATTTTAAGATGGATCTAGCAAGATATATTACTCATACTGCGATTTGATGAGCAATTAAAGCCGCTGATTCGAGATAAAGAATAATAAATTCAAGAAACTTGGATTGAGTTGTGGTGGAGGACATATGAAACCAGATGAAAGATGATAAACAGTACTGAAGGAGTTCTCAATGTTAAATAATTGAATCATACATCACTGTCTCAGATGTTTATCACAATGCACTAACTTGTACCCATAGCAGCCTATTTCGCTTTCATCTATACTAAATTAAAAAAAAAAGAAACACACACACACGTCTGTTGCTGATTTACTTCTACAGTTTAATACTTCTATTTTTGAACGTATTGCAACCATATTTACGAAAATGCAAGGCTCCAGATTATATTACGTTTACCCTAATGTTTATGAATATTGTGATTGATGTTTCTGGATGGTACAGTTGGTTTTCCACTTACTTTGAAAATAAAACTGAGAAACTTAATATAACTATTTTGATCTATCTTATATTACTAAAAAAAATTAACCACAAATTTCTTACCGTTGTGGCTATACAACTCACAAGAGGAGTGCAAACGTTAGGATATTGTATGTACTATTAGAATTGTCAACCCTATTTCTAAGTACAGTAAGGGAGCGTCCGTAAACTACGTGACTTGGTCTGGGAAAGGGGGAATGTTTGGGAAGGATGCAACGCTGGGCTACGTTTTTTTTTTTTTTTTTTTTTTTTTTTTTTGTAACAGTTTAACGTCCCTTTATAACAACGTGGTCTTTAGAGACGGGAAAGGATGGGGGCAAGGAATGGGAAGGAATTCGGCCATGGCCTTTTGAAGGAAGCATCCCGGCATTCACCAGGAGTGATTTGGGGAAACCATGGAAAACCCAAATCTGGATGCCCGGACGGGGATTCGAACCGCCGTCCTCCCGAATGCGAGGCCAGAACGCTGGGCTACGTGAGGAGGAGAGGTTGGGTTCAGAGTCAGGCCCCGTAGCTTTTCATTCATATTATTTGTCACAGTTAAAATAAGGTTCAAAACACACATCAGCATGCGGATTTTTATTTCCGTCATTTAAGTATCCCCGTATGTAATTTAGGATAGTTTTATAAAAAGACACAGTACAAAATGTCCTCTGGAATCAATAAGGGGGGAGGGGAAAGCGACATTCCACGTGTAAAGGGGGGGGGGGTGGAGGGGAGCCGAGGTTTAGAGGTAAAAGGCACATCAGACTATGTGGGGGGAGGGAGGGTTGAGGAAGGGGTCAAAATGACGCTACGTAGTTTATGGACGCACCCTATGTAAAGGAGAATTATTATTATTATTATTATTTTATTTTTTGGGGAGCTATAGAGCTAGTAAAAATTGGAACTCCAATACGAAACATGTTTTTGGCTCTTTTTATGACTGCATCTAGACGTTATTTTATTTAAATGTAAGTATTAATTACAGCGTATTCAGAGTAGCAGCAGCAGTAATGCAATATAGTGAAGTTTACTAATCAGCTTCAAAAAATAACACGTCTTCTTGTCTCGATGCTCCAAACTGAACATTCCTAATAAAGGTATATTGTTCAAATTTCAATAAATGTTTATACTAATCCAAATGAATCAGATTGTTTTTAAAGTAATTGTAAGCGTCTACGACACAAGAGAAAATAACTTATAGTGAACATCTATAGCTCATCGTTATGTATATGATTATCCATTTTTCTTTATGGGTTGTTGCAGAAGGAGTTTTGCGACTCGTAAACAACGAGACATTAGAGTTGTTACAATATATTTAACAAACTTTTTTGAAGATATCGATATTTTGTTGATGGAACTATACTAGCATTCACCTGGATTGATTTCGAAAAACAATGGAAAACCTAAATCTCCATAGCGAGAGAAAGAATTGATTCATTCTCTTCCGAAAACCAGATCCGATCATTAAATCGAGTACCAGGCTCAGTACACATATGTAAATTTCGTGAGTAGCGCTTGGAGCGGTTAACAATTCCACTAAGATTCGAAATTTACTGTAATTCGATATCGAAGTGAATGCATGACCCATATTTGGTAGCAATTGTAACAGTGACGGGAGCATATGGACTAGGAAAGCTTCGTTCCTTATGCTAATCAATATTTCGCTCACAATTTAAAAGACAGTAAATGGATGTACAAGCATCTACAATTTTCAGAATATTAATGTACGTCTATAATTTCGAGTTACCTATGTTATAGCGTAGCGGAACATTTTTAGTGCCTATAATTAAGGATGACGTAAAAGGATTCATACGTGATGGACTGTTTTTGTGCTTAAGGCAGACACGAACAAAACGCCCATTAAAAGATCCGTTACTTGAACCAGAGACCAGATGGCGGATCATCCTACTCTTATTGAATTATGAACATTGACTCAACGACATAAATGCAATGAGATTAGCAGCGTCCATAGCCAGACATCAGCTTATTCATTCCAACGTACGCCTCTATCCAAAAAGAATCCCTCAATGCAACTGGTCAAAAATTAAGTCCAAAAACTGTGGTCCCGTTAGATTGAACAGTAAATGGAGGGAGTATTTATGGTTATAACTAATATAAGAGAAGAGATTTGGAAGCTTTTACATATTCGCCATGATATATCAAGATTTTTCTGCATGCTATTGAAGCACCAGCCATGGGTAACTTTTCGAGATCCACACGCTACAGTTCGCCGATAAATTCAAACAGCAGTGCGATGGTGCTGATGGAAGACGGCGTCAAAATATTGAACTCTTTGCTCATCAAGCTGCGCCTCCAGAATTTCGCCCCATTGTACATGTAAAACACTGCTATTAGTAATAGAATGCCCGCCATGTTTGTTTAACTGGTAAAGGCACCGCAATGGTGCTGGACCCTGAAATGGGCTTAGCTGTTTTGATTCCTGGTGTTGTCTTCAGGACTTGTGCGACAGGATAGGTGAAGTGGTGGTGCACAGTCCGCAATCATCAGAATGTACAATAATGTCCTGTGTTAAATCCCAAATCACCGGAAAGGACATGCGACACTGTTGATTCATCCGTCGGATGGGGACATGAAAGTCATTTTGTTGTAGTGTCTTTATTTCCTGAAGCGGTTGGCATCGGGACTCATTGTTAGATGGTTCGTGGTTTAATTAATATGATAAGTAACCAGTACACCTTACAGTTCAATTTAAACTTGTTTTATTTTTATAAGCACGACGTCAAAGATATTGGTTACATGCATACATACAATCCAGTGATTGCAGACAACACTTCTTCCACAGACAATACTACTAACACAATTTTTGGCCAACGTAAATTCAGTCTGTAAAAACTGTCACCGCAAAACTGTCTCTCTGTCTCGGATATTCGCTTTATACAAGCTCCATCGAAATATCTAGAACACTACAAAGGATTCCGACAGACATCTCTCGAACATTAACAATACTTAAACAATTAAAACATATTAAAAACAATCAGAATTAATACGTAATCATTTACAATCATTACAAAATGGTAAAAACGAAAATTAAAGATACTTAAACACAAAATTATCCACATAAATCATTATAAAATGTAGCAAATTGTTCTTTAGACATCGCAACTTGCATTAATACTTGTAATTACAAACATTTAAGCAATTATCTTGCTCAATGCTGTCCTTAAACATTTTAAATGGCCTATAAATAATTTCTTTTCATAAAGCAAAGTCTGTATACCTTGATTTACAGGAATTGCAAAACAAACATACAAAATCATATTCAACCAAACTCTAAATTACTACAAATGCTCCATAAAATAAAATTCCATTTAAGTTTAGGTTTGAGGGTTGTTACATCATCCTCTCCCATGTTTCATCCATTCACAGTACACTGAACATAAACAAACCACAGACATTCACACAAACACTAACACCTAAATGCATTTCCATCACTAGGTAAGGCGAGCAAAAACCACCACAATTCAAATTATCCAAGAAAAAGTGACCATAAATCTAACGTCTTAGGAGAAAATGAAGAAGAATAACAAAATTTACGGATTTAGATACGTGATATTGCTCGTCAAGTAACAACCCTCAAAAGCGTTTCCTCTGAACAATTTGGATAGCTTCTTGCCTCGCATTCGGGAGGACGGCGGTTCGAATCCCCGTCCGGGCATCCAGATTTGGGTTTTCCATGGTTTCCCCAAATCACTCCAGGCAAATGCCGGGATGCTTCCTTCAAAAGGCCATGGCCCGAATTCCTTCCCATTCCTTGCCCCCATCCTTGCCCCCCCATTCTTTCCCGTCTCTAAAGACCTCGATGTTAAAAAGAGACGTAAAGCAGTTAAAAAAAAAAAATTGGATAGCATTCACAGCAACGCAGTTGTCATACTTAATTAAATCACTCATTCCATGTTTCAATAATCAAGAAAATTAGTTAACCTTCGTTTCTTTAAGGTGAAATAAGTTGCATTTTTTAACCGAAACATACGTCAATATCCGAAAAAATAAATATTTTTGCCATGTCCTCCAACTTTTTTTGCAGCATTTTGGCCATTCAAAAGGGATATGGTAGTTGTGTTTTCTATTGCTACTGAATTTCAAGTAAATAGTACCAAAGAGAACAAATCCTTTCAGCTTGTCACACTTTAAATAATGTAGTCAATGTTCATGCTAACTAAGCAGCGGACGCCCGAGATTCTGTCATCGACGAAACAGAGATTTTAATTCAAGGTTTAACTTACTGAAATTCTCATCTTAGCTGTCGAACATGTACTGATGATGGAATATCTCGGGGAAGATGATGTCGGCCAAAGCGTTGAGCTGATCCCTCCTCCATACTTCCGCATGTTTAATTTTTCTTTTAAACGTTCAAGTCATTATAGGCGAGAGAAGAGTGGGGACAATGAAATAATAGGAATTCAGCCATCGCTTTTTAAAGGAATGATCCCGACATTAACCTGATTTTGAGAAACCATGGAAAACCGAAATCTGTATTCCCTGTCAAGGATATCAACTCGAGTGTGATTCTTTTTAAAATCCTGTCTTCAAATTAGCTTTAAGTTTTATCTTCCAGCATTTGTTAGTTGGTGAAAGGAAGGAATAAAATCTGTATCTGGAGTGATACAGCAAAAGAAACAAAATATTACTCACAGTCGGCACTTTTAGGACCAAAATTGACATAAATTGAGTTGCTGGTAGATTAATTTACTTATTATTTCCCTTTATTTACTCTGGGTGATTTCCGCAACGATCAGGAAGAATGCATTATGATTCACCAGCCGGAACAGCAAGCCTGTTAAGAGCAAAGAATGAACTTCTTTTTTAACCACTCAGATTTTTTATTCGCTAACTATGAAAGAAGAATAAGAAGCATATTACAGATTGACCCAATTGCCAGGAATTGCATTGACGGGGACCAATTGTTGAACCGCTCTCTTAAAACAATGATTTTAATAAGGAATAAACAATCAAGGTTTAACAAAACACAGATGTATTCTGGAAATGGATTTTTAAAAAAATAATATCGATTTGTAAATTAAACTTTAATATATAAAGCTCTGGTAAACATTTCGACTGCACGAAATATTTTTCCTTTATCGTTAGATAATTAAATATCTATATGTAACAATTGCATTTGCTAAAAATATATTAATTTCTCAGCATTTCGA
Source organism: Vandiemenella viatica (assembly GCA_031002005.1). Classification (NCBI taxonomy): domain Eukaryota; kingdom Metazoa; phylum Arthropoda; class Insecta; order Orthoptera; family Morabidae; genus Vandiemenella; species Vandiemenella viatica. Next base: position 77,805,083 of record JARYHS010009186.1, on the reverse strand, counting down.
CATAGCATCAAGATGAAAATTACATTTTTTGCTTACTGCTTTACTGTTCGTCGATGTTGAGGTCATTAAAGGGAAAGGACTGGGGAGAAGGAACGGGAACGAATTCAGGAATTGAAGGAAACATCCCGGACTATGCCTGGAGTGATTTGGGGAAACCATGGAAAACCCAAATCTGGATACCCGGACGGGGATTCGAACCCGCGTCCTCCCGAATGCGAGGCCAGATCGTCAACCGTTCACACAAAAAAAAAAAAAAAAAAAAAAAAAAAAAAAAAAGAAAAAACTTTTTTTTTTTTGGCTGTCGTCAGTCTTTCGACTGGTTTGATGCAATCCTCCATCCCTTCCCATCCTGTGCTAACCTCTTCATTTCTACACACCCCTTACAGCCCACGTCCTCAATTATCTGCTTCATATATTCTGATCTTGTCTTCCTCTACAGTTCTTACTGTGGTAGGTACCTTGGTAATTAGGGATTGATTTTATTGTTTTTAATTAAATTTGGGCGCCTTTATAATTAATCTTGGATTGCATGAACAGGGTTAATTTTCCTTTTACCTATTTATAACAGATACATAATTATTTAACAAGTTAAGGTGTTACAATTTATTACTGCCTTTTGAACAAGACACAATTACAATTGAATGTATATGGCACATGTGAATTACAAAGAAAAAATCTTATGGATTTCCGGAATTAACAGATTGTCCAACCGTATAATTTTCTGCTGGCTAGAAAAGTTTTACTGCATGAGTCCCTATCTCTGCAGATCGCTATGCGGGTCGTTTTCGGGTATGGAATGTACTGGAACTTGAAGAAAGCAAGCACCTAAGCACTTCAGCTCACTAAACAGTCCACGTGAGCTCGAGGATCACCATTCCTGGTACACTGTGTCGTCACTATCTGTAACCTCCACTCGTCAAAGCAGGTCGCTCCGTCCTCTCCAGCTCGCGGACACAAGATGTCTCCTTCCCGGGGTGCAGAGCACGTCGTTCTACAATCCCCACTCCTTTTTTTTCTCGTCACCAACTTCCTTGCCGGATTTTCACTCCAAAACATGCATACAAAACCTTCTCTTTGAACCAAAATATCAGTGGTTTCGGTGTCTGACTGGAGATTTCAAAGGCCATTAATGAGATCTTCACCTCTTGGATAGCTTTCTATGTAATGTGAAGTACATCCGAACGTTTCCGTATTTCTGATACCCTTTTACCCGGTAGGAAAGGAACTGGTCGTCCTACCTCTGACACGGGGCTAAATATACGTACCTCCTTCGAAAACGTCGAACCAACTTTGAGATTGAGAACCACGCTCTTGGCTTAACTTTTAGACGGCAAATATAATTTAAGAAAAGCTGAGCATCGAAGTCTGATGATGATAAAATAAGGGAGCAAGCGTGAAAGAGTCAGAATAATTGTTGGTAATTTGGGTATAAATACATTTCCTTACGGATTTACTCCTCGTCGACGTCGAGGCCATTACAGGCGGGAAAATGACTGGGGGCAAGGAACGGGAAGGAATTCGGACATGGCCTTTTGTAGGAAGCATCCCGGCATTCACCTGGAGTAATTTGAGGAAACCATTGAAAACCTAAATCTGGATGCCCGGACGTCGATTGGAACCGGTGTTTTCCCGCATGCGAGGCCAGAGCGTTAACCACTAACCCATCATGCTCGGTAATTTGGGTATAAATTGTCTTTTGGTCAGAAGAGTCGCGTTGTAAACTTCATAATAGCAACCGCTTGAGATCGAGCAGGTTGGTCTTCCATGCAGAATGACTCTTCAACTAAGGGTAAGAAGGTTACGGTGGAGTCAAATCCGAGAAGCACACAATTTACAGCAACGATGAAGACATTCCCAGGAGGAATAGACGAGATGTTGCCATTTTTCCTCAACTGTTGATTTTCTTTCCAACGCTGATCGTCGGCGATTTTCTTCAAATAACATGGTTCCATGATGATCAAGTTACCTCAAGGATGAGCAGTCCAGGGCAGAGGTTTTCCAGTTGTTGTGGTCATTATGACACATCTTCAATCAAACCTTTATAACGTCTTTAAATCACTTCCCCTGACCACCAACACCGCGATCACTCACCGGGCTCTGATCAGAACACTTGTTTAGGAATGCGAGTATTGGACTTTCAGACAACGTGACCAGCCCATCGTAACTGTCGTTTTACGATCATGGATTCCATATTGGAGAACTGGGTTTCTTTGATGACAATAATATTGGTGCGTCTCTGTGGCATCTTTGGTGGTATTGTTCTAGCGTCTTTAGTTGTCGCATGTAGCGTGCCCAGCATTCAGATTAGTAACGGAAGGTGGGAACAACAACAGAATTGTACACGAGGATCTCAGTCGCGGTGTTGACGTCATGATTGTCGAAGACTGTTGATATTACCTAGGCGAAGGATGCTCCAGCATGGTTGATAATGCAATGAAATTCTGCATCAATGTTGGCAGTTGTTGAGAGGATACTGCCAAGACGGGGTAAATTGTTTAAAATTTGAAGGCCTGTCCCGTTGATAGTGATACTGCTCATTCTTTGTCCTTTCTCTAAGAACTATCTTTTTGTATGCAGTAGCGAGACCATTTCAGATAGCCACAAGTCCTTCCTCTACTTGTGCTACAGCTGCATGTTGTAGCTCAATTATCGCTGCAGAAGATGTTCGAGTCCTTGTCATTAGTACGGTCAAATTAAAAAGTTTCCAATTTATTCTGTAATTAATCTGTGTTCCAGGAGAGAGATCATATTTGGCGAGCAGCATGAGAGTAGCTACGTAAAACGAGAACAACGTGGGAGAAATTTCTCAGCCCTGAATAACACCAGTATTAATATAGAACGGCTTTTCAATGGAGTCATTATTAATGGCTGCCGGTGTAATATTAGTGTAGAGCAAATTCAATATGGGTAGGGTTTCAACGATATGTCGGTCAAACGATAATGTTGGACCAAATATCGATATTTATACCAACCCCATACCACTAAAAATTCTGTAAATAAATGTATGTGTGGTAGGAACCAAATTTGACTATACTAATCACTGATATAGCGTTTTTTTGTCATCGTGAACGTTTCGGCACCAACATGGAGCCTTCGTCAGGGCTTCTATCTGTCTAGCCACCTGGTCATTTTTTGATAAACTTGAACATTGATTCACTGTTTATTTTCCACCGGCAAAGATGATTTTGTTTCTCCTCCAAAGAATATTTAATGTTCCAAAGAGGTTTGTGTAGTATGGAGCGATCTTGTAGTTGTTACAATGTGTTCATTTGCTAGTACACACTTCTAAATTTGGCTCAAACCATAGCCGCCGTATTTACTGAAATTATTAGGATTTTGTATATTTCTATAGATTCCCTTATTTTTCGTTCTAAAAAAGACACAAGAAAGCGTAATTTTTTACCAATAATGACGCCTGCGAAAAGTGTGAATTTTTATATTATATTTATTTCTAATATAATATACTGTAGTGGGGTGCCTTGGTGGGCAAACTACGTTACAATTATCTTTCATACCTTTATGATTAATAATTGTGGATTTTTAATTTTAATTTTTATGAAGGAGTGAAAATTTATTAATTTTGCAAGAATCTCGACGTTAGTTGGAATTTAGGAAAAATTGTCACAATATGACATTTATTTTCTTATCACTGGCGATTACAAGTCTGAGCGAATTTACCGTTAACATTAACACAAATTGGCAAAATCATAAAAGCAACGCTCAGAGTTACAATTAGCCGTCATGAGCAAGCAAACAATTGTATATTTACTTTTAAATATATCTCAGAATCAAAATGCAAGAAATAATGACAATTGGAAACAATGAAAAATACAAGTTATGACGACCTCAGACAAAGGTATCATAATACTGTGACTTTACAGTTAAAAAGAAAATCATGGGCGCCAGAATGAACAATATATCATTCGAAAATAACTAGTTCTGGCAAATTATGCCGCTAGCTCAGGGGTTTTTACAATTACAAAGTGAGAACATGGACCTATCCTCTCAAAGTCGCTTACGGGTTCTGTTTCACGGAATGCACAATCAGATGGCTTGGTCGTAATAAGTTACCATTGTAGTCCTGCGTCTGATGTCTGCGGTGACTGTAGCGGACCCACGATATGTGAGATTATCTCACAAGTCGGCTATAGGCATCTCTGGTCTGACAATGCGCATCATCGCATTACCGGCTGTGTTGCTGTGATAAGCTTGCTCCAGCAAGGCAAGCTGGCAGCCAGAAATCGTACAACGGCAGTTGGCGAGAGAAGCCAACTTTCCAAGTCAACCTCAGACTAGACTCGCATAGCTTGGACTCGAAGATCGAAGTCAGAATGTCCAGCTCCTCGCTCTTCGGTCCACGAGGAAACTTCTCGCTCCGCCCATTTGTAGTCTCGAAGCTCACATATAACAAAAATTCCCAGGATTTTAAGTTATACGCTCATTTGGATTGGATCTTCAGGTCGGCACCTAATGTCACGTGATATGCCCGATATGTGATTTGGCCAGAGTATCTAACAGAGGTCGGACATATTCGGCTAAGTTCGGGGACGACTCTGTTCTGGCGGCAGGCTTTCCCGCCCGGTGAGTAACCTTGTTGACCGCCTATCCCTAGGGAGCAGAGTGTGTGGTCCTGGCAAACCCCAAATCCGCGACTTCTTGTCGCCAAGGTTCGGGAACACCAAGATTAGCTTCAAGCCTACATAGCTCAATAATTCTTTAATATTCGCTTTACCAAGATACACTGTATGTTCACCATTTCATTACAGTCCTCACTTGGAATCTTGCGTACTTTATAAAATTACAACAAAAATCTATTTAGGTGGTCGCCCAAGATTTATGTAAATTACTCCTAACATTATGACATATACTAATAATAAAATGCACCTTGTAACGTGACGACAGCGCGTCATGTTACAATATAAATATGGGAAAATATCGATATTATCGGCTTGATGCGTCCTACATTATCGATTATCCTTATCTGCCTGGTGTCGATATAAATATCGATGTAGTTATCGATATTTATATCAACTTGAATCCCTAAATATGGGAATGAGTTTTGTTGGAAAACCATAAAGAGCTAAAATTTTCCCCAGTGCTTCACATGAATCGTGAGTCGTTGAGAACTTAAAACAGATACGACAACTGTTATGAGAGCAAGTAGGGTGACCTGCCTGCATCGAGCCACCCCGTCTGGACTCGGAGGCGCCGGCCTGTTCGTGTTTGGCAGGCGGCTAGCCATTAGTTACGAGCCGTTTCAGTGGGCGTGTTCCGAACATCAGGTCTCCCGACCAGTATTGATGACCAACAGGCTCGCCCGTCACGGAAGTACCAGACATTGTTTTAACCGCGTGTCGCGGATATATCATTGGCCGAGAGCCGTTTGTAAGTCTAGTACTTATTGCAAACACTTAGCGTGATTGTATTCTCCATATGTAGACAGCTAAAGTAATGGGCCGCGGTGGTTTTTCTGCTTGTAGTACCCGTGGAATGAGTCTGCCGTTTGGGAGGATATATGAACACACTTCTTGGAAGCAGACATTACGTACAAAAAAGAAAACTAACGTGCACACGTATGTGTTAAGTGCCCATTCGAATATCATACCGAGCGTGGTGGTGTAACGGCTAGCGTTCTGGCCTCGCATTTGGGAGGACGGCTGTTCGTCTCCCCATCCGGGCATCCAGATTTGGGTTTTTCCATGGTTTCCCAAATCACTCCAGGCAAATGCCGGGATGCTTCCTTCAAAAGGTCATGGCTGAATTCCTTCCCATTCCTTGCCCCCCATCCTTTCCCGCTGTTAGAGAGACGTTAAGCACATTAAAAAAATCGAGTATCATTCAAGATGTCATGAGATTTCACTAGGTCTGTCAAATAATTTTATAACCTGGTCCAACTAAATGAATTGAATGTTGAGAGCATGGTATTGATAGCACCAATGAAAGACAGATGCTATAAAATGTGTGATGGTTGGTAATGGTGTCTAAATGGGTGGAACTCTCGAATGAAATGCTTGGTATTGTCTTTGAGCTGTGTATAGTCATTCAAGTTACTTTAAGGATATAAATAAGTTTAGAAGGAAATATACAGCAAAGTATGTAATATTTAACGTTTAAGTAGATAAAAGATTTTTTTTATGAATACTGCAACTATGTACTTGCTTCGATACTGCCTCTAATCAGCCTACGGAAGTAAGAAGTTATTGGGTGGAAATAAGACGTTAAATTGTACTTGAGACTAATACCAAGGTTGAGGGATTATTTTCAACAAGGTCATTAAAGATGAGAAAGGGTCGATTCTTACAATGGAAACTGGACTTAGCTTATAGAAAGTACCCGTCCTCGTATTCGCAAAAACAGTTTTCCGGAAATAAATATAAAACCTTCCTGACTGGAGTTAAATATCTGCCGTTTTTTCAGTCCGAGCTCAGCGATTCTGCCATTGTCCCGTGTGTTTGGGAAATTTTAATTTTCTTTCATATGAATAAGGTAATACTAGATACAGTGCTAGAAAAAAATTACCCAAAGTAATCGCCAAGACTAACTCCAGAGAAGTTTGAATGTGCTGTGGATATTTTTTTTATGGCTTTATACTACGTCGACGTCGAGGTCATTAAAGGCGACTAAGTACTGGGGGAAAGGAACTGGAAAGAATTTTGAATGAATTATCCCGGCATTCGCGTAGAGTGATTTCGGGAAATTATGAAAATCGAAATCTGGTTTGCCGGAAGATTTGAACCACAACACGAAAAATAATTCAAAACACATAAAATAATTTAAAATTCGTTACAACAGGAAATTTTAGAAACAGTGGAAATAAACTGATAGCATGATCAACTTCACCGAAAGAACTGTCTGGCCATAAATGAAACTCACAATAGGTAATAATAATAAAATATGTGTATCCGACTGAGTTTTTTGTGTTCTTCAGTAATATATTCGTAATAATTAAGCATTATTTTATATTCCTCTATTGATTGCAGCTAACATGGTCAGCCAACCAATGATAGTCTCTAAGGTAATAAGAATAATTTGGACGAAACGGTATTTATTGGTTTGAATCTCTTAGGCACCAAAAGTTTTGCAGGATTTTTACCCTGTACGGACAATAATTATTACACGCTTTGCTTCTTTTTTTTTTAAATACGAGTACGTTAAAACATTCGATAGTTGGAATTCCACATTAAACTGTAGATGCAGCTACAATACAGACAGAATACCAAAAAAAAAAAAAAACACACACTGTTACTTGATTGTATTGTAACGCCATTCGAATTCTTTTACCTCTTCTTAGCCTTGGACAAAGCCTGCCACTAATGCTCGGAAGTTCTAATACATTAATATGTTTTTGTAAAGTGATAGTGTAAACTGCACATACTAGGTCATGAATTAGGATAATTTGTTGAAATTCTGTAATCTTTTACACCTTAACGCTGTAGGTATGGTTATCAACACTTCAAAAAGTTAAATAAGTATAGTGTCAATAAGGTACTCAGAATGAAGTATCAGTCTTTCGGAAAGAAGTAATTATTCTTTTTTTTCACTATTCCGGTGTGACAGAAAACGACAAACCGAAACGCTTAATGCAGGATTACAAAACATACATTTGTTTTCTCTTGGACAAGATCACAAGCATATAAATCGCAAGCGCATCCATATATTACAGACTGTTTCAGCGTCTCTGTAGTGAATAACCGGTGCCGTTGCTAAAGGAAATCCGTTGCGCACCGAGCCTATCAGATGGTTCGGTATGTAAATACAGCTGTGGCATTGCCTCGCCCGCTCATACGACCAGTGGAGCAAAAGATTTATTGCTGCTGAACGGAAGAAATAAACGACTACAATTGCGGATGCTGTGCCGATGATACATAAATCAGCAACGCCACAGGATTAGCTCAAGTATTTGTTCAACGCTCAAACAAAACATGGACATAAAGTGTTGATTATTATCTCCGTTACCTGGTGACACAGGCTTGGTGGTTGCCCTGAAGAAAGTGCCCCTTCATGGCACTTAAGTAGTTTTTGCTTGCTTTTCCCAGTGATGAAGCTGTATGTGTGTGTTGCCATTTTGTGTGAATGACAATGTTGGGTGTATGTTCAGTGTAGTTTGTTGCCTGCGTTGTTAATGAATGAAATATTAATGAAAGGAGGGCGCTAATGACCCCGTCGTCGACGCGCCCTAAAATCCTAATAACAACAACAACAACAACATTAATGAAAGGAGAGGGGAAACCCGGTGCTGGACCATTCGGACTTACTCTTCCGAAGCACACTTAAGGTACGTTCCCTCGGCGCGTGTTAGGGGACGGCTCTCATCTTTGCCTCATATGCTAGCAGGGACGGGGCGCCTCGACCCACCGATAGGCGGTAAAAGATGAAAGGCCTTTAGAGGTGGTTTCCCCCGGCCCGTGAAATGACTGGCGACGCCGCGCCAGCTCTGAATAATGGGCCATGGGAAGAGCCGTCTGTTGCGGCCTGTGGTAGTGGCGATGATACGGTTGTGTCCGTCATCCAGTCGGTATCATCAAAGGCCCGGGTATTTGTGCGTTGTTCCCATGTGTTTGCAGCAGAGGCGTGTCACCCTCCTCTCTTTCTGTACACTAGGCACTAGGCGATGTGGCGCCGAGGTGACAAAGGCTCGCCCGTGGCGCGGGATGATTCTTACAATCCGGCTGATCTGGCACGGCTTACAAAACCACGGGCTGAGAGAAGCCACCTTTACGGGCCTCCAATCTTAACGTTCTCTGCCGACGGATATATCAGTATCAACAGTTCCGTATAACCTCACTCCATACGCTCTGTGGAGATGTTTCGGACTATCCCCGGAACTATTTTTCCCAATCTAGTGATTACGAAGTTTACAGCACTATCTCTTCTACCCTGTTGTAAAATCCTGGGATAATATGGTTTAAAGATAGATAACCTAAATCTGAATGGCCACAGGAGGATTTGAAACCGCGTCCTTCCGAGTGCGAGTCTTGAGCGAAACTACTTCGAAATCAAGGGGCGTCAATTAATTACGTCCGACGAAATCTTACCCAGGGGGAGGGGGGTGGGGTCGACGGAAGTCTCACGTGAGTTTTTGAAATTCGTAAAGGACAGTAGAGCTAAAAAACGGTCTCAAAAAACTACGAGGTCGATTAGCAGACCGGGGGGGCCGGGGGGGGGGGGGTCTCGTAAAAATCTCAAGTCATCTTAGGGGGTGGGGGAGGTGCCCGGAAAAACACCTCACGTTATTAAGGACGCCCCTTCACAACTCTGAGAAGAAGATATATCGTTACGTACTAACGTAAATTCTAGACCCAACCTACTGTTATGTATATCGCATACGGGTGCTGTAACGCAACTTTGCTACTGTGCTATTGATCGAAGAGAACAATAATTAATAACCTCCGTCTATAAACCTCAATACCGTAAAATTATCAAACTCCGTGCTTCTGTATGTACCGTTAATTGAAGAAATTTTCATTGATAGGTTCCAAACTATTGCATGTCTGTTATGTGGCTAATAATACGTATTCATGAAGCTCATTTCATGCCTATTACACACATACGCCGTAATTTCTCTTACAGTAACTACAGTTCGTCGAACGAGTTTCCGGCCGTTCAGAACTATCCCACTGAGAAATATACGGACAACCTTCTTGATTTCTATGACGATTTGTAAGTCTTGCCGTAGTCGTAATAGTAACTCAGCAGATTTGTGTAAATGACTGACAATACTACGTGTGATTCTCCTGACCTACAGCTACGTGGAGTGTCTCCGTTGTAACGGGTGTTCCGACAAGCCACGCCTCACTTTGTCTAGTGTAAACAATGGCAGAAACGCTCTCATACAACTCCTCAGACGCCAGAGGTACGACGCAAATTCAATTAGCAACCTGCAACAAAGCTGTAGGTATTCTGTCGAAGGCTATAAAAAACACCTACAAGACTTGGCACTTTATATTTCGTTAATCTATGACAGCGGCATTATGAGTGAAAACATGACAATGCTAAAAATATTCTTCACCTTCTGGTGACAATGGTGTTACATGTATTGAGATTCCAGTCACCAATATACAAAAAACTTAATTGTTGAGAGAGTCATTTTTTTGTCCATACAGTTCTAAGTCGCCGTTGTTTGAAATTGTACCACTGAATTGTATAACTTGAATCTGACGTGTCATGTGAAGACAATTACGGCTGAAACTTCTTTATCGTTGTCTTAAAACGGCAGAGATTGCGAAGCGTATATATATATATATATATATCATCTGTTTTGCTGATGGCTCTATTTTCTCGTTAATGAGTCATTCAAGTAAATTTTATGCACCACCGTAAAGAAGTGAATTGCATGTTATAAGAATAACAGCAACCATCGTTATAACCTATTCACTTGAATTGCTGTTGTAGTTTTAGGGTGAATCGACATAGTTGTCTTTAATGCCTGAAGACGAGCGAATAAATTTGATTACTGTACGACTAACAGTAAAGAGGTCAATCGTACTGGATATAGAATCAGCATCATAAAATAAATCAATAGAGCCATAAGGAAGTGGTCATTGGCCATTCTTCCACAGTTCTTTTTAAACATATTGTAAATACAGTATCTTAACAATTGTTGTTTTATTCCTATAAGCTCAGACGCGTTTCACCTTTGTGGAATGGGGCATCCTCAGTGACATTTTTGATAGGAACAGTCATATGTTTGTCGAGAGATAGCTCTAGTTGCACTTTTTTGTAGAACACAACCTGTTTACGTGTAAATAAACAATGCAGCTGCAAAGTAGATCAAAAGATATTAAAAGTTTGGCCATTTCAATAACAGTGAAATAGTGATGTTGGTGAAATAAAGGAGCAATGCCGAACCGCAGCAACAGGTTGCTGACCAACATGTGACTGCTCCTATTAAAAATCTCACTGATGATGGCACATTTCACAAGGACGAAACGCGTATGAGCCTATAGGAGTAAAATAACAGTTGTTAAGAGAAGATATTTTTATTTTCAAAAAATCAAAAGAATTTTAATCATATCAAACTTATGGAATAAGGTGAAATTATGAGAAACAGAAATGTATCAAAAGAAGTGAAGGTAAAAATGGGAGTGCCATAACATAGCGTATTGGGACCATTATTCTAATGAATAATTGTGTTGATTGTTTACTATCTGAAATTAAATGGTTTGTAGATGATATAATGCTATATAAAAGGATCAAGAAGGAAGAGGACTGTAAACAGGTGCAGGGTGATATGGACAGGATATCTAGTTGGGTTGGTAAACATGGGATGAAGATAAATGCAAAGAAGAGACAGCTTATTAGACACACAAATAAAATAACTAAAGGTTGATTACGATTATCAGGTGGGGAAAGAATTGCTTTTTGAAGACTTGAAATGTAAATATCTTGGCATTCATAACAAGCTTGTCTGGGCAGGACACATTGGACAGGTAGTATGAAAAGGTTTCAAAATTCTGCTCTTATTGGAGTGACTGATGAGGGGATGTACGGGAGAAGTAAAGGAATTGGGTTACGAAACTTTGGTCAGACCATTGCTTGAATACGGTAGTGTAGAAGGGACCCACATTGTGCGTATCAAATACAGGAATTGGAGAGGGTACATAAAAGGGCTGGTAGATTTGTTTCTAAAAATTACCCCAGACTGCAATCAGTAACAGATATGATAAAAGAGCTGGAATGGGATTCATTGGAAGACAGGGAGAGAGTGAAGAGGGTGTTCAGATCGTATATTGGTGATGACGCATGGAAAGATATTGGTGTAAGAATGAAAAGTAATGCATGACGGGAAATGATGACCATGACCAAAAGCAGGCACTCGATTTCAGGCACAAGGGTGTAAGAAGATTCTCTTTTTTTGGGTAAGGGTGTTAGGGATTGGAATAAGTCAACAAGAGAAATGATGAATAATTTACCAAAAACGTTGAATGAATTTAAAGCTAAAATTTTCAGAGGGCAAATGTAGGTGGGTGCAGAAGAAGGGGGAAGATGGGTGTGTAGGGAAATTGCCACCGGAGCGTGCACTCCATCGCCATTTAATTAACTAAATAAATTAAATTAAAACATGCGATGAAATCTTCACTGGTGTACCGTCAGATTGTGTTACAAAAACACTACATCTTGAAGGATAATCCATATGTTCAACTATCGGTCCGTTGACCAAAAACTCTTGGGAAGACGGTAGAACTATCTATAGACATATCGTGTTACTCAGACCAGTGATACACCCGTGAAGATTTCATTGCAACCATTTGCCAAGGAAGTCTCCACTCTCACAAAATAAAATGGTTGGCTGTCTGCAAAGTGAGTTGCAACAACGATAAAAAATTGTATTGATTTCGCCTCTTCTGATGATCTGGGATGTTTTCTCGTTGTCTTTCCAAGTGTGACAGTATTCGTAAATGTTGTTGTTTCATTTTAGAGGGTTCTGGATTAAAGAAGGGGGGGGGGGCGAAACCCGGTGCCGAATCATTCAGGCCTACTGTTCCCAAAGACATCAAACGGACCGCCAGGCTTGATGTCCCCATCTGACGGACGAATCACCTTCAACAATGCTGTATGTCCTCACTCCATACACACTGTGGAGTGGTTTCAGATTTTACCGAGAACTTTTGTGTACAATCTGGTGACTAGGAATTGTGCAAGCCAAGTTCTGATGAAAGTTTCTTCCACCAGAATTCGAGTCACCCAACTGCGCATCAGTGCCGGACACCATCATGGTGCGGTAGACAAGTGGGCAGTTGCTTCTTAAATTTTTGTAAATGAAACACTGTCTCTTAACAACTATTTCTTTTGTTAATAGTTTGAATTTGGCGTGAATTCTTCCTTCGTCGTAGCCGAACCCACAGTTTAACCTTGAATCCTTATCGAGGATCTCCTTGGTGCATCCCACATGAGCAAAGCAACGTCCTTTAAAACCGGTAATTGAAACCCGGACTTTCATCTTCTGAAACAATCGTCTTAAACATAGGGGTGTCAGATTATTAACAAAGAAGTTTAATCCGTTTAGTGCAGCTTAAATAAGAACTTTATTTTTGGCATACGTGTTTTGATATATCGGATTATCATCGGGCACTATAACAAGTTACGTACATGTTTTGATATTGCTATAGCAAGTTTCTGTAAATATTAGTAATAATAAATTGTTATTAAATTTTAGCTATAACTATTTCTCTCTGCTAAAAGTTTTTGGGGTGAAATAGCTATAACTAACAGTTAATAATATATTATAATTATTGTTATACTAGTATAAGACGGTGTTCGTTTATTTGTGTATCGTCTCGTATCTAGAATAGTTCCAGTTTTTAAAATCAAAGATTATGACAGGTTATCGTGATCTCTCCAAATACGAACTTGACCTGTAATTCTCCTTTACAGGGTAAATAAAATTTCGTGAGCTCGAAGATCTCAGAAGTATTAACAGACGTATTAAACACAGACAGAGGCTATTGCGATATCATATAATTGTTTCAAAGGTCGTGGTTCGTGGATTAAAACTTGCTGAATTTTTTATTTTATTTTTAACTGCTTTACGTCTCTTTTTAACATCGAGGTCTTTAGAGACGGGAAAGGATGGGGGCAAGGATGGGGGCAAGGAATGAGAAGGAATTCGGCCATGGCCTTTTGAAGGAAGCATCCCGGCATTTGCCTGGAGTGATTTGGGGAAACCCTGGAAAACCCAAATCTGGATGCCCGGACGGGGATTTGAACCGCCGTCCTCCCGAATGCGAGGCGAGAACGCTAACCGTTACACCGCCCCGCTCGGTAAAACTTGCTGAAAAACAAACTAAAGTTTACTCTGCAAAATTTGAAGAATTTCTGTTTAAAGGGAGTGCGCAATTACTTCTGAAGCATGACATTGTTTGTTTGTTGAGGCTGGACAAACATTCATAATATAATCCTTGGCGATGGTGTCTGTAACGGCCAGAGAACTTAATATTGATTCCAAATTTTTAATACTCGATTCGGTAGCATATTTCGTCTGATGTCCACTCTAAGTAATTTAATAACCCGCGTACAAGGAACATGAATAAAGACCATTAACGAAAGTGGTCAGTAAAAATACGTAAAAAGCAAATAAACGGTAACGTATAAACTTTGTTTAAGCAGCAACGTTAGTGAAAGTTTTAATTAAACTGAAATTTAGCCTAAGGTGGAATGGCAATTTTAGTTTGTTTTTTTATGTCTCTTTCGTTAATGACACGTTACCGGTGCTGAAAAGCAGTTCCACGTTTTTTTAGCACTTAAGTTTATCGAAATTTGTTTTAACTATAAAATGCTACTAAAAACAAATTTAATGAATGCATTATGACAGTTAAATTTGTAGCAGTGGTTTAGCTATTAAATTGTGGACATAACCTTGAATTTTTTCTATTGATATCTCTGGTCGCTGTTAATTTGCGAGTGATGACTTTCGCGTGACGTCAGCACGTCACCGTTCTCCAGCCCACAGCTATCGTGGTGAGTGAGTGAGCTTAGGAAATTATATAGTATATAGAGAAACATACTATAGCAATAACTAGTTCTATACCACCGCTGATGGTAAAAAAAAAAAAAAAAAAAAAAAAAAAAAAAAAAAAAAACTTCGAAATCCTTTATTAGAAAAGCAGCTAAGGAAAATGGCGGAAATATCAACATGTTACATCTGCAGAAGTGATACTTGTGATGGCTGAGGGTAAGTTCAAGGAATGGCCACCAGGACACGAGGCATACAGACTGCAGGTCTAGGCAATAACTCAGTACTGCACAGTGTTTGCAGCGGGTCCATTAATTGGCCACACCCCAGCTGACAATGTCGGAGGAACCTCTTGTTGGCTGTCGCACAGATTTAGGGAGCGCTCCAGCAGTGCGGGTATCTGGCCATCGGATCTGGGCCGGGTGGGTTGGCGAGTCGCTGTGGCAGATGTGTATCGCCGGGCACACGCCCTGACCTTCGTCACGGGTGACCTCTGGTAACCCTGCTCTAAGCCTGGCCACACGACCCGTACCGTTACCACATTACCAACCACAGGTCTCCGGAAGAGCGAAGTTCACGCCAAGTCGCACACTGGTTGTTGCGATTAGATGGAACAAATCCACACCATATATTCCGGTTTGCCTTAGAACAGGGCAGCGGTTCTCAACAAGTGGCAACAGATTTTAGCCGCTACTGAAGGGCCCTCAGCCGACGATCCAATTAATCCCAAAGATGTCCTATAACAGAGGTGACCAACCTTTTCAGCAGCCGCGACAAATTTTAGAAATAGAATAACCCATCGGGCCACACGTTTTATTTTCTTGATAAAAATACTCAAGTATTTTTATAAAGGACAAAACACTATACATAAAACATACATATTTAATGAAATATTAAAAATATAATTATTTTAATACAACTTATGACTATGTTTGGTAGAACATCAATGTTGATGTCAAAAGGAGTGGGGGCTACTCGCAAATAACTATCCAAATCACCATAAAATATGCATATCAACTGTACATCCTCGCTAGATCAAGCGAGTGATGATATTGGTCTAAAACCTGCTTGTGTTGTAATGTTTGATATGACCATTGAAAGTTACAGTTTACGTATATAATGATCCAGCTTTTTGGGCAGCATACTGAAATATGTTGGGCGGCAGGTTGGCCATCGATGTTCTATAATGTTGAGACGTGGCCAGTCAATTCGGCGAATATTGGGTCAGCGTACTGCTGCATAGTAGCCCTTGAAGCATGGCAACTGGTATTGTTATCATGGAGTAACATGGGTCCATAGTGCTGGGAATGTTTCATTATCCAGAATGTTACAATAGGGTCTGTGTTCATGTTAGCATGATGAGCTAGGTGATCCGCATGCAGAATATTAAAAAAATATAACTGTAATTGAATTAAAGATATCATACCAAAACAAAAAAGTAATAATTATTCACATAAAATAGATTCAGTATTCGCAGTGTATAAGGCTATAAGAAAGTATAAGTGATAATCCTACGAACCAAAATTTCTTAAGGCATCAATGTTTCGACAACCAGAGAAAAATCTCCTATTTCCAAGATATTAGGTTATGACTGCGTTGTTACAGAAATAGAATACAGTCCCAGTGGCCATCAAAGAGAGCGGTGTTCCTGTGTGGATTAAGTTAATAACTGTTTTATAAGGGTCTTATAATAAGTCTTGAGGAACCGCTCTAAGGGCCAATAACAGTTAGTAGTGTTGACTAATGGTATATATATCGCTTAAAAAAAAAACTAGCAACAACAACGACGACGACAACGACAACGACGACGACGACGAAGACGACGACGACAGCAACAACAACAGCAGCAGCAGCAGCAACAACAACAACAACAACAACAACAACAACAACAACAACAACAACAACAACAACAACAACAACAACAACAACAACAACAACAATTTTAAGTTAAGAAACTCTGGAACAGATGTAGCTCGGATACTCGATGCAGTTAAAGGGTTGTTATAAAATATGCTCCCTCCCCTCCCCCATGCAATTCTTTGCATTTATTTGACTTCCACTAATGAGAACCATATATTTCTACGTTTCTGAAGTAAATTGATGTCAAATATTTATAATAATTTTTATAAAATAAACACATTTTATAGCTGTTTAACCACACACTTTAAACTTCTCACAGTGTTTGGCAATCTTCTGACGCTCGTCTTCTTGATGTTATCCGACTGAAAGACAAATGTAATTTTGCTCTGTCTAATGTTAAGGTAATAAGATAAATGAGTAATTTGCAATTATGGAAGTCCATTTCTTCTGAAGCTGCTTGTTACAATAATAACTTACAATTCAATAAATGCCCCAATGCAACTGTTCTTGGATTTTTGTTTACTTTCGGTAGCGATTCACCTCCCATCCAGGTATTTTCAGCCTTGAATGTTTTATGTAATGTGTATGTAGTTTTTACTTTTTTGGTATTTTGTATGTTGGCCCTGGTAGTATAAGAGATAGCACAGTGTTAGGATCACAGGTTCGAGTCTGGCCTCGGGCATGGGTGGTATGAATTAAGTGTTGTGTTCGTCTTGTGTCGTTCCCAGTACAGTGACCCACAATTACATAAGGAAAGCCTGAAATAATAGTTACAATAATAATATGAATTGGAGCTGGCAAAATGGTCGGTGAGACCAAAGGACATATATTTTTTTTTAAATCGTTTATTCGAATGAAACTTAATAATTAATCCTATATGTAGGTATCATAGTGTACCATACGATTAAATTGTTAGATGTGGCAGTTGGTCAACTGTGTCATCCGTTAAAATGACACTCCCGGTGTTGTGCATAATTCTAACAATGGGAACCAACTGAACACTTAATAACTTCTCCGATTATTTATTGCAATGTTATACTTGTCCACATACGGAATGGGACCCCATGAGCTGTCTGCGTGGTGTTGAGATACCCCCTGTTCCAGCAGAATCCTCAGATATGATTCCGATAGAACTTGTGTGGGACCAACTCGGACGTTAACTCTGCCCCAGTGCCAGTATCAAGAATATCAAGGACCAGTTACAACAGTTGTGGGCCATCTTCCCTAAGGAGAGGATACAACGGATCTATGACTCCCTTCTCAGGCCAATCAGTGCATGCATGAATGAAAAATTATATTGGTAGGTGGTTTCATACCTAAGTTATTTGTAAATTTAACTCGATTTTGTAATCACTGAAATAACATCACGTACCCTCTCAAACCGGGAAGATTTATTTCGCTTCCTCCTCCCCCTTCTTGGATCTTCACTTTTTTTTTTTGTCAGCCAATGTTCACGGTTTCCAGCGAAGTCTTCTCCTTCTGTTTCCTGTTTCCATGTACTCCCCAGCTGTTTTATCCCAGCTCTGAAATAATTTTTGTGATACTATATATTTTGTCCTCTTTTTTAGTATTTGTTTAACCAAATTAATTGTTTTCTTTACATATTCTGCGTATTTTCGTCTCTTGATATAGACCTACTATTCGTCTTAAACGACCACAACTACCTAATTCTTCATTTTCTGGCATCTGGTCTGTGGTAACAAGTGTTTTAATCGTAGTGTCTTCTTTAAATTTAGATTGGGGGCATCCACAAATTACGTGGTGTTTTCCGGATTTCTGGACCCCCCTCTCCCCCCTGGTGAGATCTGGCCGGACCCCCCCCCCCCTGTGGTGAGATCTGGTCCGTGAGAACCCCCCCTAGAAATCGCCCTGGAAACATTTGTAGAGCTTTTTTTTTAGCTCTACTGTCCAAAACATTTTCGCAAAATCTCACGTGAGATTTCCGTAGACCCCCCCCCCCCTCCCCCTTGGTGAGATCTGGTGAGATTTCGCCGGACCCCTCCCCCCCATTTCACCTCACGTAATTTGTGGATGTCCCCATTCTTCCTTAATAGTAGGGCAATAAAAGTATTAATATTTGATGCAGTATTACTTACACCACTTAGATTTACTCCTTGATATTTTTATTTTTTGTAAGGTAGTAAGTATCATACACACCTACAAAAGGTTCCTATATTGCTGACATAGCCGTTAATTAGCATCATGTTTTTATCGAAAAATAAAAAAAAAAACTTTTTATCGGTGATAATTAGTCAGAATGGTGTCATCGGAAACAGTCAATCTGGACTGCTTCCTGGTTGGGTTGATCATTCAGAAAGTCTTACACCTGCAGTTGGCACGACTGCGCACAGTGTCTCGGCGATGGCTGCGGCTACTGACGTCCCGGGTAAACAGTGGCCGAACAGGCAACACCTGCGTGTGTTCCCACTGCTCCCCCTTTGTCCAGGAGCATCTGGACCGACCGCTTCCTTCCTTCCTTCCTCTGCCCTCGGGACAATGCCGGTTCCCACAGGCTACGCCTTCTCCGTCCTTGGGGAACTCGTCAATGTGTCGGCGGCGCCACCTTGAATTGGGTTCCCAGGGGGTCTCTTTGTGCCGATACGGTAGCGCTTTTTCACGCGAGGGTGTGTGAAGAGTCCGCGATCACGACGCTGTTTACTCGGCTACCGTGTGGGAGACCTTTAACTGGCTGCATCCAGTCATCTGTGCCTTACAGCGTCACAGAATTGATACATTGGGCTGGGATTGTCTGACTCATAGACGTCGTAAGTTACGTTTGAATATATTAGGGAATATACAAATGCATTCTTTCATTTACGAATGCATTACTTCGTCCAGCAACCTATTTAGGTTGCAATGACAGGAAATAAGTGATTAGAGAAATCAGATGCCGTACTGATGCTTATATGTATTTTTTCTTTCGTCGTGCTTTTCGGGTTTAGAAAACACAAAATTAGTTTTGGTACGAAGCACCCTCTGTAACTCACTATGTTTGTGAATTGTCGAGTGTGGCTATAAATGTAGATCTGTGTTTCTACATTTTTAATAAAACAATAGTATCTGTTGAAAAGATTCATCGTATTTTAGTATCGCCTGTTATGTCAGAATGTTATAAGATCAATGTTAAAGGAAATAAAAATAATTTCAGTTTTTTTTATTTATTAATTTTTTATTTTATTTTTTATTGTTTTATTTTTTACGTTCCCGAGCATTCACAGCATTTATTTGCCTATCAATATCATTTGGGTCTCTTGTATCGCAAACGTATTATCACAATGCTTACAAAATAAATACAGACATGATTTTTCGCAAGTAAATGAAAAAAATGATAATTAACTTAATTGTTTATAGATTCTCTAGGTAACTGTTTCTCAACTGTGGTCTACAGGTAGAATATTATAAAATTAGATGCCGTATTAGTACTACATAAAGCTATAAGAGCGTATAAACTATAAACCCAGCATCTGAAAGCCACAAATATTTCAATTAACAGAAAAAATCTGGCATTTTCAGGGTGAGGATATTACAGCATGTTCCTGCAATAGTCTATTTATTTCTAGTTGGTATTAAAAATAGTGCTGTTCATCTAAGGATTAAGTAAATGACGGTTTTCTGTGCATGTAGTGTAGTGTAGTATGCAGCCTATAGTAACATTATTATTAATTTAGTTACTTAATTTTAAGACTACTGTCAATATTCAATCAATTTTTAATACTTCACTTCTAGTTTCATAACTGTGTTTCCATAGGCATAAAAACATGCTTTAAGGTTTATTATGTTGAAATGGTAAAATAAATGAAGTCCCAGATGTTGAAAATATATACATTGATAAAAAATTAGGAGCATATAAGTTAGTTGTCCGCAGCATTATTTTTATAAGTTTACTGATCCTTGGGTTGAATAATGTTGAGAAACGCTGCTCTAGACGATTCAGTAATCACTTAGTGTACTGAAATATATGTACGAGAAAACGCGAAGAAATAATAAAAAATAATAAAGTTGGCTCTTTTGATTCGGTAAAGAAATTTTGCATAAAATCCATTCATAATTTAAAAGAAATTGTGTTCTGAAACATTTTTTAAATCTAGTTCATTATTGGTTTGATGAAATTGTCTTTCAAATGGAATATATAAATCATTTAAAAACCATTTTAAAAATTACAATAGTCTTGGATTAAGTTTAAAAATTAATATTAAATTATTTTCATGACATATTTGCTATACTAATTACAAGAGTCTTTAACGTATAATATAAATGATTATTGTAGAAAACATTACTAATAAAGAGTTAAATTTAAAAAAAATTATTATATCAGTAATTTCGCGAACTATTACATTAGTTATTTCGCGAAAACAATATGTTGCACAAATATAGTTAAAAGGTTCGAAAAATATGAGATTGTAACATATGGACAAATTAATGTCGACAAAGGTTTTTGTCTATTATTCTAAAAGTACTAAATTAAATTAAACAATATATCAAGTTAATTTAAATTCAAATGAATTAAAAATTAAACGATTAAATTTATTAAAGGAATATTATGTAACAGAATCTTCATGCGCTAAATGCTCACAGATTATTTTTTACACACAATTATTCATAACTGTTCGGTAAATCCACAAATCTTTAAATGTTGTTTCTATTGAGACAAAAAATTAATTTTTCTGTTAAAAAAATGATATTTATCCTTTCTTGGTCACATAGCCATCCACATTTTCATACTTGTCATAACTTATTTTGCACCGGTATTATTATATAATCACAAACTCACGCCAATACAGAACATGAAAACAACCCATGTGATTCCAGCTGCGTGAGTCAACTCCTGCTAACAGTAGAGTCAACAACACATTGTTACAGGACATTCAACCAAATGGCATAACAGGCAGTGCAGGGCATTCGTACAAACTGCTGCCGTAATGGTATACTAAAATATTTAGCTTTCTAAAACTGTTGTTAGTCTAATTTCTTGTAGAATTTCATTACGGTTGTAATACACAACAAATGATACCCCTTATAAAATACCATACTATTAGACACATAAGTCTTTTAAGTTTTTTGCGTTGTATTCCACACAGCTATCTCCTTGCGTCTCGAAATTATTATTTCCTTATTACTCACGAGCAAATTTTGCGGCTCATAAAACAATAATTACAAACGGCTAGAAAGTTGAAGAAATAATTACTGAACTTCAGACATGCATTCTTAATATAAATCATGTGGTATGATAACGCTGATTGTTTCTCTTCCACTTGTCGATCTGTGATGATTGTCTGAAACTATAACAACTACACAAAGTTTTAGATTCCTTCAGCAGCTATGTACTGCGTACAGTATTTCGTGGAAATTAAGTTTATTGACCTTGGTGACAGAAATTCAGTTCCCGACACTGTCCGTCTTTGTTGTACCGGACCTGCAGTTTAATGTGATAACCGAACAACGGAGAACTCATAATACTCTTCACAAACTAAAGGAAAGATTTCCTTGAGATGAAGGCCGTATTAAATATCTACAAAACTGCACACCATTTGTAAATATAAATAATTTATCCTAAACAATTAGTCAAATTGTTACCTTGATATTAAAATGTGATTAGAAACGTCCAGATGCACCTCAGGCGGGGGGGGGGGGGGGTTAATGCGAAACAACCTTTCTGGCAGAACGCTGGGAGAGCGGTGAATGCTTGGAAATGGCAAATGGAGGATGTGGATGCGATCGCTGATTCGCCATCCAGATTTAATTTTTCCATGGTTTCCGAATTCACGCTAGACGAATTTCGGAACTGATCCGTCAAAAAAGTCGTGGCTAAATTTCTTCCCGTTTCTTGCTCCTAACCCTCTCAAGCCTCCAGTGACCTAAAAAAAGATGAGACGTAAAGCCTAAAGGAAAAGTAAACATTTTAATAACATAGGTGGAAGCAGCTGCGTGCTGTTTTTTTGCAGTTCATCTGTGTGATCTTTGATATCAGACAAAATGCCCAATGCTGGCTAATCATCTTACAGAAAAGGCTGAGGGTTTTTTGTTTTTTGGCTGCCATCTGTCTCTCGACTGCTTTGATGCAATCCTCCATCCCTTCCTATCTTGCGCCAACCTCTTCGTCTCAACATTTTCTTTAAACCCACGTCCTCAATTATCTGCTTCATATTCATATATTCTAATCTCTGTCTTCTTCTACAGTTCTTATCTTCGACTGTTTCTTCCACTAACAAATTAGCCAGTCCTGCATGTCTCAGAATATGACCCACCACCTTGTCTCTTCTTTCTGTAAGACTCTTTCACAAACTTCTTTCCTCGCCCATCATTACCAAAACTGGTTCGTATCGTATTTTAAGTGTCCACCTAATGCTCAGCATGCTGCTATAGCACTACATTTCAGATGCTTCAGTTATCTTTCTTCCAGGTATTACTACAGTCTGTGATTCGCTACCATAAAGAGCTGTGCTCCACATTGGATTTAAAAAAAAGAAAGCTGGATAATTAATAAAAAGAACAGATACAAACCTACAGTAAGGACGACGAATAAATGGCGGATATGTAAGGAATATTTTTCGGTACAAGAATGAACGTGAAGGGATGAGTCTAGACGATAATAGATGATTCAACTATTTCAGAGAAATGTAGACTAACACGAAGTATAGTGATTGGTTGAAACCGGTAAATGTTATAACCTATTGTTTTTTAAATGTTTATGAATTCGAAACTAAAGTATGTAAAACAGTGTAATTAATAAGCAGAAGTGGTTACTTACTTAATTGCTATTGAATGAGTAATTAAGAGCAATGGAATGATAAAACAACCAAATAAGTATTTCATTTATACAAGAAGCAGATTAATACATTTGGTATGAGGTGATACTTACTGAAATATAGACTTAGATGTAGTTAAATGAGACGGGAAAGGCTGCAAAAAAGGTTACGAAACGTAACTATGTTTTATTAGTGCTCCGTTGTGACTAAAATTTAACAAAATCAAGTAACCACAATACTCTCCACGAGGTTACTTGTACATGTCACGTGTAGTAATGTAGTGATGACAGCAAAGTACCAGGCAATTTTCGAAAGAAGAGGATGGGCGATTCGACTTAGCTGCAGTAACGTTCCAATACAAAACGTACACTCAGAAGTGATTAAATTTTTTCGAAGCTATCGTTGAAAACATTGTTTATAGCTTTACTCCTCTTCAACGTTGAGGTCATTAGAGTCGGGAGAAGGGAGAAGGAAGGAGAAAGAAGGAATGTAATTCGACCATTGCCTTCTGAAGGAACCATCACGACATATGTCTGGAGCGGTTTCGGAACTCATGGTAAAAGGCAATAAGGATGGTGGAACAGGGAATTGAACCCGCTTTCTCCTAAATGCCAGTTCAGAATGTTACCACTAACCCATCAGCCTTTTTCATATACGTACGGATGCACGTTATTACCTTACAATAAATGCAGTACCTTAAATTCATATGTGCTTAAGGATTGCCTTCGTAGCAGGAGATGCATACCGTTTTTAAACTAGCGATGGTTTTGATGTTTTCATTAAAACTTCATCATGGACATTTGTCCCCGCGCAGGTTTGTTGACTGCTATTACAAACGAATAATACTTGACTGTGTGATTTACAGCATGCTTTACGCAGCATCATCCGATTGTCACGTTCCACCTTGACAACAGTCAAGTTATTCTATTAGATCAGCGATAATGTCTCTCTACAATTCTCTTTCTTGATATGTTGTCAAGTAATGTTAACACTCCTTGAATAGCAACGGCAGTGTCTGAAGATAGCAATCTCATTTTTCTCCACCTTGCCGATAGAATCAAACGCAGTATTTATAATGTAACAAATGGGTCACTAGCACAAATCGAAGTCTTATTTTCAGAATATTAATTTTATGACAAAAGTTTCTTGGATATTATTTATTAAACTTTTTCTTATTAAAAATATTTTTGACAAACCATTCAAAAACATAGCGATTATTCATTTTCTACGCACTTCAGCAATGGGTGCCGAAGAGTAAGTACCACAATATTATGATTAGAATTTGGTGACATAGAATTCCCAATAGTTCCGAAAGACGCGCTTCAGTTAAAACTATATATTCGCCTAGTCCTTGGTTCGTTAAAAAACAAAACACAAAAAATCCTCAAACCAGATCACTTTCAGAACCAAGTGGCTGCAATGATTTCAGAAAACTACCTATAAACGAAATCTCGATGCCGAGCGGGGATTTGAACGCACATCCTCCCCAGTTCCAAGACTATGAATTACCACTAGAAGCAAGTTTCAATTATTTCATCCGGTGGCCCCCAGGATTAAAGCTGTGAAAAACTGTGTTGTTTACTTTAGTCTCCATATGCAGAAGTAGAGTTAAAACAGCTATGTATAGAAGTAATTCTACTTAAGAATCGGAGGTGGATGTAAACACAATAAAGCTCATACGTAAATGCAGGATCGTGGTCATCAGTTAACGACTTTTGCGAACCTAACACAGAAATCGCAGTGTATTTACTGTTGTTGGGGTTACAGGGTACGTCAACAACGGGGTTAACAGCACTCTAAAACGAAACTTAAATTCGAACCAAGCTAACGAAATTGGTGATGGTACAGAAAAAAAGCAGGATTTTTATAAAAGTAAAATATTGGTTTGACTACCTTCAGAGAGGTCAGCTGAACAAATAAAAAGAAAATTATTGTATACGAAAAATTAAAAATATACTTATTTTTTTAGCAATGTGAAGTAAATGGTTAAAAAGTAATTTCAAATACAAAATTTTTGTTCAACAACGCTAGGATGTCCCACAATTCAGTAATTTTTTTTGAATAAGCTTAAAATCAGAATAAGATCACTAATTAAAAAAATTGACATTCATGTAAAAAGTTATGTGATGCTAGGTATTAGTAATCTTAGATTTTTTTATCGCTAGCTGTTCGTAAAGGTAGTGTGATGAAAAAGTAGAAAGCACAAACACTTTTCTTTTACGTTACTGTTATTTTTTTAATCAGTGATTTTATTCTTGTAATAAGTTTATTCAAAAAGATTTTACTGAATTATGGGACATCCTAGCGTTGTCGAACAGACTTTTCATGTTTAAAGATTATTTTTAACCTCTTAGTTCACATTGCTACAAAAGCGAGTATTTTAGTTTTTATATACTATAATTTAATTTTTATCTTTTTAGTTCACATTGGGAACTTCAAGACATAGATATGAAATTATTGTATTGTATTCTTAATTCTGACTTCAGAAGGTGGGTGAACATTGAAATGAAATATTCCAAAGCATTCAACCGCTTTTCTATTATTACTGTCAAAGTAATAAGAACATCAGGACACAGATATGAAACTATTGTATTTTCATCGGTTTTCAATACATGAGCAAAATTTTAAACAATACTGACATCTGGATTCGGGTTTTGTAAAGGGAAAATGTAGGTGGGTGCAGAAAAGGGAGAAGTTAGGTGTTTAAGGAAATTGCCACCGGAGCGTACGCTCCATTGTAATTTAATTAAATATTATTATTATTATTAAAACTCAATAGCAAAATTCCATTACATTCAACAATTTTTCTATTGTTACTGTCAAATTAATGAGAACATCAGGATGTTGCTGTGATATTATTTTATTTTCAACGGTTCGTAATATGTGTGCAAAACTTCAAACAATTCGGACATAATCCTGTCCTACTATATGTCAAAATGTTATTTTAGTAAAAATCTCACCATTTTCGAGATATTGATTTTTTAAATTTTTTTTCTAAACATGTGGCATTGTTCAGTTTATTCCATGTCATTTCTACAAATTAATACTTTTTGAACCCCGTTTTTATTTTTTTCAATTTACTCAAGGATGTATGAGTCATCTAAAACAACGTTCTTTGTAGCCATTTCAGTAACTAGACTGATTTCTAAATATTCACTGTCCAAATGTCCCAAACAATGAAAAAATACTTGTATGGTAACTTCAATTCGATAGACTATTATTTTTTTAAAGTCTACCAACCTTCGTGCTTAAGAACTACAATGAAAACATAATTTTAAAAGGAATGTTAAACAATTATACCATTTTAAAAATGGCAATAACGAAGCAATTTTTTAATGTACTAGGCACGATCCGCTTAGTACAATTTTTTTACACGATAGGCTGTCAAACTAAGTTAGCCATTTGAATAATTTTGTATACACTTTATATATAAGATTTTCTTAAGTGTTTTTTTAACGTTTTAAAAAAAATGAACATTGTTTTAGATGAATCAAACATCCTTGAGTAAATTTTTTTAAAAACACAGGGTTCAAAAAGGCTTAATTTATAGAACTGGCATGGAATAAAGTGAACGAAGTCACATGTTTCGACAAAAAAAAATTAAAAATCAACATCTTGAAAATGATGTGACCTGTCTACGGTTGCAGGGTTATCCTTTCATTCCTGGAGATCCTGTATTGAAAATTTAATTGAAAGATTGCATTCATTCATACATACAGGTCAAGCTAATATAAAGCAAGTAACAAATAAATGGTTGACTAGTTGTGAATGGGTATGATATGCCACAGAAAATGTTTCACATTGATCATAATGTCACAATCACTGATCAAAATAAAGGAAGACTACGCAAGGTCACTGTTAGGTATTAATACCGTTCTCATCATGTTGCAGGTGAAATTGGCATCTTCGTTTCCTGTCTCAGTCCCACTGATTCTCACATAATCAGGAACCCAGCTGAAATCGACCTCTCCCACGAGGCTGATGGGAGTATAGAATGTCAAAGATAATTATGATTACGACCTAGGCTTGATGGTCTCCCTGGAGATAGTTACTGTTTCATTGCAGCTTTCTAGAGGTATTTAACTGATGTGGCTTCCTCTAGCTTTCCCAGTGACAGAAGTGTACACGAGTCATACAATTTTGTGTTAGTATACCAGTGTGGCCAAGAGCGGAACAATAGGAAGAAACGATTTATACAACAGGTGTATGATGAGCAAAAAAATAAAGCTATATCTACAAAAGAAATACTTGATGTGTTTACAAAATACTTTTCTGAACTCTATAAACCATGTCAAATAGATGATGTTTGTGCAAATGAAGTACTTGCATCATGCCACAAGTCCTTGTCAACAGAAACTGCTGAAATGCTTACCGGCGATATAACTAATGACGAAATTGAGAGAGTTGTCAGGAATCTACCAAACAACAGAAGTCCTGGAGAAGATGGAATTCCCTATGAATTTTATAAGACTTACTGGGATATAACTGGAACAGAGGTATGCGAAGTGATTAAGCAAAGCACAGATGTCAACGCAAGACAGTTGATTTTGGTAGAGGTATTATAGCTCTCATTCCCAAAAGAGATAAAGCGTAAAGTGTAAATGAATACAGACCTATCACATTACTGCCAGCAGATCAAAAAATAAGTGAAAAGGTCATAGCAAATAGACTCATAACAGCAATCGTGGAAGTCATTGGCTTCGGACAAACTTGTGCTAATCGAGATTTAAACATCACAGATGGATTAGGGCTCTTAAGGAATATTGTTATGTTATCGGATCAAATGTCCAGTACCAACAGAGCGCTGTTAAATCTTGATTTTGATAAAGCCTTTGATCGAATAAACCATGATTTCTTGTTTAAAACAATGTTTCATTTTGGTTTTCCTATTCAATTCATTGAGCTAAAAAAGCTATTTGTAGTCAACACGAAGTCTAAAGTAATGGTAAATGGCTTCTTTGGAAATTGCATCAACATAGGAAGATCAGTAAAGCAAGGGAGTCCTCTGGCCGTGATGCTATTCAGCTTAGCAATAGAGCCGTTTATAAGATCTGTAGAACGGAATGTGATGGGAGTAACAATAGCTGCACACAGGTTGTCAGTTATTGCCTACGCTGACGATGTAACTGTTATTATCAACAATGAACATGATATTGGGAACACAATTAAACTATTAAAATGTTATGAAAAAGCCTCCGGAGCAAAAATAAACAAAATGAAATCGAATCTTCTGCCACTTTCAGGCTCAGCTGCCTCGGTCACGAAATAATTGTTTGATACTTGCAATGAAATTAAAATATTAGGCATCTTTTTAAAAGCAAATATTCAGGAAATGATACAAAAAAATTGGTACCAAATTGTAAATAAAGTTATTGGAACATTACTGGCCTTTAAAGAACTAAAACTAAATTTAATACAAAAAATTTAAATCACTAAGATATTCGTTTTGGCACGGGTTTGGTATGTGGCACAGGTACTGCCATTACCAAACAAACACATGGCTATGATACGAATGTATGTCGGAGAATTCATTTGGGACAGATCTAAGTGGAGGGTAGCTCGGGAACAGTTATACTTGCCAAGATCAGAGGATGGACTTGGCCTGCAATCAGTTCTTCTAAAGTCAAATGCACTTTTTATTAGCAGAACAATAAAAACTTTAAATAGCAAATATCAGATCCTAAAATATGCATTTACAACTGCATGGAACACCAACAACAGTACTTATCGACAGTCACCGCTCTTTAAGAAAAGCCATAACACTCTCAAAGAAAGTTTCAAAAAAACTGAAAAAATCACGAAAGTAACGAAGAAAATAATATATCAGGCGCTTTCACTCAAGGTTCAAAAGAAACCAGCAATTGAAGCAAAAATTAACCTACACTGGAAAACTGTTTGGAAAAATATTAGCCTACCCGTTCTATCCACTGATCAAAAAGTAAACATATACAAACTGGTCAATTATTTATATCCTTATAAAAGGAAACTCTACGAACTGGGAATCAAAGAAAATGAGCGGTGTAATATTTGTAATCAGACTGATGTTAGAGACCATCTCTTCACATCCTGCACTGTCTCAAGATCCATATGGAAATGGGTGCGTGCAAAATTAAACAAAATATCCAGTGTGATTTCAAACTGTTCCCAACCGTCAAAACACAAGCTGTTGTCTGGATGATTACACATTTTGTAACTTACATAACAATGGAGCAGAATCACACACTCGAAAAATTTAAAAATACCCTCAGAATCGACAGATGGAGATTGAAAACTGGAAACTACATTGATAAATATTATGGCCCATGTTTGTATGCTCTCGTATAACATTACAGCACTACAAATATGGAGAACCATGAACTGTTTGATTAAATATGACGGAGACCAAGTAAAATGCAAAACTGTTTCGGAAATCGCGGCTTTGAAGCAAACTTCTACTAAAACCTCATTATAACATGGTAAAAGCTTTTGGCTGTATTCGCAGTTACGTTCTTCCTTTGTTAAGTTTTGGCGCGGTTATAATGGATGCAAGCTGAGTGAAGATCTCTGATTGTAAAAGAGACTCTTTGGCAGTAAGAAAGTATCTGTAGAGATGAATTTGACAGTTTTTCACTGTAAAATATGTAAAATGGTAAAAAGTAAAATTTAAAATAGTAAAAAAAAGTGACTGTAATAAGTGTATGTTCGTTGTGGTGTGCTGTGAATGAATGAAAATAATGACGGAAGTAATAGGGCCTGTCAATTTATGCCTTCTTTTCCGAAAGACACCAGATGGGCCATGAAGCCTAAAGACTTCATGCGGCGACGAATCACTATCAACACCGTCGTATACGCTATTCCATGCGCACTTCTGAGAGTTTTGCGTTTTATTGTACTATCTGATGCTTAGGAATTGTGCACCACCCACTCTCTTAACTTGCCACCAGGACTTGAAGCAATTAACTCCGTCTCATCACCGCACACCATCATCAACGGGGCGTGCATATCAGAAATATACTGGACGAACGTTTGATGACTTCCTTTCTACTTCTCAGCAGATGTGCTCACTTTTTATCTCTCGTATCCAGTGACTCATTCGATCATCTTACTCTCATCAAATCAACTGCTGGTTAAGTTGTCTGCAGGACTGCATCATTCATAGCGGCGAATAGTCTTCACAGGTGCTGGTCTTGTTTTGTAACTCTTTGCGTTCCGTATGATTGCAACTTTGGCGACGCCTACCTGCCGCTGACGATGCCGTCAGACTTCTCAGCAGGTGGCCTTAGATTTACGTACCGAAAATTGCATTGCTGAGATGGACTGATAGCAGATAGATTGGTAGACGTTGCTGCTTAATAAAAACGACAGAAGTGAAATAGTTAGGGCGTGCCATGGGGACAAAGACTGCGCCATCAGAAATAAGAGATCTCTAGTGCATGCCTCCATAGTTTTCCAAGCCAGCTCTGCTCTGGCACCGAGTTCGTTCTGATTTTAATCTCCCGCATTAGCTATGCGGGCGCAAAATAAACGGAGGCGAGCGTGGGCTCCCGGGAGCACAGTGGAGCGGGCAGGTTGCTGGGCAGGTCCGTGGAGTCGGTGGAGCGTGTGTCGCCACACCCGCCCGCTATCTGCACCGCGCGCGGCGCCCTCACGCGGAACCGTGCAGGGCGGTGGGCGCACCGGCTGACGTCACGCGGAGAACGCACTTCCCGTCACAAGTCATCGCGGGCGTGGTGCTCATCTCCGTATAATGAGGCTGCCGCTCGAGCCCACCCACAAGGAGGACGCGAAGCAGCGAACAACTTGATCGTGTGCAGCACAAGTATGAGTCATCGTACCGAATGTGATGGGAGACTTGGGTTTGAATCCCCGACCGACCATTCAGATGTTTCCCCAAATCAATGAAAGCAACTGCCGATATGGTTCCTTCAAAAGTCCATCGGCGACTTACTTCCTATTCCCTTCCTCCTCTCCTTTCCCGCCTGTAATGACCACGACGTCGACAAGGCGTAAAGCCTTTAAAAAATAATATTGTTTTTCTTCTTCTTATCATCTTTTCTCAATATTTTGAGGATGGTTGCATTTCCATCCCTTTGCTGACCCCAAGCATTTTATAACTTCTTCCAGATCGTACCAAGTACTAATGGGGGAAATGTTCCTATTAGTCTGTGAACCGAGTTACTTTGTTTAACGTCTCATACGTGTGTCTTTTTGTTTGTTGAATTGTAACAATCTCATACCCATTAAACATTTTATTATTATTACTTGGTTTTACCCGCGACTTCGTACCCGTGGATTTAGAAACTTTTTTGCTAGAATTAAATGTAAAAAACTAAAGTTACGAAAAAAAATCACGTAATCGGCATAATATGACGAGGAGATCATCATCATAACATTCTACCATCGAACATATCTCATGAATATAATCAATTTGCAAAAACAAAAAATTAAGGTGGAGGTGGCTTAACTGAGAGCAGCTAGACTTTCAGTTGTCCTTCTCTTCTTCCTTCAGCATGAGCAACAGCTTCTTGGGTTCTAATAACTTCAGGTGCTCATGCTCGGCTAGAGCTATGCCTTAGGTTTGATTTATACCTGCGAGGCATGTGAAAAAAAGAAGACAAAACATATCGATGCCAGAAACTTTTAAGTAGACACAAAATATTAGTAGTGTACAGCGCAAATCAACATCTATACTAAATAGTATATTTTGCCTGTAAGCTAAATTTAGTGAAACATCATACACTAACTGTTAGGGCGAGAAAAACGCCCTTAGCGACGGGTGTAACATTACAAACATACACACACATTCGTTTGTCTGTAATCATTTGGTTGGCTATAAAAATGTAATGACAAAAGATGTTTTTTATCTCGAAAAAAGTATCCTGCGATTTTTCTAAGATATATAGTATTTTCCTGTCAAATTCCATCAATATCGGAATGGCTACTTATTCGTCAGAGCTACTTTAAAATTTATAATATTATTAATGTTGATCGTACACAAACCGACTGTGATAAAAACAAAACCTGAGTGACCAATAAAGCATTAAAATGTAAACGCGTATGGTATTGTTGGTCGGGAGATCCCGAAGTATTGTTTGGCTGCCTTCGATTTGTCAAGCTTTCCGCCACGGAATTGGTGACCCCTTTGTATAGTTTAACGTGGAATCCGATCAACGGAACGTCCAGGAATCACTCATATGACCAAAAACAACTCTCAACAGTTCCTGACCCCACCGGGATTTGAACGAGGAACCAAATCCAAAACTTTGTAAAGCAAGCTCACTAACCACGGAGACACCGACCCGTTCCCTGACGTGGCATTACAGAGACTTACACACCCTATGCGTCTGTCTGTCACCAATCAATTAGTTTTGAAAATTCACGAGAAAATATATCATTTTTACGGAAAAACGTAATGTCCTTTCTGATGGCAAATAGTATTTCCCTGTCAAATTTCATTAATATCAGTTTGGCCGTTTGACCGTCAAAACGTAACAAAGAGAGAGACTTTCACATCTTTATATATAAAGATGAATGAATGTATGTTTGTTTGTTTGTTCTTCATATAAATCCACAGTTTTCATCTGATCTCCATGAAACTTTGCACATTTATCGTTTGAAACAAGGAGAAAAATACTGTCTACATTTGGTTGAAAAATTATCTGTATAAATAACACATGTTGTCTCATAACTTCGAAATACGGCGATAGACAGACACGTTGGATACGGACGTCTCCGTACCGTGTTTCCGTGTAGTGGACTGGCAGCTTAGTGGTTAAAGCGCTTTCCTACGGACGTCGTGCTCTCCGGTTCAAATCTCCGTGCAGGCTAAGATTTTTAAAAATTATTTTTCATCATAAGAGTCAGGCCTGGGCCATAGGTTATTCGGATTGAATGTTAAACTGTAGATATTAGAAAGTTAGGGGTGCAATGTGAGGCAAATCGTAGGTAGTCTTGCAATGTTGTAGGAGTACACTTTCTTCGTTATAATGATCCCTCAAGTGGTGTTCGCAGTCAATGTGTGAGTGTGAACCACAGTAATTCTTCATACAAATCCACAGTTTTCATCCGATCTCGATGAAACTTTTGCACATTTATCCTTTGAAACAAGGAAAAAATTACTGTCTACATTTGGTTGAAAAATTATCTGTATAAATAACACATGTTGTCTCATAACTTCGAAATACGGCGAAAGACAGACGCGTTGTATATGGTCACCTCCGTACCATGTTTCTGTATAGTGGACTGGCTGCTTAGTGATTAAAGTGCTTGCTTACAAACGTGGTGGTCTCCGGTTCAAATCTCCCTGGAGGCTAAGACTTTTAAAAAATTTTTTTCATCGTAAGAGTTAGGCCTGAGCCGTAGGTTATTCGGACTGAATGTTAAACTGTAGATATTAGAAAGTTAGGGGTGCAATGCGAGACAAATCGTAGGTAGTCTTGCAATGTTGTAGGTGTACACTTTTTTACGTTATAATGATCCCTCAGGCGTTGTTCGCGGTCAGTGTGTCAGTGTGAACCAAAGTAATATTATTATAAATACGGAAGTAAGTCTCCGTCTTTTGTTACGTTTTGACGACGAAATGCCTATATCGTCGTGATGGAATTTTATAAGGAAATCTGTATGAAGGGCACAGGATATTTTTTTCCAGTATGATTAATAGTTGTAGACACGAAATTTTGAGACCTTATCGAATGGTGACAGAAATTGATTCTCTTCAAGAGACAGGTTCGACGGTACAGTGATATAGTGTTAGCTTTCCTGTCATATTATTCCGACTCGATATTGTTTGGGACCAATCCTTCGTTACCAACAACTTTCTATATTCTATATTGGCAAAAAAATTCTTAATCCACGCGTACGAAGTCGCGGGTACGAGCTAGTTTATAATAATTAGTATAGGTTATTACATTATTTTGCTTTTATTAATTATAACTGTTATGATTAGCTGTATCAACATTTGAAAATTGATTTGTATTTTGTAGGGTTTCCACAAACTGTAGTTTGTGTAGTTTTTGGATAACGTGAGCCTATTATTGTTAGCTGGTGTAGTAAGAATCTTTGGCCTTGGCAAAAACAGCTGAACGGGCGGTTATTGTGTGTTTGGCGCCTGAATTGTAAACATTACAAGGTGCCAGATAAATTTTTATTGTATTTAACGTGATATCCTATCATCTGAAATATTTAGGATCCAGTCGAATGTCATCACTGGCGTGTGAAAGTTAATTTGATGGAACTGTGTTGAATAAATTCAGTAGAATTTTGTTCGGAACCGCGTCATTCATGTCTACAATTATTAAGAATATTCTCATGTTGTTTAGTGTTATAAGTAATCAAATATACTTAATTTAAACAATCCGAGCTGACTGCTTCTTGCATGTGTTAATGATAGTATCATCTTCATGTCAAAAAAGAAAAAAAAACAAAAACAAAAAACACAATTAGTGTGGAAATGTTAATATTTGGCATGATTCTTCGACGGCTGTCTTGGTAATTGTTGGCAGCTAATTATCCATGCTAATTGAGAGGAAGATTCATAAAATGTATACTTTATACACCGGGACTGTTACGGCATTCGCCATAATGGCTGTGGAAACCCCAGTCAGGAAAACCGGTACGAGGGTGCCTAGGCTTTTGCCCCGTACGTTGTACCTCATTAATCCAATGTGCCGCGCCTCAGCTCACTTAGATAATCTGGCGGGGTGCGGGAGGATGTACGGTAGTGTATTGCCACACTAAATCGAAATATATTTACTTGAAGCTGGAAGCGTGGCCTGCATGGAGAGACATCTATCAAAATGGGACAATAGGCTAACGGTCAACGCGTTTCGGCCCGGTAGGAACGCAACTTGCCGCTAAGGTGACGCGGTGGGGAGGATACAGTGGATTGCGAGCTGTGTGGTGGGTGCGTGGCCAGCCTGCAGATGTGCGGCGACCAACTCCGGTGCGGTCTGTACTTGCTCTCGTGTTCGATGTCGTTATCCGAATTGACGTGGGTCTCCGGCAAGCAGAAAATCGAACCATCGCGTCGGATGAGTGCGGCGCCTCTGCTAAACGGTAACCCCGCCGATATGATGGTTAGTACAAATCATTATCGTATTTATCAACCCAATGACGCCCTAGGAAAAATCTCATTGTCCCGCTAAGCTTAATCAATAGATTTATAGAAAACCGAGAGAACTGATGTAAAATTGATTTCAAGATGTTTGTTGAATTGTGTCATACTATTTTTAATAATATTTGACGAAGAATTTTGTAATAAACGTATGATAATGTCAAACGTAGGTTCAAATTAATGTGCAAAGCAACATCCCGATTCCTTAAATCAGCAATTTCAGTCATTAATAAATATTTTTATTGATAATTTCTGCAAACAAATATTATTTTAATTCTTAACAAGAGGAACACGCCTCAGTGTACATAACCAGAAGTGTCTTTCGTATTGCTGTAGTGTTTTTAGACCATTCTGGTTACCATTTGAAATGATAACAACTGAGCTTAAGGATGCCCATAACACACCAAACATAAATGTATCAATGTAATTGTTACCATTCCTCTGTTCTTTCTCGGTTTATGTTCTTGGGTGTTAATTTAAATCCATAATCATGTCAAGACTCAACAAAATGTTCTAAGGACTAGTCAGGGCAGTTTGTGTTTCTGTAACATTATTGGTTGCAGGTGAGCTGTACCTGTATCCTAGGTGACACTATAATTTAAGTATCCTATTAGGCGGGGGAAGTTGTGTTTCTATCTCTCTGCGAAACGTGTTTGTGTGCGCTAATGTATTTTTGTTTTTCTAATGTGTAGTTTACGAGGTTGAGTAGCAGGTACTATCCTGATTCGTCAGGTAATAAAATCGTACAACACGCCACGCTATTCAAATTTAACACTTCTTCTTCAGAGAACTAGTCTGCATACATACTGGTTACACATGAATGATTCACTTCTGATACAAGTGGAAACATCTTTTCCTATGATATCACAAGACGGAAAATTAAACTTGTTATTGACATCCCACTAGCAGCTAGTTGCTTTTTCTTCCAAGAGTAACAAACAAGCACCGAGCGTGGTGGGTGAACGGTTAACGTTCTGGTCTCGCATTCGGGAGGACGCGGGTTCGAATCCCCGTCCGGGCATCCAGATTTTGGTTTTCCATGGTTTCCCAAAATCATTCCAGGCGAATGCCGGGATGCTTTCTTCAAAAAAAAAAAGCCATGGTCGAATTCCATCCCGTTCCTTGTACCCAGTCCCATCCTGCCTCTAATGACCTCGACGTCGACGAGGTGTAAACCCTAAATAAAATAAAAAAAACCAACAAATAAGTAGAATCTCAGAATAAGCTCATGTGGAAAACATGTGAACCTTTCCCTATACTTAGCTTTCCTACTTGTTTACCCACCCCGGAAGAGTGCGCTTCAGATGAATTAATTTCTAAGCTTTTATGATGCTGAAATTCTGAAATACTACCAAAATTTTTAATTGATACGAGTTTTGCGGTCTGTCAATGAAAGTTCGGCTTTGTGTTTATTTGTATTTATCTCTCATCAACGTTGAGTTAATTTAGTAATCGTATTAACGTAGCGGTCAACCGGGAAGGAATTAAACCATGGGTTTATGAAAGGAATCATTACTTCATTCCCATGGAGTGATTCCAGAAAGCGAAGCCAAAGCATTAGTGCTCACTCACCATGCTCTCATAAACGTTTCCTCTATGAATCTTCCACGACAACAGTAAGGAATTATAGATTTTATTTATTATTTGTATCACTATAATAAGGGTCAATGACTGGAATCAGTCATAGCCGCGTTGGAATTTAGTGATACAGGTATTCTTCTTTCATCTAACATTGGAGGAAGTAAAGGTTGTAGAGAAAAGCAGTATTAATGTATTGTGCAGAACGAAAGAACTTTTCATTTTCTGCTGTACGAGGTATAAATGGATGAAAGGAGAGGCATGTGAAATCGAATACATCTTCCTAAGCTATTTTACTGTGAATTTCCACAAATCAAGATATTTATCAAACGTCATCTCCAGCATTAGGATAAATCAGTCTCCTGGCCGGAGGAGTTGGTGCTAGTGTCTTGTCAGGCCAGCTACGTATTAAGCAGGGCTGGTCCACTGTGACCCGTGACCTTTCACATTCAGAACCCGTCTTCGCTCGGCAGGTGGTTGCGTGACCTCTACCGTTGGATCTGGATCTGCCACTCTACCGGTGTCGTATGACTCCTCGCTCAACAACTGACCCGCAGGGGAAAGCTTTTAACCACTGCTGACCCAAGGATAATTCCGAAGTATCATTTATTTTTATGATATTCATGTAGTGGAAACGATACCAGCTATGAATTTGAGTCTCTTTAGAATCCTATTTATGATTCCAAATCCAAAGGGAACATTGACCCTATTACTGATGCTCCACCGTGTGTCCAGCTTTCACAGGCCTTGAAAGTTCGAAAGTTAAAATTTTCTCCTATCATATGTTTCATTCACCTTACACCAAATATTGTATTTAAAATATCGTAAAATTATATTTTGGTGAGTTTTCCTGAACTTAAAGGCGGTCGAAAAAATTCAACAGCATGTATTGAAAACCCTTTTTTCTAATCTCTTCTTAATATTTCCAAAACAGGTGTCTCATCTACACAAACCCTGACAAAGACTAACAGTCTGTTGTGTTACTTTATTCTGTATTAACTGTTTTTACATGAAAATACTGCTTTTCTTCTACAGTCATGAGTACTGTTTTATTTCTTTGTGGCATTAGAGTGAAAATTAATCTAGAGAATTCAACAAAAACGAACACCGCAACAGTTTTTTTCCCATTACGTTAGAATAATTGTAATGTCTCTCTTGACAAGAAAAACTCCAAGAAGCATGATTCAAATTGAAACAATATTCTTAATCCTCGCGCGAATATACATTTCCAGATACGGTTACAGTTCAGTAGAAATAAATACTAAATGCTTTACCCTTGTTAGAAAATACTGAATTAGTTATTAGAGACTAAGTCAGCAGCTTACAACAAGAATCGAATTGAATGTATTAAAATTCTTCATCGCCTCAATATAGTTTGTTCTTTACAGTTCGTGTAGTTCGATGTCACCAAAATGTTATTAATACACCACAGAATTAATTAATTCTTTCAAAGGATCAGAAACGATATCCTTCATGTCTCAAATACGAGAAGCATCGTTGAATTTGGATAAAATGATTTCAATAAAGTACAGCAAATCCAAATGAGACATGTTGATCCGGAAATTCAACCCGTATTACAATGCTGAAGTTTTTGTACTTTCAGAGCACTTTAAATGTACTGGCAGCACCAGAGAAGTATTTATCATACCTAATGTTTTTTTTTTTTTTTTTTTTTTAACAGTTTAACGTCCCTTTTTAACAACGTGGTCTTTAGAGACGGGAAAGGATGGGGGCAAGGAATTGGAAGGAATTCGGCCATGGCCTTTTGAAGGAAGCATCCCGGCATTCACCTGGAGTGATTTGGGGAAACCATGGAAAACCCAAATCTGGATGCCCGGACGGGGATTCGAACCGCCATCCTCCCGAATGCGAGGCCAGAACGCTATCCGTTACACCACCACGCTCGGTATCATACCTAATACCATACCAAAACAAAGTAATTCGTTGGTGCAATGTCGCGAGAACGTATATCCTATGGATAGTATCGGTAACGAATCGTAAGCGTGTGTCGATATTTTTTCTGAAGATGCTCAAAATTAGTAGTAAATTAAAGCTTTTATGTTCCTAGTTTCAGTAATCACATAGATACGCTGCAACAAATAGAATATGCTTTCTCAAAGACTGCTTTTTGAAAGCACCGACGAACTTCCGTGATGGTTGTAATGACTTGTGAGGAAACTATCGCAGAGGCTGTAGATCAAGTAATTTCCATCCGAACCGATCATCTTTCGTTAAAACATTCTTTGAACAGATTTTAAACTCTGTCTAAAACGTTGAACGCTAGAAAAACTGGGCATTTTAAAACACACTATTATGACTACTGGATTATTCCGCACTATTCTGAAGAGTTGAACAGCGTACTTGGCAAAAACATTAATTTTTTTAAAGAAATACGACGAATTTATGATTATTAGAAAGAAACTTGATTCATTTGTTGCTAATCAGATCTATTCCCTAAAAACAGTATCTTACCACAGCTTGATTATGGTTTTCTGTTTCTACGAAAAAGAACTCTCTGACTTACCAACGTACTAGTGCATAAAAGTCATCTCTGAACAAAACTAGAATTCAAAACTGATGCCATATCCCAAACAAACAAAAACAAACAAGCGTCTTTAGCTCAGCTGTTACTGCCAAGGCCAAAGATTCTTACCACACTAGCTAACGATAATAAGCTTACGTAATTTCCTTTCGAATGGCAAATAGCATATCCCTATCAAAATTCATCAATATCAGCTAAGTCGTTTACCCGTGAAAACGTAACAACTAGAGTTACTTTCGCATTTATAATATTAGTATAGATTATTACATTATTTTGCTTTTATTAATTATAAGTGTTAT
Organism: Vandiemenella viatica; assembly: GCA_031002005.1. Classification (NCBI taxonomy): domain Eukaryota; kingdom Metazoa; phylum Arthropoda; class Insecta; order Orthoptera; family Morabidae; genus Vandiemenella; species Vandiemenella viatica. The sequence continues at coordinate 77,765,515 of JARYHS010009186.1, read as the reverse complement.
GAATAACTGTATCAACCAGAGCCTTTGAAAGAGTAAACCCGGCATTCGTCTGGAATTATTTAGGGAAACCATAAGGTAGAAACCTGGATGGCGGGAAGGGGATTCAAACCTTCCCGAATTCGAGGCCAGAGCCTTACCGATCACCCACAACGCTCAGTCCGATGCCTAATGCTACAATGTTGTGATTCTTCTTGATGTTTTTGTGATTCAAATAACTTTGATCAATAGCAGCGTATATGCGCAATATTTAAATCCTATTTGCAACTGCGTATTCACGAAAGCAGCTTTCATAACTACAAGCCCGCTGTCCCAGATCCCCGTAAATCCTTCCACTAGAGGCACAATAAGCGCCGACGTACGAGCACGGACAATGGTGCGCGCAGACAAGGAGACCTGCCCACTGTTCCGTTAGTCGTCGTGTGTTACAGCTGACCCAGTAAAAGACAATATCCCCCACAGACACGACCTCCCTCGGTCGCTCCACTTGTAATACTTCACTTGAGCTGACAGCTCGGTGAGGATCTGGAACCTGTCGAGTGTCTTTCCGGTCATTAATCATCGCATCAGCACTTGCTAACTGTTCAGACACGGGTTGATGACCTACCCCGCCAGATAGCACAATCATAGCCAGCATACAAATCGCTCTATGCCGTACCAGAAGGAAAACACCTGTCTCTAAACAACAACGATCAACTTCTTCGAATTAATTTATAGGAAATACAGTACGTCCATTTTTTTATTTTTTTATGTATTCGTTGGTTTAATTCATCATCGTTTTAATGACTGGATAAATGTGGCTTTCATTTCTCTTCACCCTTACAAATTTCCACTTTAACTAGGACTGAGATTTTCTTTAGCGTGTCAATGTTTCGTCTCTGCAGTACTGTATACTTGGCATTAAGGAGTACTCGTTTGGTCAGATTACGGTTTCCTATGGCTTCCCGAAATCACTTTAGGCGAATTCTCGACCGAGAGTTGTGGGTGAACGGTTAACGTTCTGGCCTCGCATTCGGGAGGACGCGGGTTCGAAGCCCTGTACGGGCATCCCGATTTGGGTTTTCCATGGTTTCCACAAATCACTACAGGCGAATGCCGGGATGCTTCCTTCAAAAATACCATGGCCGAATTCCCTCCAGTTCCTTGTACGCAGTCCCATCCCGCCTCTAATGACCTTAGCCGTCGACGAGGCGTAAAGCAATAAGAACAATAAGGCGAATTCCCGGATGGTTCCATCAAAATTCCATGGCCGAAATCTTCCCATTTCTTCTCCCCTGTCCTCTCTCACCTTTAATAACCTATGGAACGTAAAGATGGAAGAAAAGACAAATCGAGAATGGTAGATGAACGATTAACGTTCTGACCTAACATTCTGGATGACGCCGGTTCGAATCCCCATCCGGACATCGAGATTTGGGTTTTCCATGGTTTCCCCAAATCACTCCAGGCAAATGTCCGTATGCTTTCTTCAAAAGGCCATGGCCGAATTCCTTCCCGTTCCTTGTCCCCAGCCCCATTCCGCCTCCAATGACCTCGACGTCAACGAGGCGTAAAGCCATTACTAAAAAAAAAAAAAACCTTGTATTTCATATCCGCGACATATTCAATTAAATGACAACAGTCTTCCTAAGTTATAAGTGCCCTATAGGGAGAAGAAATTTTACTTTTCACTGCAACATATACCTATCCTATAGTGGCTGTAGTATCACTCTTGAGTAGCCAGTTAAAAAAAAAAAAATGATTTGAAGATTGAAGGTTTCTTACGACATTTTGAACAGATAAAAAATCTCTATCTTTCGAGACGTCCTAGGTTTCCAACATTTTTGGGTTCAGCTGGAATCTAGAGAATTTTTCAAAAACTTGAGCTGTTTGTTATATTTTAAAAAATTATTATCGCATCGATCTGTATCTCCTGAAGAAACAAATTTGAGTTTTCACAGACGAATGCAACATTTGCAAGAATTTGTGTTTAAATTTATTTAATTTTCTGTTGTCAACAATTTTAACTGCTGCTCCTATATCTTCGGCCCAAATCCATCCTATTCCCATCTCCAATCTATAACTTATACACACCGAACATTCTATTGACACGCTGGTATCTTCCATTGACAACCAAACCTAGTTCATTACGGTTGTTACTGAACATGATTACTTGGACTTCCGAAAAAGTTATAGTTACAATTTTATAAAACTATATTCTGGGAGGTAGCAAAGGGAAAGATTTTTTTTCTTGCTTTACCGTATGAGGAATCGTTATTCAGAGTTCTTCAAGACAGAACCATTATTTTTTTTTTTTTCACAGAAAATAAAGACGTGAATTGCAGTAACTATCAGTTTTATACTACTTTGTCACTAAGTCTGTTTCATTTACTGTCTTATCTAGGAACCCGAAACTTGTCTCCAGTACCAACCATCAAGTAACTAAACATCAAATATTAAAAGTATTTAACTAAAATAAAATTTATTAATATTCCGTTTCATATACAGTATAAACTATCTAAACATTATACGAAGCTCGAAAACGGGTTAGACAAGAAAAGATGACTGATGATCTGCATTGCCAAAGCTCGTCTTGAGGGGAAGACCGCCCAGGTAGGCTCCGAAATAATCTTTTCACTTTGTTGTTCTTTGTACTTTTCTGTTCATTGTACTTTTCTGTCCTTTTTTTCTTGAATTTGTGGGTCGATAAAGTTATTTTTATAGGTTTTGTGATTCTTCCTTAAGATAACATCCACCGCTTTACAATTAGTGAATGTGCTCTTATCGCTTTGCTTTCCATCTTAATGCATATTATGTACTAACTGTAATAAATCTGATTGGAATTAACGAATGTACTAGCAGCGAAAACGAAAATGCCATTCGATAGGCAATCTGAGAGCTGGATAGCTTAGTCTCCTACCGAACTCGAAAATATCTGAAACATTGGATTTTACAACAAGCAACATCACTTGTAGAAATTTCAGGGTAATCTTACGGAAGTTCCGCAACCCTTTGAATATCTTTTCTGGAATTTTTACGTGACCATACAATTGCACGTTGCCAGTATGACATAAATTTATCCATTTTAGTGTGCAAATTATTTTCAGTTTTTTTTTAAAAGTTTTTTCAAGGTTCAAGTACCTCAAGTTTAATTTCTGAGGTCTTCTTGGGTATGCTTCAAATGTTTGTAGTACGCTTATTATCAAAAATTTTGTGAAGCATTCGAAAAAACAAATTAATATTTTGGTGAATTTTCGAAAAATGTGTATATGTGATGCTATCAATAGCAAATACTACTAAAATAAAATTTACGTAGAGGCAAATAAAACAAATTCTGAAGCGAGAATTGAACTTAAGGATCCGAGTCTTACTGAAATTCACCTTAAACTGCCTGGCTATTAGTATTAGGATGAACTATACGAGCTGTCATATAGGCTAACATACGTCCTATTTTTCGTTCTTGGATGCTGATTTCTGTTCTAAAGATCTCTCTACTTGTTAAAAGCGTCTTCAGCGGTTTTTTTCTGTTGAAAGTGTATAAATGTCTCTACTTTTTTTTGGTACTACATTGGACTCATTAAATTCCAGTGTAAATGATCTTAACAGAAAAATATATGTGAATTAGTTGCAATATCGTCTTGGTTTCTACGAACAAGATACATCTACTTTTTTCGTATTACAGCAATTGCGGAGTCACTTAAGGTTTTTTAGGGAATTTTTATTGTTGTGTTTTGTACATTGGTGGGCTACACGCTATATACAAAAATCATATTTCCAACAAGTTATACACAAATTCACAGAAACAAACAAGACGTTACTTATCTAGAGAGAATGCTTAATGGCATGCGACGTCACGGGCGTCGTTGTCCCGCACCAGGTTGCGAAGGAACGCTTTGGTGGGCTTATAACACTTTAAATTTTGCATGAAAGAAGCAGTTTCATAAAAAAAAGTACCAGATGAATAACGAGCATAATAAACAATTTCCTAAAATTAGTAATCTTCAGGACGATTTAACCAAAAATAATACATTGAACCGTGCCTAAAAATGAAACAAAGAAAAAACCAGTTTTTAAGGTTTTAGGACCTAAGTTAATGATCACATTGGGAGATAAACGAATTTTACTAGTATTTTCCCCTAACGGTTCCTTCTGCATGATTTGAAAAATTGTATTGACTCACAGGGACCTCAGAGCATGATCAATGGACATATGGGGTCATTGTATGTAGTAGACAACGATGGTAGAACACCGATATGAAAGTTCATTGTATAAGTTCAATATCATATACTAGTGTAATCTGGAAGACTCTCTGCACCAAATAATAATTGCTGATGCTACTGGCAATCTGCAAGTCGTAGGATCCCCTAATATCTGATATTCTTCAATGTTTACGAACAATTACGAAACAAAATCTGTGATCATGTAAGCCGATACGCCAGACCCGAGACTTGAACCCTGACCCGTTGTTAAAGTACCACAAAATGATTATTCTTCCAGGCGAGCATCATTTTAATCACATTAAATTCGATTACTTATGACACTTCATTTCATCCAGAGATTCCTTTCCGAGAAGTATTACACGCCAGAAATTAATTCGTTACTTCTCGTGAAGCCGTCGCTTCCAAGGAATTTTTAATAAAACGTATCAGTGAGGGATCTGACCTTACAATTTCGTAACTCGCTCGATGGATTCCAGTTCCGGACATTCAAGAAGTTCTCCACGGCTGTCTGCGGGCTCAGTCGACGAAACTGCACACTCACCAGCTATAAATCATGGCCCCAACGAGACAGCTTATCAAAGCTAGGATCGTATAGCGCTCGTCGTTTCCTTAAGAATAGATCGGCAAGTCGCGATGTCGTAATGGGAACAGCCATTCTCTTCCAGTGACTCCCAGCTAAGGATTGCAATCCCGCAGTGTTTTTAGTCCCGCGGGATCCGCGCGGGATTTGCGCCAATCCCGCGGGATCCGTGCGGGATTCGTACAAACAGTTTTTTAACGCATATATTTAAAACATAGTTACTTAAAACGTTAATAAATTGAATAATAATTAAATTAATAAATAATTTTAATGTTAAATGATAAAAATTAACAGTTAACAATATTTTGATTGGCAAAATTAAATTAAAACTTTTTAGCGTGTTTTAAGTGTATTTCGAGGTTTTACATTTTTGTTTTTTAATCTAAATCAATTTTTAAATAAATAATAAAAATGGAAAATATTGAGTCTTAAGTAATATTATGTGCCTTACAATACATCATATAAGTTTAAAAATATGATTTGCTTAATGGCCAAGTTACCAGAGTTTTCTTTTTTTTTATTCTAAATAAACGTTCCGTAACACCGAGAAAAGCATTCCATTTCACAAAGTGAAGCGAATATACTCTGTAAAGTGTAGACTTGGCTCAGAACAAGATCTCATAACTTTTTGCTACTGCAGAAGCACGAGACTTGGCCTTTTTTTGCGTGATACATTATTATATCTCCTGATTCTTTGATTGATATTACACTTGATTCAATGTTATTAAAAGAAACTACTCACCAACACGTAAACTGTCAAGTATTTCAGATTTACTTATGTGGCGTAGCGACGTTTTTAGAGTGGAAATTATTATTTCTTAGTAAGAAAGGAGACTTTCTCGGCGAATGATTGCAGTGAAGTCCTCATAGGTTGTACCTCCGGATTTCATTCCAAACACACGAAATTACACACGTGAGGAAGACGGCGTAGGCAGCCGTCGAAGTATGGTGTTCCTACAACACAATTCGTCGATATACCCGTGAATATTTCATTATAACTTTTTTTACCTTTAGTCGAAATAATAACAAGAGGGATTAATCGAAAGCCTGAGCGGCACATGTAAGCAGGTGGCTTTCGTCAAAGAAACGCACCGAGGCAGCGGTCAAAACAACAATAAGTCAAACGATATACAATTTCCTTTTGATAGCTGCTAAATAAATAGGTACGCGATCGTTAGAATTACGATAACATTAGTTTCATATCAACGAATAATCAAATTTTCAGCCCCAAATTAGGAAATTGTCGTAATTACTTTATCTGCAAATACAGAAGATGGGAATAATGAAACCGTGAATAAAAAGCTGTAACCGTGTAGTTCAGATAACGTGTGCGACACTTAAAAAATAATTATATAGTTATAAAACCGTAATAAATACGCACCATATCTCAAATTACAGAATTGTGTACTCGAAACAAACGTAAGTTTTGATGAATACGTAAAAGTGTATTTATTTACTTATGAATGACGAAGGTTGACAAAAACAAACGCTTGTTCACATGAGTCAAATGCCAACTGGAAGGGTACAGGCAAACAGTGCAAAATATCCGACAGAGACCGAGTGGGGCAGCGAGTCACGCAGACTGACACGCGTTTCCGCCGAATTTTGCGGATTACGGATCCGCTTAATTTTGTGCGGGATCCGCCAGACTGTCTAATGATGCGGGATCCCGCGGGATTGCGGGATCCCGCTTTGCTGGATTGCAATCCCTACTCCCAGCATTCTAAGGGGAAATCGGTCCTTAAACTAGAGCTCCTTGTGCAGCATTTGTAATGAACCATCCGATTTTCCAGATTATCTTTGTTTATTTACTTTCCTTTTCACATTTCTTTGGAGACATCCAGTTAAAGTATTGGTGTATTTGAATCTAAAAAATTTCATAGTGCAAAGTTAACTTCGTCTGACTAAATCGCAGACGTCCTGCTTTGCGTAATGGATGATTGATTTGTTATTCTTTTTCATTAACCGTACACTTTCAATGAAGTGATAATCGGTTATTCATTTCTTAATCATCTCGCTTGTAATGTGGAACATTTTTGAAGAGTTGTAAGTTAATACTTGAGGAGCAATCGTAGTGCGTGGCCAGTTAAAGTAATAATTTACTAAGAAAATTATGAAAGTGGAAACTAGTGAATTTAAAAGTGAGGGGTAATATAGATACACAATTCTGTACTAGAATGAGTTATCGATTTCATTAAAAAAAATACACCCACATCGGTCGATTTTGGCAAAAAGTAACCATCAATAAATCGTAACATTAATCGAAGGACTTCAATTGTGAACCCAAACGAAGAGACAATCTCCTCGCACATCAATTTGTCTCAGAATCTTGTGAAATGCTGGCGGAACTACATTCCTTTTCGTCGTATAGTTCCTGATATCTAAGCAGAAGTGTGAATCTTAGGTTGGCTTTCTCATTAAAACTAGAAGAAGAGGGAATACTATTAATAGGTGAAAATTTTATTATTAACAGATCCGTGATTTTTAATTGAATATGTCTGCAGTGATTTTACATAATACGTACGCTACGTGATGCTGAGAATATAAAATGTATAAAACTTATAATACTGATTGCAAGGACGATATTTCAAGGCTCAATGTGGCTGGACTTATTAAAAAGATTTTTATTTATCGTATGGTAACAAAAATTACATCACATCTACACTGGTGTCCAAAATTAAAGGAACAAACCACTATTTCTCTGTCCTGCGTCTAATTCACTATATAATCATACAAACTGTCAACAAATGTGCGTACAATCGTGTTCTGCATTTCTGGCATTTCGGTCATTGTACAACCATGCCAAAGATGTCATCAGGGCACCCATCAAACGCGGGATAGCCCCACATCCAAAATCTTCACAGACGGTGCAGTATGGCACAGAGAAGACGCCTACCAGACTCTCTGCGGTGGAGAGCCTAAGAAAGAATGGAAGCCGACAGGCTCAAACTGATGAGGCCTGATGGCTTAATGTGAATAGTTCTGTTGTTTCTCGGATGTGATGACAGTTTACAGAGACTGAAACTGTATCCCGAAGACCACGGCAGGGCCGACCAGGTGTGACATCAGAAAAAGAAGACCGTTATTTGGCAGTAAGGACACGATGGTACTACCTGTAACATGACGCGCTGTCGCCACGTTACAAGGTGCATTTTTTATTATATATGTCATAATGTTAGAGTAATTTACATAAACCTTGGGCGACCACCTAAATAGATTTTTGTTGTAATTTTATAAAGTACGAAAGATTCCAAGTGAGGACTGTAATGAAATGGTGAACATACAGTGTATCTTGCTAAAGCGAATATTAAACAGTTATTGAGCTGCGTAGGCTTGAAGCTAATCGCGGTCTTCCCGAACCATGGCGACCGGACGTCGTGGATCTGGGGTTTTGCCGGACCACACATTCTGCTCCCTGATGTTGGATGGTCAACAGGGTCACTCACCTGGCGGGAAATGCCTGCCGCCCGACACCCGAATGAGCTCTCACCACGGCGAACTTAGCCGAATATGTCCGACCTCTGTGATATGAGCTGGGCGAATCAGATATCGAGGATATCACGTGACATTAGGTGCCGACCTGAAGATCCAATCCAAATGAGCGTATAACTTAAAATCCTGGGAATTTCTGTTATATGTGAGCTTCGAGACTACAAGGGGAGGAGCGAGAAGTTTTCCTCGTGGACCGAAGAGCGAGGAGCTGGAGATTCTACCTGCGATTCTAGTCGAGTCTAGTCTGAGATGGACTTGGAAAGTTGGCTTCTCTCGCCAATTACCTTTGTACGATTTCTGGCTGCCAGCTTGCCTTGCTGGAGCAGGCTTATCACGGCGACACCGCCAGTAATGCGATGATGCGCATTAACAGACGTGTCTGTAGCCGCCGTGTGAGATAATCTCACATACCGTGGGTACATTCCGGTCACCGCAGACATCAGACGCAGAACTACAATGGTAACTTATTACGACCAAACCATCTGATTGTGCATTCCGTGAAACAGAACCCTTAAACGACTTTGAGAGGATAGATCCATGTTCTCACTTTGTAATTGTAAAAACCTCTGAGCTAGCGGCATAATTTGCCAGAACTAGTTATTTTCGAATGATATGTTGTTCATTCGTGGCGCCCATGATTTTATTTTTAACTGTAAAGTCACAGTATTATGATACCTTTGTCTGATGTCGTCATAACTTGTATTTTTCATTGTTTCCAACTGTCATTATTTCTTGCATTTTGATTCTGAGATATATTTAAAAGTAAATATACAATTGTTTGCTTGCTCATGACGGCTAATTGTACCTCTGAGCGTTGCTTTTATGATTTTTCCAATTTGTGTTAATGTTAACGGTAAATTCGCTCAGACTTGTAATCGCCAATGATAAGAAAATAAATGTCATATTGTGACAATTTTTCCTAAATTCCAACTAACGTCGAGATTCTTGCAAAATTAATAAATATTCACTCCTTCATAAAAATTAAAATTAAAAATTCACAATTATTAATCATAAAGGTATGAAAGATAATTGTAACGTAGTTTGCCCACCAAGGCACCCACTACATACCTTAGTACTGCCCGCAACTGACATCTGACTTCGCAGCATCCATTTGGATAGTTGTATCGAGGCAAACAGTATACAGAAGATTTCGGCAGAGTGGTCTTTACTGTCAGAGATATACTGTAGGTGTACCCCTGACGCGTATTAACAGAATGGAACGACCAAAGTGGAGTCGTCAATATGAAAACTGGATGGTCGAACAGTGAACGAATGTTCTTTTCACAGACGAGTCCCGATTTGGTCAGGAGAGTAATTCTCGACGAATTCGCATCTGGAGTGAACGTGGAACACGATTTCGGGGCATTGTTGAAAGAAACCGATATCTAGGAGGATCCCTAATGGCGTGGGTGGGGATTATATTGATGACTCGAACACCTCTTCAAGAAATTGTACGGGTGAATCGGCAAAGTTGAACTGCTGACAGGTATCGTGACCAGATCTTGGGATCTCATGTGCCGTTGTTGCGAGGAGTTGTGCGCCCAGACTTTGTATTGATGGACGATAATGCTCGACCTCATAGAAGACGGGTGTTTGATGTTTTCTTGGAAACGGAAAATTGCACGCATTGTTTGGTCTGTTCGCTCTTCCGATTTGAATCCCATAGAGCATGTGTGGGATGCACTAGAGATACGAGTTGCATCACGCCAGCACCCACCAACTACTCTCCAAGACTGCAGGAAAAATGGCCGTTATTGCCTCAACATGAGATTTATGACATCATCCACAGTATGCACCGACGTTGTCAGGGCTGTATTGCAGCCAGAGGTGGTCACACTCCATACTAAGCACATTAACCAGTTTCGGAAGGTGTGCGCAAATATGTCAAGTTGTGAAAAAATGAAAAACATTTTTGTCTAGCTTTATGCATTTTACAGTTGTTTACGTTCTGTATTCTTTACATTGTTTTTAATTTACTATACTTGTTTATACTGTTTTGTGGCAAATTAAACGCAACCTTGCAAAATTTTCGCTTGTTGCTTTAATTTTGGGTAGCAGTGTATTTCGATGTGATGTACGTTATTAGATCAATTTTCATTGACTGTTTGGTGACCAATGTGCTAGTTAATTTAGGGTTACCCCAGGGTGCACCATGTGTTGGTGAAATAACTCCCCACTTAAAAAAAAAAAAAAAAAAAAAAAAAAAAAAAAAAAAAAAAAAAACACACACACCCATACAAAAAACTCGAAAAACAAGGGCATGAAAATTCCGCGCATCTGTAGGTTTCTTTCTCATCAGTGTAACCATCTTGTATCATATATCTGGTGATCTCTAAACGGTACGAAGAAAGGTTTTGAGGATAACTAGTAGAAAGTAATTTTAAATATTAGATCCCCTGTGTTCAATTAATCGAGACAAATTGTTAGGAATTAAACGTGGTTGTTTATTTTCATGACACTACGATCAGAGACACTCACAGGAGTGGTTTTATATGCGGAGACAGTGTCAAAGAATTCTTGTACAGAAGGTGAGATCCTTTTAGAAGCTTAGAACATTGTTAGACGATACCAGGAAATTTTGTTCCGTATAAGTTGCTGACGTGTTAATCTCCCACGTTAGCAGGGATTACAAGCCCTGTAAGAGAATATGATACCCCAGCCTGTCAATGCCATAGCGTGAACGCATCGCAGAAGATTAGACCGCTCGATAAAAATCTGATAGTACTGGTGCCTCAAGTCTATACCTCCTACCTCTAATCAGTTTATTTAGATTTTAATAAGCAGCGGAATTTTAAATTGTATTTGATAATTATACCAGCAGTCTCATTCCTATTGCTGGATTATTTTAACTAAGGCAGTTTGAACAACTCGGTATTCCTAAGCTAGATACTAGTTTTTAATCATAAGGAGCAATGCATAACGAGCTGACATAGAATTAGGTCACTAGAAATGAACTAAGAGTCCGGTATTCGAAAATTATGCGCTGTTAACAAAACAATGGTTTTACCGTCAAATAACATGAAAAGGAGACTTGAAGTTATGGAGTTAGCGATGACATAGGAATATTACAATGTTGTTTGCAGGCCATGTTTCCGCAGTTGCTTAGTTAATTACCAGTTTTCTTTCAACTGGTAACATATAGGAATATGTTTCCTAATATGTAGCATAATGCTAATAAGGAACAGTAGTGATTCTCATAACGCGGAAAATACATTAGTGTTTTAACCTTGACGACAAGCAGTGAAATTCTTTGAGAGTTACTAGGAAGAGCCGCTTATGGTACCGCAAAGAAATTTATATCCCCACTGAATCAGACAACAGGTGTTTGCATACAAGCAGGATCCACAAGGCAAGGTCACCTCTGACCACGCCCTCTGCGTATGACAAAGTGTCTACTGATTGTCAATGACAACACAATCACAAATAGAGTGGTACGTCTTCTTATGAATACGAACTTTGACTTTCCTACAATGCGTTTATCTTTGTCCTGTAATATTACTTGATTGGATTTTTATATTGCCAGTAATTTAAATTCACGTTGACAATATTAGCATCGTAAATAATACCTCATGCAAATGAGCCTATAGTGGAAATAGAAGTGAAGTTTCTACGTCTGTATTTCATAGTTTACCTAGCATGGAAGGTTAAATGTATTTTTCTGTATATCAGCAACAAAGTATTCCTCTACCTTGTCAATCTTGGATCAATGGAGACCTTCTGTACGAGTAATTCAGTTTCAAAACTTCGCACTTACTCTGTTGTTACGCAAGCTGTAAATTTTCGTATCATTTCTTGGGTAGAATCTTCCCACCACGGGTCTCTTGTATATGGGTAGGTAAATGAGTGTTTCGTAAATTTTTCCATCTTGTACATGAGGAGAAACAGTGTAGAAGTCTACTTTATTATTATTATTATTAAGTTGCTTTACGTCTCGTTAACATTCCTATATTATCCTTTTATTTTACTTAAAACTTTATGCCTCGTCAACGTCGAGGTCATTAGAGACATAATGGGACTGGGTACAAGGAACGGTAACGAAATCGGCCACGGCCTTTTGAAGGAAGTATCCCGACATTCGCCTGGAGTGATTTTTGGGAAACCATGGAAAACCCAAATCTAGATGTTTGGACAGGGATTTGAACACGCGTCTTCCCGAATGCGATGCCAGAACATTACCACTCACCCACCACGTTCGGTCTATGTTGGTCTGTTCAGGATTAATCTCATAACAGACACTATGGGACCACCAACTTCAATATCCCCATCCAACCAACGATTTGCTCTTGCAGTGTCGTATGCTTTTTTACTCATGCGCAATGTGAAGAGGTCGCAACGGACAGAAAACATCTGCATGAGAGCTGGTAATCATCTCAAGAAAGATCTTTGTTTGTGTTGGATACCAATTGGCTTATGGACCAGCACCTTTGCTTGGTCTGCGGAAACGAACATTGAAAACCTAGCTCAACTGCGATAAGCTTGAATAGGGGGGAGGGGGGGGGGATTTCTCCATACAAGGTAGTTTAGTGGAGAGAGTGGACCAGTTAATTCATTCATAATTCTGCCATTCTATCTTTCAATGGTATACTATTATTGTTAGACAGTTTGCTTCCAGTGAAATGGATGCTGAAAACTTAAGGTTGTAAAAATGAAATCTTGCCACTATAAGAGAATTGCTAAATTATTGAAGTCCGGGGGACCATCAATGAAGATATCCTAACCACTTTAAGTCAGTGAACTTCACGCAACACGAAGACACGGTTACCGATAAAGTCCAGTGTTTATCAATTGGCATTTGCCCAGTGTTTCCAAGTACATTAAACCTGTGTGGACTTCAATTGGGTTTTATGCTCTGCGAATAATCGGGTCGTAACAATGTAACAGTTTCGTTTATATAAAATAAAGTTAGTTATCCTCAAACTGATTTCTATTTTTATTACTTAAAAAAGTCTTATGTTTAAAGAAAACTTTTCGGGCCTCTAGCCGCATCAAATTCGCATCGTCTGGCTAGAAGCTAGTGAAGCCGCGAAAGTGTACATAGTTATCTAGTTAGTTTATGTGTTTTGTAATCGAAACATGTGGTATACGGTCACCCATTTCTTTGCAATAACAATTCATAATAATTAAGATTTTAGCATTTTATGTGAATTATACTATATAAAACGTGTTGCATAAAACCCAAGCACATACACCAGAGGCCAAGGACAGAGCGTGTAACATTACCCGGTTTGGTACGCAATCTGGTGGTTTGTAAATGTGCATCATGACACTTCATACTCCACTGCCATAGTACCAAATCACGAAAATGTATTTACTGCCAAAATTTCAACCAGTTAAACCATTATCGATTCCCTGAAACTATTTCAGTGGCTTAGCAAGCTCGGTCATGTGGCTGACTTTAAGTCAGGCGCTTAACGACCGCCAAAAACATGTCCTCGATCACTTTAGACGTATTTCTAATTTTCTTTATCTCTTGTTGCCACCCTCGGTAGCTTAAGGCCTAAAGTACTTACTCCGCGTGCCGAAGATCACCGGTTCGAGTCCGCCGCGGGCATGGGTGTTTTAGTGTTGTGCCTGAATGCATGTCATGTTGGAAAATGCATACATATAGAAACTGAAAGCACTGGATCATACGTAATCACTGTTGAATTGGCTATTATGTCCTCAGGTGCCCCCCCCCCTCCCCCAAAAATAACTGTTGTAACATCGCACAGTAATCTTTCTAAAGTTATAATATGCAACAATTTATTAGCTCTGAAAGCTTATCAACAATTAAAATAGAGAGTTTCCTAAAATTGTACTCAACGTTAGCAGTAATTCATTTTATTTCCAGAAATCTTCTTCTAATGATGGCGTAACCGAGTTCGGGTGTATGCGCTTGGCATGGCCCTGAAATTCCAAGGAAAGATGAACTAGGGTGATTTCCCATTGCCTTCCCCAATTTCCATCAATAATTTCTTGTAATTCCTGAAATTTATCTCTCCTCAAGTTCATCAGTTCTTCCATCAACGGAATATTGTTTTTTATTGTTTATCTGCAGAGAAAACTTAATCTTTTCAAAATGTTGCGTTCATAATTTCATACTCTTCCTAATCAGCTGTCTGTACTGCCACAAACTTGGCGTTGATGCAACAGGTATCGATGTCTCACGTTAATCTGATATGTATTTTCTATGAGCAGCAGTTTATTACCGTAGGAAGCCTTACATTTTGATTTACGATCTTAAAGTTTGATCACTATCCGCAATACAAATAAGTTCCACAAAAATCTCAGTTTCGTTCAATTGTGTGAATGTTTAATGATAACTTGTAGGCGTGTTATTTAACTTACAAATACATTCCATTCAACTGTTTGTACGCATACGTGTAGGCCTGTAACGTATGCGGCATATATTGTACCAACACTCATATCACAGACAGTAGGAACATAAATTCACAGACCAGCGCCTTTGAAATACGCTCGTAATGTATACATGCATCGCAAACCTTCGTACTAACAATAAGACAGGCTTATTACTCTAATAAGAAGCTTATTACTCCAAGCGCAATAAACTTGTCTTGGCAGTACACTCCAAGATCATTCAAATTGCTTTTAAAATTTTAACGTAGCTTTGTAATTGGAGAAACATTCCTATAATTCATATTCAATTTAACTGCTCATCAAATGCTCGAGCAAAAACTGGCCAGTTTTGCATGAAATGTAGGATGTAAGCAACTGGTTTTTATAGTTTATGAAATCTATATCCCAATAACTAGGTGCTTACCAGGTGACGACTTGGGCCATTTCCTCAATTGGAAATCAATTACTTTGTAAAAGAATTAATAATGCACCAATGCATTTGAATATTGTTTCTTTTATTTTTCACTCCATTTGTAACTAACAAAAGTACAAATGGCAACACAGATTTCGCTGAAGATAGTCAAAAAACGAAGTAAAACACGTACCATTAAAATAAGTTCAATAGCATTTGTGTAGTATTAATTTTTATACGAACTGTAATCTATCTCCCACCAATAGTTTGCAGTCATTGATAACAATTTTAAAAAAATTGCTGAAGGAGAAACTATGAAAATTAGGAAAGGTATTAACCATAAAAAAAACACGCGAGCGTTGTAACAAAGCACTGCTACAGTAATTGAAAAAATTAAATTCTTAGTATTAAATCAAGTAAGCATCAATAAAATCTCTTTGGAATAAGTTGAAAGGAAAGCCACTATCTCGTCTCTTAAAAATATCAAACCTCCAAGTTTTTATGATAAGCTTGTAAATGGTCACAAATATGAAGAACCTGATTTTCAAAATTCCTGTGAAGTTTTTAAAATAGCTGGTTGCTTAGTTTACTAATGATTTCCTGAATCCTACTGGATATAGAAGACTGAAATGTAGTGGCTGTTCAATATATAGAAACATAGTTATAAAAAAAGCAGTTGTAATCACTGAAGTTGTGCTCAATATCATATAAATTATTACATAATGGAGTAACTAATATTGACAGGTGTACATTAGCATGGTCCGTTGGTTCATTTGGTTGCAGCATGGTGATGGTGTCCGGCGCTAACACGGGTTTAACTGTTCCGAATCGTGGTGGTGGAAGAAATTTTCATCATCAGGCATAGCAGAAGAAGCGGTGGTAACTAATTCCTAAGCACCAGAAAACGAACCTCTACGCAGTGTGTTCCGACTAAGGGCCTAAGCCACTATAGACGGTGATTAATACGTTCGACGGGGACGTTAAGCCTGGCTACCAACAGGTGTCTTTCGGAAGAGTGGGCCTGAATTGACCGGGACCGGTTATCACTCTTTCTTCATCTCTCATTTCATATAACACTCATACTATCACAGTCATCCACACCTACAATAACACATACAAACACACACTGGGAAAGGCAGCTGGAAACCATCCCAGTTTATCTGCCGAAGAGAGTTCGCACGAAGAGGAATATTCTTCAAGGCAACCACATACTCCCGGAATCGGGCATGACATCATAAGAAGACATACAACTTTTAAATGAGTACGTACTTGGGATGCATATTAATTAAGTTTCAGTCAATTATTATTACTTATATCATTCTTACAAAATATTCGCAGTGTGAATACCGGAAACAGATGATAATTTGAAAATTCCAAACATATTCATCGGTGAAGTTCACTGTATTACGGCCTAAAATGTCGTAAATTTTCTGTCTTGTCTTTCATACTGGAGTATAAACATTAATTCTAAAATGTTTCCATACGTTTAATATGGACAGAATAGCAACGAATACAGTAATATTACTGGAAGAAATGGAAATATTATGGAAGCATCAATGTCTATGGTGCATGTTTCTCTCAAAACGGGAACATCAAACGGCATTAATATTTAAGAATTACGGTATGAAGCAGTAAGCTCAGTTGTTGAAGGATCCTTTTACATTTAAGTTCTATTGCTTGGGTGATATAGTCATCGTTACGAAAAATACATGAGAACTTTTGAATTTTCAATCTTACTACAAATGCTGGACGCCTTACCATAACATTGTCGATTTGTCACGAAAAACAATACAAGTGAAGAAAAAACAACAGAGAGAAAAAAATTTCAGGAAAAGGGTTACGAAAGGAAGGATTTCAAGGCGAGAAGAAAAATAAATCAGGATCGAATTGATCCGAAGAGAGAAAAAAAGATACATGGTGAATATGAAGAAGTTCTGGAGGAAGAACAGGTAATGACTAAGAACGAAGCAATGAAATCAGTTCGTGGATCTTAGAAGACCCTAACGGGAAAAGAAGAAATATAGAATACAGTAAACATATTTACTTTATCAGAACTGGAGCGTGTGTCAGTGTGTAAACGCGCAAGAAGCGAAACTTCTATTTTTTTATCTATGTATTTTTCCTGCGTATTTTTTTTTATATGGATGAACATTGATAGTATATTGCATTTGTACATTGAACAGAAACTATCTCTAAGTTATTCTCGTAAACAAATTAAAATTATTAAAAATTTAAAGCACACATTGCTAGATTATAGAGATTGTAACTGACCTTAGTCTGCATTTTGTACATTGCTGGTTTTATATCCGATAAGATCATCTACAAAATTATATGATAATTGTTTTTACAATTAATTTTCATCGATAACTAGCTTCTAAGCCAGTCAAAAATAACGGCTTAAACCCAGATTTCTGGCTCATAACCTAATATTTTTTTAGAAGCATACATAATACATTCCCTCTGTTATAGGATGAATGTTAATCTTTTTGTATGCTCTCATCGCAAGCGATATTTCTTTTCTTGCAATAGTAGCTATAACAGAGGTCAGAGAATATAATGAAACTATCTACATCGAACTAATATAAATAAACAAAATGTAGCTAATAAACAAAAAGGCAACTAAAAATACTGGTGCATTTCGCACCGTGTAATAACAGCGACTGCTCAGGATGTAAATATACTATACTGTCTAACGTAATCACGTGTTTTTCAGCAACTAATACAGCAATTTAAGCTTTAACTTTTAACTGCGCATGGCCCTAAGGGGGTGTCCATTAATTACGTGAGCTGAGATAGGGGGGGGGGGTGTTACCAGCGAAATCTCACCAAGGGGGGAGGGGGGAGGAGGGAAGGGGGAGAATCTAACGTCAACTTTTTATTTCAGATTTTTGCCCTTCAAACAACAGTAGAGCTAAAAAAAGTCTCGAAAATCACGTGGTCGATCTCACATTAGGGGAAGGGGGGGAGGGGTCAGATTTACGCAAAAACACCACACGTAATTAATGGACGCCCCCTAAAGTTGCGGTGCATGCGCACCTGAGGCGTAACACGTAACGCTAACAAATTTCCCCTACGGCACCCATAGAAGTTTCACTTCAAAAATACTGTATACAAGTTTTTGGTCTGCACTGCACTTGAGCCACTGTGCTTCGGTCCCAGCGTAGCGCGTGGGCGGTGTCTTGCAGAAGGAAGGACCAAGCCACCTGCCGCAGCAATAACAGCGACCCGGGACCCCGCTGCGAGTTTGCTCAGTGTCCGGTTTCCTCTTCATTATGTCTGCTGCTCCCTTACCTGCCCGAGGCGCTGGGCGCTGCTCCATTGTGCACCAGAAAGGACCTGCGCCCCACCACCTTCCTCCGGGCGCTCAGGTTTTTTCGCAAAATATGTTCTCTGTGTGTGGGAGTTCGAGGAATGTCTCGAACAGAACACAGGCCGATTATGTGACGGTACACCTTTGTTACTGGGGAATGCCTGGAAAAAAAAAAATGTGTGGCTAGAATGATCGTTTACTGGCGGCTCGGCATGCCTTGAGCTATGTTAGTAGCGTGGGAGAACAGTATTGTGTCCTAACTATGGTTTCTTCATCTTGTTTACACAAATTTTTCCAAACTATTCTTGTACATCTAGTAGAAAGATAATAATCAGATAGCACACTACCAGATATAACACAAAATAGGCAACAAGTAACGATGAACAGAAATTCATATTTGGCAATCAACTACCACAGGAAAAACATGCTGACAATTCAAGAAAATTTCCATGTACAATAAGCACTAAGGGAAAACGTGATCAACTAATACATCCATCTTACAAACCAGACATTATTCACTTTCTAATTTTATTTTATTTTTTACTTGTGGATTTACGCCTCGTGGAAGTCGAGGTATTAGACTAGGCAGGATGAGACAGGTTACATGGAACGGAAAGGAATTCGGCCATGACCTTCTTGAAGGAATCATCCCAACATGAGTGAATTGGGGAAACCAGGGAGAAACCCAAATCTGGATGCCCAGACGGGGATTCGAACCGGCAAATATTATTCAGGTCTCTCGCACTCAGACACATCGCAATAACAAAAATACAACTCAAATGCATGAAACAGAACAAATCAGCTTGTTAATACATTTTCTATAAACAGTTGGCATCTTTGAAAATCAGATATAAACAATAATATACCCGCTTTTACAGGTTTAAAATAGTAAAGTGCGTAAGCATGTTTTATATACCGAAAATGCCCAGTGAGTTTAGGAAGCAGGAAA
Source organism: Vandiemenella viatica (assembly GCA_031002005.1). Lineage (NCBI taxonomy): Eukaryota > Metazoa > Arthropoda > Insecta > Orthoptera > Morabidae > Vandiemenella > Vandiemenella viatica. The sequence goes on along the minus strand of JARYHS010009186.1, from coordinate 77,746,240 downwards.
ACAAGAATGATATGGAGCAGTTCTCAACTGTATATTTAATATACAGGGTGTTACAAAAAAGGTACGGCCAAACTTTCAGGAAACATTCCTCACACACAAACAAAGAAAATATGTTATATGGACATGTGTCCGGAAACGCTTACTTTCCATGTTAGAGCTCATTTCAGTGATACAATACGCCATTCTCCAGGGCTGCATCAGCGCATCAGGGATTCCATACGACGGAGGGTGGATGCATGTATCCTCGCTAACGGAGGACATTTTGAACATTTCCTGTAACAAAGTGTTTGAAGTCACGCTGGTACGTTCTGTTGCTGTGTGTTTCCATTCCATGTTTAATGTGATTTGAAGAGAAGTAATAAAATGAGCTCTAACATGGAAAGTAAGCGTTTCCGGACACATGTCCACATAACATATTTTCTTTGTTTGTGTGTGAGGAATGTTTCCTGAAAGTTTGGCCGTACCTTTTTGTAACACCCTGTATAAAAACTGTATGTAAAGTAAAAAAAGGCTATAACTAACCTTTATCAACAGGTTAATACTATTAATTACAAAACATATTATTCTAAATATCAAAACTTATACATAATTTGTTTTAGGGCACCGATGATGGTATAATAAACCGAAACGCATACGCCAAACGAAGTTTTATTTTGTAGCTGCAATAGACGGATTAAAACCCATTATTAGTAACAATAGTTTTGTATTTAAGATTTACTAGGTGCTACATGTGAAATTTTTATTTTGATGTTTACAAATCTCTTTTTGTACAAATTGGTCACAGATGCCAGGGAAGAGGATGCAAAAACACAACATAATACGTCTTTTTTATTCGACTAAATCCATTGATAAAGTATGTCTTATACATTTATACAACAGAAATAGAGAAGAATTTAGAAGTTGATGTAATTGGATCGATAGGTTCGAAAAAATACGAAGGGGAAAATATTAAGCATTAGATAAATGTACTACAGAAAGTTTTTGTCGATCAAAAAGTAAACAAACACGTAACGAACCAGCGCATACTAAGCAACATAGCATATTTTCTGTTTAAACGACACATAATGAAGACACTTTGGATTATTTTACGGCAAAAACAAAACGGAACTACAATTTGTAACAAATATAGGTAAAATCGACACAACATTATATTAATCTAAGTTCTTTGCCCATACTGTGTTCGAATGATTAATTAGGATGATTTCATTGAAGGCATTTAAGCCAACCTTCATCTCTGATACAGCTTGCAGTAATTACACTACAAGCAGTGGCCCCCAATACCCAGCAGGACAACCGTGTTAGATTAAGCGGCTACGATAGGAACGGATAGCGCAGCCTATATGAAACCCTGCCAGCAGATCATAAGATTACTTACTCTTAACAACGCGAGAACATCAATCGTTCCTCATTTTTGCTGAACATGTATCTTCCGTCTGCTGTGAGCCATTGTAACGATGGCATTAATCTGTCAAGGTCGACAACTAAGCTGTATTCAAGTCATTCTACGTGAGACATTTTGCAGATCACTGTAGTGGGACTATCTTTTTCTGAATCATTTTACGATAAACTCAACTCGGAACTTTATTATAAATACAGGGCAGTACCTATTACTTTCACGGACTGCTCAGTTGGAGCTGATTAATGATCAATATCTATCTCCGAAAACATTAGGGAGTCTAAAATTTTTTGCACTAATCCTGTTAAAGATCTTAAAAAATCACAAAAACCAAATATTTAGGCCTACAAATACATATTTAATATATTCTTCTCCATTAATGTTAACAAAAACATAAAGAATGTTAAATCGTGAATAGCGGATAAGGAGAAATAGCTTAGAATTTATATAGCTATGTTTCTTACGTTACATTTGTGGTTGCTATAGATTACATTTCACATAGGGCGATATTTTAAAGGTCTCTGCGAAGAAAAATATTTATCAATTTAAAGAAGAACAGGATTTTGGACAAATTAAGCGAAGATAATAATAATACTGCTTTTACCTTTTTTGAAAATCTGAACTAAATAGTGTAACATTTCAGTTAAATGAATTTTTTAACAATTAATTATTATTTCAGCTTTAAAAACTTTAATATTCCTCAGTCAGAGTTCTACATGGTTATTAATACAAATATAAGTTGAATCCGGAGTTTGAGGAACACATAATATTATTGTTTAGATTACTTATTATGTTTATTAAATAAGGACATATACTGTAGGACATGCTGCGATGATTAATGCAGCATGAATTTTAGTTGATTACGTGCCAGTTGAGTGATTCTCAGATAATTGGCTTTTTAGTTTCAAGGAACGACGTGTTCCATTACCCAGCTACTACCTTGCCCAAACATTCGCAGCATCGAATAAAGTCTTAATGAAAATAAATTTGCTGTAGATCTCGCGTAACATAGTTATCTCAGGAGAGAGATGGTCCTAAAATTTTCTTGACTTTCCACATTTCTCACCGTGCCATTAACATATGCGTAGGTATATAACAAAGGGTAGGAACTTTCGAAGATGGTGGTACATGTGTCATAAGTACAAGTTCGTGTAGGTGTTTTTTTTTTTTTTCTTTTTGGTTACATCCACGTTCACAACAACGCGACATAAAACAAGAATAATTTTTTAAACATGACATATTTTGCGCAGGATAGTTTCAAAAATCGTTCTCACTCTGTCCTACACAACCATAACAATTGTAATGTCTGTTTTTATAGATCAATATTTTACTATCACGCAGACCTATTACGATTTAAAAAAAAATATGTTTTCCGAAATAATCTCGGAAAATAAATTCTCATATCACGTACTTCCGATTTTGATATCAAAGACACAGTATTGCAAATTACGACTTTTTGTTTCCCCTCTAAAAACTAAGTGAGCCATGGGTATAAACATTATTTTTACTGTTTTAAACGGGATACTTAGCGCAGAAGTACATAGAACTCGGAAACGGGAAATTTACAGACTACTTTTACCATCATTCAGGATGTATCAATCATTCTGTTTTGTAGTATAATTATGTAATTATAACAGATACTATGTACAATGCAGGCAAAACGCTACATCACTGAGAATCACAGTACATTACTGATCATTTTACAAGTGACGAAAGCTCTTGTTATCTCCTATCTTCCCCTTCAATATCGCCTGGCACTGTATGTAAGTTTAAACCTGTTCATTTTGCACTTGAATCAGGTAAGTATCTTCTATCTGCTATTGGTATTTTTCACGAAATACTGTATACCTTAGGCGTCCCGGCAGAAGTTACTCTCAAAACAACAGACGTCGCACACACACATTCATCTTCTAGTTTCGTTTAGCTTATTGATAGGTCACGTGATAAAGTTTATCATTCGTGCCTTTATCTATTTTCTAATCTTTTAGCCTTACAATAAATGATAATTATGGATTGTGTGAACATCAAACAACTATTGGATTATTATAAATTAGGATCTGGTATCCAAAATCTCAAAAATAAACTCCTTATTATTTTACCTAGCTTAACTTAGCGAAAGAATCGTAATTCCTCTACTTTTGTATAAATTTTAATGAAATTTCAGAATAAGATGTCCTTTACTGACCGCAAGATGGATCCGAATACATATTCTGAAAATAATTGTGGAGCACCTCGCTAAATAAAAGTACGGATTACAATATCTTTCCATGCAATGGGTCGATTTTGGTATAATCGAGAAGGTATTCAAAACTGCGATCAATATTTTTAGGGGTGTAATTAGGGGTATGCCAGAGTCACTAAAAGCTGTGAAACTCCAGGATACACAAGCTAAGAATTACTTGGAAATTTTATAAGAATATTAAGCTAAAACCTCTCGGCATATCTTCCGAAATGTCTAGCCAAGCTTCTGCTGCCAGTATGGTTTATTGACTTATCTAAAATGGACCTTTACCTTTGAGCCCAAGGTATCAACACGGCAGGAGGCTGCGAGGAATTCGTTAGTCAGCGGGTGGTCCAAACCTCTCTGGCTCGGGGTGTGTAAACCCGAGTTCTTTAAAGTTTAAAGCGCCCCTGGGGATTCGGCGCAATCTTTGTGAATGGACCAGTGGCCCGTGCGCAAGGTCACGGTGGGTGAGGGCGGAGGGGAGGGGGTGCGGAATGTCACAGGTGCCTTTGCTACCTGGCGCTGCCCTACACAATGAAGAGTCCTTGAGAGGTCCTGTCACGATCCATGAAACCACATACTGTGCTGTGGGTAAAAAATTCGTTAATTCATTAAGTTGGTTGTAAGGTAATGTTGACTATCCTCGATTCCGATCAATTATCTAAAATTTTGTAAGGATTGTTCTACTTTAAATTACTTTAAATCCAGACGGAAAGAGTTTTTAATTCAGAACCTATCTTACTCTGCGAAAGAATTTTCTTATTGGAATTTTGTAACTGAGATTGATTGAGAAATTATTATATATTTGTTGTGTGGAAGGTTAAAGTGACAAAGTTGTCCTTAATTAGTAAAATGAGGTATGGTTTTCCTTTCTATTGAAATCGTTAACAAAAATTACATTGCAGATTTCACATATATACAGTAGCTACAGTAACATGCGACAATACGTATTTAGGGGGCATCCACAAATTACGTGAGGTGTTTTTCCGGATTTCTGGACCCCCCTCCCCCCCCCCTGGTGAGATTTCTTGAGATCTGGCCTGACCCACCCCCCGCGCCCCTCTGGTGAGATCTGGTCCGTGAGAACCCCCCCTAGAAATCGCCCTGGAAACTTTTGTAGACCTTCTTTTTTAGGTCACACCCTAACTTTTTTGACGAAATACCCTCCTAAAATCGACTTTGGCGCAAATTGTAGACCTTTTTTTTGACTCTACTGTCCCCAAATTTTTCGAAAAATCTCACGTGAGATTTCCGTAGACCTCCCCCCCCCTCCCCCCTGGTGAGATCTGGTGAGATTTCGCCGGAACCCGCCCCCCCTATTTCACCTCACGTAATTAATGGATGTCCCCTTACAAACTACAGTGGAAATTTGTTTTACTAATGGGCTTTTAAGTAATAAAACAGTCATCAGTTGTTGGTAATATTATTGATGTTGTTAACAAGGGTACGTGTTACATTCAAAGACCGAAAACACTGATTAAGTGAAAAAAACGACCACAATGCGTTCTTTAAAACGGCCACACCACTTTATTCGCGTTATGACATTTACAAGAAACAGGCAAAATGTGTTGTGGCCAACTCAAAAAGGCCCCCTTTTTTTCTTTTTTTCTTTTTTTTTTGCTGGAACCTTGTAACGGACGGATAAGAACAACCATATATATTTAAATGCACCCTGGAGCGATTCGTGAACACAAATAGTTAGATATTGATAAGCATTAACACGCTGTGGCCGTTTTCAAGAAACCAGAAAGCCGTTTGGTCTTTTTTTCACTCAGTGAACGTTTTAGGTCTTTGAGCGTAACATATGTACTGTTTCCCATACGTATGAACTAAGATGGGATAGTATTCATTTACAAATTACAGTGGATATTTATTAAACTAATGCGTTTTTAAGTAACTAACCATTCATTAGTTGCTGGTAATATTACTGATATTATTAATGATTGTATGCACTGCTGCACACACATTCCCTAGACTGTTCTCACATGGAATCATAATGAACAGATCTATCTACCTATCTAATTATCGTCGTGATACTCTTCTTTCCTGAAATAAAATATGGAAGGAATTTCGGGGATTGGTTGTCGGACTTCAAAAAGAGAACCACTTAATTTTTTGTTGCACGCAATAATTCAATGATATTCACATACAAAAATTAAAAGAAGACTTATTCGATTTAAAGCTAATCTTGGTACTCAACCCGAAGGTTAATCTGACCCTCCCGAAGAAGATATACGTTACCTGGTATTGGAGGTAAGTTGACCTGTTCCTTTGGTGTCGTGACAATCGCGCACAGTGACAATCGCGCACAGCGACAATCGCGCACAGTTTAAAGGTCGGGCCACACTCTCCCCTCTCTCCCGTGTACGGAACGCAGTATTGACAAATAATCATCCCACTAAAGCTTTGCCAGAGGTGAACGTCAATTTTAGGGCCTGTAATAATTACATACAACGGAGCCCGGGACTTTGACCGAGGACCTTCAGTGCCCAAATTATGCGCGGTAACACTGTGAGTCACCAGGCCGAATATACAGGAAATGGAAAATAAATATTTAAACACAATAAAACAAACGTACTCTTTTTCTCTACAATTTACTGTTGCTATCGTAAAACAGAAATCTAATCTCAGATTTTTCTGCTTACGGGGAGCATTTCAAGAAAATCTGATGAACCTGGAAGTGAGGTTGAAGAGAAGAAAGACACTTTTGTAAGTCAATCAGTAACATTTGGTTGTAAAGGACCAGAAATTTCCGCAAACTACCTATCGCTTCTCCATGTTCACCAGCCCGACACCGTCAAAAAGTAAAAGTAAGTAAAGTGTTTAAAATCAGCCAAGAAGCTTCGTCATAATAAATATTTACAACTTATTTACATTTATTAAAAATAATGAAATTATTCAAATAAGCCAGAGAGACTCGTCATAATTGATTATTATTTACAGTAGACCTACATTTATTCAAGCTTCTGCATGTAGGACAACGCCTTTAGACACGATCTGATGTTGCCACTCTTTTCATATCTGTCAACAGTTTTTACAATTGTTTCGTTCAACTTCTGGTATGTGGTTTTTCTTCTCTTTCCCTGAAGAATCAATTCAGATCACATATACATGAGACCTGAAGACTCGGCTTCCCTCTTCAAACAAAGTAACACGTCTCTAAGCTTCGAGTTTTGTCTGCCAAGTACATTGTTAATCCTATTATTCCATCCTTCAACAGCATTAGTCGTGTGATGACTTACCTAACTCGGTAATCCTACCGGACAAACTAGACCACAGTTTAAAGTGGAATCCAGAATCTGAAGCTCTCAGGCGTACTTCAGATTATGCAGCAAGTTGTGCCAGAAGTGGAGGAGGGAAAATCCTCACCGAGACAGGGATTCGAATCGTAAACCTTTCGATATGCAGTCCGACGCCTTAACCACTGAGCCACGCGCCGTTTTGATGAATTTATTAAAACCATATTACTAACCAACAACCAAGACTACATATTTAAACACTCTACAGAAATTAAGAAAATTATACTTAGTAAGAAAAGAAGTAAGAAAATTATACGAGTAAGTAAGAAAATTATACTTAACTTGATCTTTTGATCCTCTGGATCATGATTATCGGTTACGAAATTAAAACAATTAAGTTTTGGCTACATTTAATTTTCGAGTTTGTTATTCATAGTAGTGACTTACATGTTCGGATTCTTCATATTTATCTGCATTGAAGACGCTCACAGCACTTATTTCGAACCACCCGATCAAGGTTTTGGATTTGAAACAGGGATCATGTGTACATAGGAGAAGTACGTTAAAGGGATGGTGACAGTCACATTAAAAAAAAAAAATCGGTATAGCCTATACCATTGAGTCTAATGGTCTTATGGCTAACATATGATGTGATCATTAAAGGTGAGATAATACAGTGGCTATGGAACGGGAATTTAATAAAATATGGCGTGAATTAAAGAACAATTTCAGCTACTGTCTTAATACTGGGTTTATCAAACAAAATTGAAGTAGGTTATTTGTGATTATTTCCGTTGTTTAATCACGTACAGTAACAATAAATTATTTGTATCAAAAGTCTTCAGTTCAACATACTCCTCGAGGAAGTTTAGATTGTGGATGCAAAATTTATCAGTCCGTAACAGAAAAACTGTTCAACAGTATGTGGAAATTGTGTAGTTTCTGTCATACGCAGGACCTCTTTATGTCTTGTATTATAGCTTATTTAGCAGTACAGACACGAACTCATTTTCAAGGAGGCGGTCATGATCAATATATGACTCCCAAATAAACGTGTCAAATTTGGTCTAGTCAAAGATAAAACAGTAAAAATATTATCTCACACGAAACGGAAAGTGATTGGAAGCGGGAAATATTGCGCTTTGACCACTTTCATTTATAAGCATCAGTTTTTTAAAAGGAATGATGCTTCATACTTTATGGTGATCGTATACTATACTTAGGTATATAGCTAAAAATCCGAAATTTCATTTTGATTCAATGTTCTTTGTGTTTTTGTTTCATGGTTAAAGAAATAAAAAAGATTTTTAAAATAGTAATGTTTCAGCTAGCGGGTAAATCATTAAAAGCCGTCTGCAGAAGTAACGATTACCGCAAACCGGAATATGAGGTAGGGAAATAATGAAATTCAAATATCATCATATCTACCCCAGTCACTGTTAAATAAACCTAAGTTTTTTGGCATTGAAACGCTCTTTAATTTCTTTGTGTTGGCCGCATGGTGTCGCACTTTAATGCTGTATCATTTACTTTAGGAAACGTTTATATCCGAAGTTATTCTTACATAAGATTCTTCATAAGCTGCTTGAAGTCTATAAATTTAACGAAACGAAATTCAAAAGCTACTTTAATTAATATCTACTGATTTGATTCTCAATAATCTGTTGCGTTGAGACATATAAAAGCTTGACATCATTTTCTATCACTACACACAAGGAATGGGCATAATGCGCAGATTTTAAAGGTTGCAAGTTATTTACCATAAAACAAATTACCAAATTACATTTGTTTTTATGAATGCAAACAGCTGTTCAATATATTGGGCACCACCGAATAGTAATTCTGAACCTTTAGTTATTTTGTTATATGGATACAGGAGATTTTAGCTAGGAGTCGCTATGGAACAATTGAAAACTGTGCAAATATTCGTCGATAAGACAACGACCAGATTTACAGTTCTGCAGTTGGCGGCGATCACAACACTCTGATTCTACGCCTCGCCTTTTGGCTCTGCTATTAGTTAAACTGCACTTAAATCAGTATTCGATTTGAGCTCTGTTCCAATAAGCTTTATTCGCTATTACAAATATTAACAGACAACTCATACCTGAAGGATTCTGCAGAGCAGGAACCAAGTAAGCAGCAGAAAACGTGAACTTGTCTTTTGCGTGATCAAAGTTGAAGTCCAACCTTCCCACTTCTGCAAGACTGAAATTGATATTACCAACATCACGGGTGGAAAGCACAAAGAATGAAGTCCGAGACGAAAGTGTCTTCGTCCTCTAGTGAGCTCTTGTTTTTCTCCCTCTCTGATGTCATCGCGAATCCAAAAGAGAATAGACCATCTCTTGTCGTACATTCGTCGCAAAACAAGAAAATGTACGTACGTAAATATTAGTATTGATCATTTACAACAAATTCTTGGATTGATGTACGCAGCCCATTAACGCAGGTTTATTTCTGTTTGATTGGTTGGATCCTGGCCCTACTTCACGTCGTAACGTCATACAGTCCAAATAAAGAGACGTTCTTTTTTTTGACGTCAAGTGTTCTGTATATCAGTCAGATAGCTTGTCACTTGCTAACCGACAAGTGTCTTCTACCTGCGCTATTTCACTGTTTGTCTCAACATCAAAGGGATATCGACAAACTGATGCTTCCGCTAAAACAAAACACTCACGCCAGGTATCTTCGGGGATCAATTTGTACACCTGCACGGGATATTGTAAATAACCTGACCCCTTGGCATATTTCTAGATTTATCATGTGGGTATTTATCTGCATTGGAATAATATTGTTTGGTGGTTATTTTAATACGGAAATATGCATAATCTTCACGAATTAAGATTGATTATTAAGATATAGCTACTAATAGAAGAGCAAATACAAATCATTTCTAAGCTAACTAAAACTTGAAGAAAAAACTTTAACGGAGCTTAGCTTCTCGTCAGCATTGAGTACATTAGAGACAGGACTGGGTTGGAGAGGGGGGAGGTAACTGGAAGGAATTGTGCCATGGACTGTTACCGGTACCATTCCTGCATTTGCCTGGAATATTTCGAGAAATCATATAAAACAGGAATCTGAATGACCTGACGCGGTATTGAACCTACGTCTATCCCGAATGCCAGGCACGAGAGTTACCGCTTTTCACCGGGCTTGGTACAGGGAAACATACATAAACAAAACAACCCCAAAATATGTACATGACAGTCATGCAAGCGAAAATTGTCGCATAAATCTCTGTGCCGGAGAAAAGAGAAGACAATATGTGGGAGCAGGAAATCCCGATGCTTACATCGACAAGTGATGACTTCTCGTTTTGTATATATCTCCTAATTAACATAACATGCATGAAGGCGTTGTAACTTTTGCTTAAGATAGTATTTTCTCTCTGAGGACGTATATTCGAAGACTCTACTCCTTCTTAACAATGAAGTTAGTTACCACCAGATAGATAATATTAGTCATTGCAAGACATTTAATCTCAATATGAATAAGTAAAGGTTTTTAGAATAAAAATTCTATTGCATCTATAAATTTCAAATAAATTCACAAAAATAGGATGAACCTAACTTTCGAATTTTCTGGTAACACCATTACCCACATGAAAGCGAAACAGATAACATATCACGGTATATCGTCAAGTTTTTCCTGATTACCAAATATGAAGTGGATGGTGTTTTGATAGGGAGAAATATATTTGATACGTCTTTGACAACAATTGGTTTGTTAAATATAGATATACATGAATTTCAATATCTGAAATAACAAGAATAAGTTGGTGTCAAGGAATTTTGTAGGCGTTGTTCGGCTGACACAAATAACTTAATTAGTGGCATACTTTATTAGGCAACGTATTATCAACGCTGTTCAACTTGCTAGTGCTTTAAAGTGACCAGCACTGTTTACTGTAAAACAAAATTAACATGTCACCAGCACATTGTGTAACAGCAGAGTACAAGTTATTTATCATCAAAACGAAAAAAAAAGAAAGGAAATAAATAATGAATGGAATAAAAAATAGCAACCAAAGTAAATATCGGAGATAGAGTGAAAAAAAAAACATGAACTTGTTTGCTTTCAGGAAGATAGAAACGTACTTTTTGTGTAAAACGCTAAATTCTTTTGTTACTAACGATTATGTAATGATTAGAAAGAAAACAAAGACATATAAGTGGTTTCCAAATGTTGCATTCTTTTGCTTTCAGTACTTCTGTGCGTTGTATTTGTATTTCAGTAGTGTATATACAATCTTTGAATATTTATTCTTGCACTTCCTTTCTTGACAAATGCAATCACATTTGTTTTTAATCACATTGATATCTGTTTGTTCATTACTATCCCTACTTTGTTTACCACACCACCACTTCTCAATAACGTGTTTCTATGCATTTAGCTGCCAGATATTCATCGTACAATGATACAATCCATTGATTTTGTTATCAACCGCCCTTTTGTTAGGGACAGTTTAAATATTGGAAAAAATTAAAATTAAATTAAAATTTTTAAACATGAATACGATGAACGTCCATATTCGCTGTGCGGGGAGTAAGGTTGAACGAGATAGGGTTTCTACAGAATAGCTGTAGCTCGAGAACCGTTTAACTAAAATAAAAGGTTGGGGTTTCGTTGTAGAGAGCACCTGCATGATTTACATTAAACCAAATCTCTCCCTCCTCCCTCCCCAACTTCATTACTTCCAGTGACGTCACATAGAAGATAGCTCTGATAACTGCTATTCATAGCGCACCACGAGTCAGATTGAGGGTTATTCACCTCAGTAACGGTCGTTTTAGTACCTTATGAATTTTAAACATCATTTATTAGACTACTAGTAACAATTTGACATTTGGTTGAGTATTTGTAAGCTAAATCTGTAAACGTTTTGTCTTACATGTTTGTAAAAATGCCGAGTGCTGTGAGACGAAAGGTTGTAAAATAATGTGTAAATGAATCTCAAACCGCTAACAAGTACAGAGCGCGTTCGATATTACAGATTATTAGAGAAAATACACCTGCGAGTGAAAAACAATATTGAAATAGCGCCAACTACTAGCGATTTGCGAACTGTTATCTATATGTAACTGGTATAAATAATAAAATAACTATCTTGAAAATCAAACGACTATTAATGAATCGTATTCACTAAAATAGCAGCTGGAGATATATTATTGCCTATCGTACTTTTGATAGATATGGAATATATTGATTTCTGAAACTTGTGGAGCATTTTACTCAATTCCTGATAATACTGATAAATAATTACAGCCAAACCAACTGATTTTTTCGTTTATTTATTTGTTCTCAGAACCCACTTCACTTCTTTCATAGACCCATCTCGAGAGGTTTTTCATGTTAATATTGTATACATGTCATAAAGAACTTTATTATTACATTTATATGTTGAAGATAAAAAACTAATTTATTGCACAACCTGAATGTTGGTTGAATCTTCCCACAGGAGGCATACTAAGCCATTGTGTCAGAGGCAGGTTGGCTAGTTCTTTTCCTCTTGTGCCTACAGTTTTACGTGTAACCCGAACTACGGAAAGTCCTGGCATAATTCATATGATCAAAAGTTGAAGTTATGGTATAAATTATAACATACTAAATTATATTTTCCATCTGCATTGCTTTAGGCTCTATTCGTGGCATCAGTGATTGTAGCTTCCATTTAGAGTAGCAGGTTATCTTCTGGCTGTTGTTTGTTTCACATAAACAGACACATTTTCAAAAAAACGCGCGGCCCAGCAAGCAAAGGGATCACGGGTAAGAAAAGCAAACAAAGCAAAACAACATCAGGCAACGTTACACAGTCAAGGTAAACAAAAGTAGACCAGCCATTCAAAAAACCATACAGTTTAGTGCTAGTTTATTTGTAGAAGTAGAAAAAGGCCTGCTGTTCCAAAGGCAAACAAAAATCAATGGTGTCCAAAATAAAACTATGTAAATGTAAAAAGTAAGAAGATTATAATTTACGTCATAGCTTCAAAGTACAAATGTAATAACATAATCACATTATGAGATGTATACGCAGTTAACAGAAGAAACTAGAGAACATGCTTCTATGAAAGTAGTGAACCACGTTGTGGAAATAAATAAACGAACGAAAAAACAGTTTTGGTTGTATTTTTTTATCAATGGAATGAATATGTATAATCTTTCATTGAAAATGGAACATTTAGATCGAAAAATAATTCGTCATTTATTTTATTCAAATTAAATTTTATTTCTCCTTTTTCATAATATTTTAACCCACATTTTGCTTCTTCTTTATCATTGATAGGCAAAGTAAATAATGCTTTACAAAGTATTACTTACTTAGAAGAATCAATATGTGACGCTAGTAGAACGTCATATGTCACATTTAACGCAACGGAAGTACCTGACGATGCTGAAAAAGTGAAAACAAACACAAATATAACTAATTTCGTAAATGGATTAACCAGGGTGATTTTTTTTTTAAAAAAAATATTGGTAACGTTATGCAGTCTACAGAGCTATAAAACTGACACTCAGAATTAGGTCATATATAAAGAATAAAATAAAAAAGATTGGGTTTATTGACCAATGACACCCCGTCAGATTGTTCCCTGATGGGCTGCACAGTGTTGCAGCGTCGCAGCTGCCCCGCACAGTGCGAGTCGCGCTTTTGCCGTCCCCAGCAGATCTCGGCGATTGCAGTCGCTTTGTGCGGATCTGCCAGGCCCGTGCGCCACAATGAGAGCAGACACCTGCCAGCACTGAAAGGCCGGAGCGTGCCGGACACCTGCAACCAGTGTTACACACAAATACAAAATGTTGTCAAAACCAGTTAAAATGAATGTGGGACACTAGGAGAAACACAATTTCATAGTTACACTATGCATAGCAGAGAAACCTAAATTTTGGATCTATGCGAGATCTTTGGCAGTGATTGAAGGAACTCTGAGGGTATGTCACGGGCTTCCTATGACCTCACGTGACACGCCTAGTGCGACAGTATCCTGGTGCCATTTTTCAACAAGATAATACTCGTCCACAGACGGTTCGCGTATCTATGAACTGTCTGCATGATGTCGAGGTACTCCCGTGGCCAGCAAGATCCCCAGATCCATCACAATAGAACATGTGTGGGACCAGATCCGTCTTGTTTGTTTCCTGGACTCTATGTCTGCAGGTCGTTTAGAAAGTGGGCTTCGAACATTTTCTTCCACACATGTAGTAAATGAATGGAAAATAAACGAAGGAGCACCGTCTTTATGGTTTCCATGGTTGGGATGTTGCCGCGTGCTAGGATTAATTGTCGACCGTCTGGTTTTGGTTATACCTACTATAGCGTGTAAAACACATCTAAGTGCGGTTTACCAAACAAGGAGGCTGAAGTTCGCGGAACTTTTCTAGTGCAGCCATCTTTATCCTTTCTTTTTAGAGCTGTGTATTTATTTTTTATATAATCTTCACAATCCCTTGGCCAAACTGGTCATAGAACTTGGTACTTCGCAGATTTTCTTAAAATACATTGTTTGGTACAGTTTACATCTTTAAACTGTTTTGCCCAGCGCCTTGCAGTTCTTACACCGATATCTCGATCACAATAATGATTTACTTTCGTCTTGCGAATTCAGGCGGCACACTTTTTTTGGATTAACAATTCAGTAACAGAACTTTGATTAAAGGACTGTCTGAATAATCATTCTATGTCAAAAGGAGGGGAGTGGGGAGGAGCTACAACCATTGGTACGTTCAAATTTGTTTGTTACTCATATACTCCGGTTAGATGAATTGGTGTGGACTCCCTTTGCTTGCCACAGTGTGAAAATGTGTTATTCTAAATGTGGATTACATAGAAGACCTCGTGACGCGTATTGTGTTGCTTTGTGTTGTGTTCTTGAAGACGGAAGAAGGTATTGCGTAGAACTCCACTGAGTCCGGAAGGTGAGCAGAAAAGCTCTTGCCTGGCATTCGGGAGGACGCCGGTTCGAATCCCCGTCCAGTTGCCCAGTCTTCGGTTTTAGATGGTTTTCCGAAATCTCCAGGTGAATGCCGGGATAGTTCTTTCAAAAAACCGTGGCAGAATTTCCTCACGTTCCTTTCCATCTTTCCTTTACTACCTCTAACGACGAGACGTACAGCTATATGATAAAAAAAAGTAAAACCTATTTTCGGATTATTCTTCTGCAGTATACCGCAGCGATTGCTAGGATCCTATCCTGCGGACAGCATCAAGAGTTTCGTATGCTTTCACTCTAAGGAGAGTTTTGGGGTTTATAGTGGAATTCTGGTACACAACTGAATGATTATGAATTGTGTGCCAACACTTTTTCTCTCCTGCTAATTAAGTCCAAAGTGATGAAAATTTCTACTACCACCAGGACTTGGTCCACCTAATCTCGTTTCGAGTGTTATACAGGGTAACTCAGGAGGAATGGTAAATGTTAAAGGAGTTGGCAGTAATATGAACGATTGAGTTAAAAAGTTCCTATCTGTATCTCCAAACGAATGAAAATGGTACTCATGTTTATATGAACGTTTTACTCAATATTGATCATACTAACACCTCCTTCAAAATGTATCATTCTTCCTGAAGCATCCTGTATACTATAAGAGAGTCTTAACGTTAACTTGGGTCGTGCTTCATCTATGACAATCTGATGTTTTGTAAATTAACAAAATCCTGCTCCAGAACAATCTGAAGAAAAAATCCTCAAATATTTTTGAATTATTATTAATTTTATCATAGCCCACTATAGTATAGTTGGGTATCTTCAAATGTATAATGCTTGATAATTTTTCATATAATCTTATAATTCTGGAATTAGAACGGTAGTGAGTTAAGTTTTTTAATGTTTAATAACACAATTGAATGAGTAAGTCCAGCACTGAGTTGGGTATAAAGAAGGCACACCTGGAAACGAATCCAGATATCTTTTTATTCCTTTTAGTGATATAGAATTTCTAACATGGAGCTGCATGAAACTAATGACAAAACAGATTACCATAACATCAACATGAAGTATGTATTAATGTATTCCTCTGCAGTATTACCAACTGTAACACTCTTCGAATTCCTTGAACGGCTCACAGACGAATGTCGAGTTCGCCCGTTCGTTCTCTTGCAAACAACACAATACGACAGCGGCTCCAGCAGTATATCTGGCAGTGCCACCAAGCGGCCAAACTAATTACCACAATTTATCGCTGTCAGCCGACTGCTTATGGCACGAGTCACGTGTTAATCATTTACAAGCGTTCGTTTAGCGCGCCCATAACTAATGCGCTCGCTGTCAGGAGAAACATGCGTGCTTATGGTCGGCCGTGTTTGACGAAGATATTAAAACAACACTCTACTTTCTTAAGAACTGCTTGCAACACACCTTAGTTCGTAAGGTCTCTTGTTGCTTCATCCGTCGCCTCTGCCCCATGACATACTGTGCCCCATCGCACGTGGTGTTGCCTATTCATACGACCACAAGTGGATGGTTTCTTGCTGGTCATAGCAACTTTTGAAAGAATTTGTTTCTTTTTGGACCAATGTAAACCCCTATTTTTCTGGCAACTCCAGTGCAGCTTAACAACTCACACAGAATAAATAATCTTACTACCCAACCTCATCATTGCTCTTCAGTTCGGTAACTGGTCTGTAGTAATTCTCAACTCCATGTCAGTCCTATGGTCAATTACTTTATATGCTCCCCAACCAACATATATAATTCACTGATCTATGCAGATGTGACATGGCCTCCATGTCGTATTCTTTACGACAACATGCCATTTAATTCACTTTCGGTATACGTTAACATGACTTAATTGTAAACCATACGCTAAACTAAGAGCTAAAAAAAGGGAAATATTTTTAATAAGAATTGAGCTCAAGCTATTTTTAAGATGTTTACATACATTGACAGATATCGAATGTTATTGCGGTTTATATTTATGAGAAGCAAGTTTTTTTTTCATTTTCTTGGTCACTAGTCGTTCAACTATTTAGATGCAATCCTCCATCTCTACCTATCTTGTGCTAACCTGTTCATCTCTCCACATCCCTTACAACCCACGTCCTCAATTATTTGCTTGATATATTCTAATCTATGTCTTCCTCTACAGTTCTTACCTTCTACTGTTCCCTCCACAATCAATTTTCAAATCCAACATGTAGCAAAATATGAACTAAGCCTTTATCTTCTATCTGTAAGCTTCTTACAAAAACTTCTTTCATTTCCAAAACTCGTACACTTCTAATTTTGTTGGTCCACTTAATTTTCGGCATTCTTCTGTAGCATCAAATTTTAAATGTTTCAATTTTCATTGTCTCTGGTATTCCTAAAGTCCATGTTTCGCTACCACAAAGTGCTGTGCTCCACACATAGAGTTTTAAAATGTTTTTTTCTAATTCCTAAATCAGTGTTCGAAACTAAAAGATTTCTCATTTTCATGAAGGCTCTTTTTGCCAGTGCTATTCTTCTTTTAACATCATTCTTACTTCGACCATCGGTTGTAATTTTGTTTCCCAATTAGCAGAATTCACTTCTCCTATTGCATCCGATCCTATTTTTTATATTTAATTGACTAGTATTGGTATCATTTCTGCTACATTTCATCACTTTTGTCTTGCTTTGATTTATATTCAGTACAAAATCTTCCTTCGGTATTTTGTTCATGCCATTAAGTAACTTCTCAATATCCTCAGCCCGTCATGCTAACAAGACAATGTCATCAGAAAATCGGAGCATACTGATTTTTTCTCCTTGAACACTTATGTCATATGAAAGTTTACTTCCTTTATTGCTTCTTACTCATACATGTTGAATATTAACGGGGATAGACTACAACCTTGTCTCACACCCTTTTTAACTGATGCATGTCTTTCATGGTTCTCAACTTTTATTATAGTTACTTGATTCTTATAAAGTATTCTTCTATCGCGATATTTTAGACCTGAATTTTGAACATCTTGTCCCACCTAACATTATCAAAAGCTTTTTCTAAATCAACAAACGCCAAAGAAGTATTTTTGTTTTTCTTGATCCGCGCTTGAAGTATTAATCTTAAAGCCAGAATTGCTTCCCTTGTCAAATATATATCGTAAAATCGTGAACAAATTTCTCAAATGTTATAAAAAAGTGCTCACATCCTCTGAATAATACCAGTGATCAATTACTTTATTAAAGGTTTAGTGAATCTTATCCCAAACGAAATTTAAAATCCCTCCGGCTTTTATTTATAAGCAAGTAAAGGGAACTTATATGTTTTCTCATATTTAGGGATACTAAACGGTTGCTAGTAGTTATGCGGTATGTCTGCAACCTCATGGCCTACTAACATGCCTAATATTCTGTCAGGTTTTTCTCCACTGGCCCGAATGCCCCATTTTTAAGGCGCAAGGGACAAGAACAGGTTTCAGGAATCAATTGCCTGAGTCGCGACGTAAGGCATGACCACGATTAAGAATATGAAATTGAATAAATTTACCTACACCGAAAAATCAAGCCAAGAAATATAATTTGCTAAAATTTTTTTGGAGGAAACAACAAATCCCACGCTGTTGTATGCCTTCGAAAACTCGCAGAGAAAAATTAAGAATGTAAACAGCCTAATTAAGTTTCTGCGCAAATTTAAAAGCTATACTAAACGAGACAAAATTAGAAGTGATGAAACAGGACATAAAAAAAAAGTTAGGTAAAAACAAAATCAATCCGTATAGACGGCATTGGAGAGGAAAACAATGAATAATGAGAGCTTACAACAGAAGTAGCTTATTACGAACATAATGGCTGCCTAAAAGTATAAAATAGTTTACAGATAGTAAAAATAAAAAATAAAGTATTTAAAGAAAAACTGAGAGCTTATCCTATTGCCAATTCCTACTACGCCATCCAAAAGATTGTACAAAAAACTAATTTTATGTAAATTTATTTAATTTTATGTACAGTTTTTCAAATTCGGCTGAAAATTTTAAAGTTCAGTTTTTTTTTGTATTTTTGAAACTTTTAATGCTTTTTGTTGTGATTATTATTATTATTATTATTATCATATATATATATACAGTCCAATCACATTAATGTGACCACCTCTCAAAAACCAGGATAACCACCTTTGGCAGAGCGGATCACTGCGAGGCGTGCAGGAAGAAAGTCAATTAGGTTTCTGAAGGTGTTCACTGGGATGCTGAGCTATGCCGACTCCAGTGCCGTGGCCAGCTGCGCTAGATTACGCGGTTGAGGATCCATGGCGCGAACAACCCGATCGAGGTGGTCCAACAGATTCGCGATTGGGTTTAAATCCGGTAAGTTTGCTGGCCAGGGGAGTAAGGTAAACTCATCCTGGTGCTCTTCGAACCACGCACATACACTGCGAGCTGTATGACACCTCGCATTGTCCTGCTGGTAGATGCCATCATTCTGAGGAGAAATTATTCTCATGTAGGGGTGGATATGGTCCGCAAGGACAGATACGTACTTGTGCTGATCCATCATGCCATCCACAATGATGAGTTCACCCAGTGAATGCCAGGAAAACATTCCCCAAACCATAATGCTCCCTCCTCCACCTTGGATCCTTCCGGCAATTGTTGCAGGGTGTTTGCGCCAACGTCCATCTGTCCGATGGAGCATAAAACGTGATTCATCGGAAAAAGCCACCTGTTGCCACTCTGTGGACGTCCAGTTGCGGTACTGGCATGCAAATTCCAGCCTTCGTCGCCGATGAACAGCAGTCAGCATAGGTGCATTAACCAGGCGTCTGCTGCGGAGGCCCATGCGCAGCAACGTTCGCTGAACCGATGTTGAGGATACACTCTTGGTAGCCCCTTGGTTCATCTGGGTGGTCAGTTGCTTAACAGTTCCACGTATATTTGCCCGAACGCATCTCCGAAGTCTTCGTTCGCCTCTGTCATCTATAGCCCGTGGTGCACCACATGTTCCACGCCGCTGATTTTGAATAGTGCCATTTTGCCATGCACGGTATACTTTCACCACGGCGGCAAGTGAAAAGTTCACAAAATTAGCCAATAATCATGCCCTTTTGGACGTCGGATAAATCGCTATGTTTCTGCATTACGCCAACGATTGAAATGCTTTCAGATGCCCTAGGACATCCTTTATATACATTCTACTGTAATGTGCTGGCACCTGCCTTCTGTGATTGGTTATTTCACGTTAACGTCGAAAGTAGGTGGTGGTCACATTAATGTGACTGGACTGTGTATATTAACAATGACATATTTCACAACCCTGTGCTATTTCCTCAGCAGGTACATATTTAATAAGAGTAATAAATGAATCAATACACGACCAATATGATGATGAAGCGAAGTATGAAGACGGAGTAGGTAGTCGCCTAATCGTGAAATTTGGAAAAAAGAAACGAGAAGAATGGTTGTTTTTTCAGTGTAACCATTTTGTTTCAGGAGGAATGGAGACGGGAAAGGTGACACAAATACAAGCACCAAATTCAACCCAACCAAGCGTTACTAACGAAAGCAAATGAGCTACAGCCCTACAGGAAGATAACGTCATTCAAGGCGCTTTTACATGACGGAAAACGTATCATTCGCAAACGACAACTTATTTAAAATCTCTCCACTGGCATCCAGCGCACATATTTACCCAGAATTATCCGAGCAGAAAGTTCGGTGGCGCTCGTACACGAAGAGCAAGAAGGTGTTCAGGAGCTGTGAGTGGACAAGCTGTCGGCGCCTGGCGGAGACCCACTGCGTTAATTGGCACTCGTGTTGTGCGAGGCTGCGGGCGGCTGGTTTCTCACCTAATGGCTGCACGGCTGCTGAATTAATTCCCCCCGGACGCCAGCCGCGTGTCCAATCTCAGAGACCGATACGACTCGCAGCGCCTCGGGGCACCGAGTGACGTCATCCACAGCCTCCCACACCCCGGCTACGTCACCTACCACAATAAACCCCACCCGCGCCGGCCTCGTTTCCCGAGGGTCGCTACTTCGAGAGCATGTGATTTATTGTTACATCATTCCTCTTCTTACGACACTATCTCCTCTTGGAGACTAGCTGTCCACACACCCAACGAAGGGAAAGTACCTACCTTCTGATGCTATTACTTGCACACATCTGCCATCCGAGTATTTTATGGATTTCCAACAAATCGTTTTGTAAGTATTACACCATTGACCATTAGACTTAGCAATTAGTATCATTCGCCTGTTGTAACATATCACCCGCTCTTTAACTATAATCAGCACTTCTTTCACCATCTGGATGGCATTAACTACGTAAGCTATCACCAAATTAGTTAAGATTAACAACAGACAGCCGCCGAGAAATACGTAACTTGTTAACAGTTTATTAGCGTCTTTGGTGGTTTAATTTATATATATTGATTAATTAAAAAGTCAACCAAAAGGTTATGTTGAAGATTTGTTTATTTGCTCAAAACGAATTCAGCTATATTCACAAGCATAGATACAATACAGAGATGCACTTCTGAGCCGTCGCAAAGATAATCTTTATAAAATCTCTGTGAACTCAACTTGAAAAACTAACTGAATGAATGAATGAATACTGACTCTGTCCAGCCGATCTGTTTATATAGTCTCCATCGAAATTACGAGAATTCTTCAATGGCATCCGCCCGATATTTCTCGAATATTAACAATCACTCAAACAATCAAACATATTAAAAACAATCGGAATTAATACAAAATTACTTGACAACATTACAAAATGATCAGAAATGGTAATTAGAGATACTTAAATACAAAATTATTTGCAGAAATCATCTAAAACTGTAGAAAATTGTCCTGTAGACATCGTAACTTACATTAATACACGGAATTACAAACATTTAAGAAATTCTCTTGCACAATTCTGTTCTTAAACATATTAAATGGACTTTAAATAATTTTCTTTCATAAAACAAAGTCGATATACACTGATTTACAAGTAATTACAAAACAAACATACCAGATCATATTCAAGCAAACTTTAGCTCACTACAAATACTTCATACAGTACAATACTATTCAAAATTCAGGTATGAGGACTGTTACAAGTTCCACACAAATCGTAATACATCGTGTTATGAATGCAAACGGCCCTATTACCATCTCTCAACACTTGCAAGCTGCGTCACTCATTTTATTTTAATGTAACTTTTAGTCACCATCAACAGTGAGCCATTACTGTCGGCTAAAGAAATAATACAGTTGGATGTGAACGAATTACCACTAGATTTATACAGTTACTTCCATAAGTCCTTACACGCGCACGATATAATGATAAAATAATGATTCAATAATGGTTCAATAACTATGATAATAGGAAAATTAATAACAAAAAATGAATTGGATGGTTGTGATAATCTCACAACTATTACTCAGCCCAGATTCTTTTGTGCGGGATATACACAACATAGGATCATTTATCTTGTTGAAATTAGCATCAGCAGTCCAACTTTCACATTCGTACAGAAGAACACAGAACTTGTAACATCTAACCATATGGGTTCTAAGATTGTCAGATCTGACAAATAATATCTTTATATTAATGGACTGCCTTGTAACCTGTTCAGTTCTGTGTCTTGTCGCTAGTTTAGAGTCTCAAGCAACATCCAAAACAGTTCCCAAATATCTCGAATAGAACAAATGCTTGATGATACTGTGTTTTGTTCTGAGAGTACCGTCATGTTTTATATATATATATATATATATATATATATATATATATATATATGTGTGTGTGTGTGTGTGTCCTTCAACAAACTTGGTGAGCAACTTTTTTTTTTTTTTAATCTGCTTCCAATATTAGTTGATTTATTTAACTTACTGCAGCCTGATTCCAATAGAGTTACGTGGTTATATATTTCATCACTGATTGTTCATAATTAATATGCAGAGCTATTCACCGCGTGGGTGCATTCATCACATCATAATGTGGTGTTCTTGCAGTCCAATTTTACAGAAACACAAGGAAAATATAAAGAATAAATTATTCATTAATATTAACCGTATTACACTTTTAAGAACATCTATGTCATGTTAACAGAGACCAATGGTTCCATTCATGAACGTTGGTGCGTCTTTTTAAATGTTATATTTAATAACTGTAGATGAATAATTTATATAACTAAATTTTACTACTTTTACATGTGTTCAAATCTTAGCTCGACATTACAGTCACTTACTTCTAAATTTGCTGCTGCAATCTCTGCCTCTATCATTATACCAAATTTCGCATTTGTGCAAGGAACTTAAACTGCAACAGATGCCACATTAACAGTACGTGCACAACCTGCAAGCATAGTTTACGTCACAACAGCATCGTGTATAGTGTACTAGAATCATAGCAATGGTTTATGAATCGTTGAATAAACTACCCAGAAAATACTAAAAACGGGAGGGGAATACTAGCAGAACTACAGTTTAAGGAAATGTAGGAGGCAAAGTGATTATGATGCTCAGTTCAGAAATAATACGAATCGTTTGTTATTAATTCGTTGTATGACTAGTTCTATTTACTCATATGACACATTAAAATGATTTTATCACTCTTCTTAATATAAAACTTAAGCGATAGTTACATTGATCGTCGATTTTTATTTGAATGACTTTTGGGGTTCCATACATTTTGAACCTTACAGAATCAGCCATAAGTCTGGGTGACATTACAAGAAGAGAAAGGGTGAAACTGAGGGCGTAGTATCCTCGGAATATATCAAGTTTAATGCGTTCCTCCTACGATTACCTGTAAGTCACCATTAGTTATAACGCTTAATTGTTTTTAATCTTTTAACTTGAAATTATATAACTAACCACTGTTTTAGATCTTAAAGTAAGGAACAACGATGGAGTTAATAATAATTGTAGACGGTTGTTAAGTTATCTTCATGTGTACCATGTGATAGCAGAAAACGTTTAGATTTTTTCCTTTCACGATTTCTACGAATTTTTGGAAAAGTAAAGAAAAATCTGATTACTTTTCTCAGTTATGAAATTACTGATCGGAATTTTTTTCATTATTTACGATGTTATGTAAACTGTTTAAAATTACAAAAAAATAAAAAGTGTTATTCCTTCTAGTGTTTATAGATTTCGAAAAAAGCTAAATGATAAATTTTTACAAATTTGGGTCTTCGTAAAAGAGCATGAATTTACTTACATATACAGGGTGCTAATAAAGTGTAAAATATTTGAGAAGGTGATACGTATGCATCAAAATAATACAAAAATGTTTGATAAACATTGGGTCGCAAACGCATAGTCCCGGAATTAATAACAGATCCGCGATGTAACGCCCGCCCATGGCATTGCATGCCTCAGCTCTTCGGCGTAAAGAATCACGCACTCATTGAAACTTTGGTTAGACCTGAACCTGATGATATGCATTGTAGACGTTCAAGACCAACCAAGACAGAGTGCGTGGTTCCTTACGTCGAAGGCCTGAGCCACGGAATGCCGTGGATGGGCGTTACATTGCAGACCTTCCAAACTATTCATTTGTGACCCAATTTTGCTAAACATTTTTATCTTATTTTGATGCATACTGTGGGACAAGATGTTCGAAACTTTAAAGAAGTCAGGTCTAAAGTATCGAGATAGAAGAATACTCAATAAACTATATAAGAATCAAGTGGCTATAATAAAAGTAGAGAATCACGAGAGACAAAGGTTGTAGTCTATCCCCGTTAATATTTAATTTGTTTGTAGAAGAAGCAATAAATAAAGTAAAAAAAAAAAAATCATGTGGCATAAGTGTACAGGGAGAAAAAAAATCAGTATGCTACGATTTGCTGATGACATTGTCTTGTTTGCAGAAATGGCTGAGGATATTGAGAAGTTACTGAATGGCATGAACAAAATACTGAAGGAAGCAACACAAATTCCAAATTTTTAAAATGGCTAAAGATGTCATGGTATCTAATGATCTTATTTAACTTGATTATTGGAAAATTATTTGAAATTTCTCTTTACATATTACAATCCTAAGTTATGCTGATTCCATTGCTATAGTTTCAACAGTTTCTATAAAATGTTATTTACTGCCATGCTGTAGCTATTATCTGCCTATTTTTACAGACACTGTATTCAAAAGTGTCTGTCTCTCAACATTTACTTCTCAATATGTGATAGTTCATGTCTTCCATGTTAGTCTGACATATTGTTGACTGGAGTTGAGTCTCCTTTCTTTGATTTGCAGATATGGGATTAATATGGGAAGTGCTACAATGACTTGTGTGAATGGCTTGTTCACTGGAATATAAATCAAACCAAGACTAAAGTGATGAAATGTAGCAGAAATGATACCAGTATTAGTAGACTAAATATAAAATTGGATCTGATGCAATAGGAAAAATAAGTGAATTCTGTTACTTGGGAAGAAAAATTACATCCGAGGGCCGAAGCAGGAATGATGTTAAAAGCAGAATAGCACTAGCAAAAAGAGCCTTCATGAAAAGAGAGACCTTTTAGTTTCAAATATTGATCTAGGAATTAGAAAAAAACTTTTTAAAAATCTCTGTGTGGAGCACAGCACTTTATAAATGTGGTGCTACAGAAGAATCCTGAAAATTAAGTGGACAAACAAACTATGAAATGGACGAGATTTGTAAATCATGGGTGAGGAAAGAAGTTTCTGTAAGAAAGAAAATATGCTGGTAGTTATATTTTGAGACATGCTGGATTGGTTAATTTGCTGGTGGACGGAACAGTCGAAGGTAAGAACTATAGAGGAAGACAGAGATTAGAATATATGAAGCAGATAATTGAGGACGTTGGGTTGTAAGGGGTATGCAGAGATGAAGAGGTTACCACAGGATAGGAAGGGATGGAGGATTGCATCAAACCAGTTGAAAGACTAAAGACAGCAAAAAATAAAAATTCACTCCCAAAATATTTTACACTTTCTTTTGAACACCCTGTATATGGTTAACCTGGATGCTAGCTCCATACACCTGTAGTGGGAGCAGGCAGCCAGTTCAAACTCACTGGGATGCACGTCTTCAAATAAATTAGTGACATCACGTCGTGTAAATGACACAGGCCGCTCCTCCTCTGAGGTATAACGGCTGACGGAGGTCGCAGAGTTAATTTACGGGTAGGTCCTCCTCGACCCCCGAGCCGTTTAAAGTGATTTGTTTGCAGTGTAAGCCACTGCGGGTGCACTGCTCTTGCAGGCAACACGGGAGACGTCTGTAATTTGCGCTTAACTCAATGGGGTCGCCACAATGGACCGCTCGCAACCGTCCGCACCCTAAATTTCACTGTACCAAATTGGGCATTGTCATGGTAATGGAGAGGCATTCACATAGCCGGATGTCCCGTAAGGCAGAACCGACGATTTGGTGCAGCTGATTGTTATCTCAGCGACAACTTAGAGCACACAAGTAGTTGGTTTCTTTTTACTTGCAATGGCGGTGCTTGGAGTGATGTCATCAGTGGTGATTAGCCGAGGAACAAGTGCAGTTAAGCTCAACAAGTGACGCTAATAATAGTAATCTCCCGGACTTAAACAGTTGGTGACAGAAGGTCATGCTGGCATAACTTCCGTCTCTAATGGAAGTTAATCTCATCACGTAATCCTATATACTAAATAATATAAATTGCTGTTCATTCCTGGCGTTCTTAAAAATATGTAAGGACCTAACAATAAATTTTGTAGAGTTAAAATTTGAATTTCTGATGCAGACTACTTTCCACTACATGATGCGACCGAGTCTGGACGGTCAGAAGTAATACTTGGGACTGACATTCGGGAAGAAACGAGTTCAAATTCCCGTCTAGCAACGTCAACCAGCCACAAAAAAAAAAAACTTAATGTTAGTAGTCGGACGAGAAAGAAGTATACAAGTTAAATTGTAATAAACTAATCAGTTTTGATTTGGAAAGCATAGTTTTATTTCTGCTGAACCGTTTCAACATTAGGTAAACGAGTTCCTTGTTCAGTATGATGACCCTTTGGGTAGCAGGTAATAATATTTTTCTGTGTCCCTATTTAACGTGAGTGGGCCAATGGTTTTCAATAAAACTAATTATTCTACAGAGGTTTTAATTTTGGTGATGATGAAGTGGCAAATTAAATCAGCTCACTAAATTTCTTAAGTAATTCCGTATAATAATGGCTGATACGATGCTAATTTGAAATACAAGCTATTGCTATTAGCCAGAATGGAGAAATTTATACTTATCCTCATACCTACCACATAACCATTATTTTATGTGGTACAATGGCAACACTGAAACATTTTCACTATGTTTCAGAATTTTCGCTGTATTTCTTTTAACAAAAATTATTTGTAAACAAACATTTGTTGACCGAGCGTGGTGGTGTAACGGCTAGCGTTCTGGCCTCGCATTCGGTTCGAATCCCCGTCCGGGCATCCAGATTTTTGTTTTCCATGGTTTTCCAAATCACTCCGGGCAAATGCCGGAATGATTCCTTCAAAAGGCCATGGCCGAATTCCTTCCCATTCCTTGCCCCCCATCCTTTCCCGTCTCTAAAGACCTCGCTGTTAGAGAGACGTCAAGCAGATAATTTTTTTTTTTTGTAAAATCTTGCTTAGCAGGTACAAGATATTTTTTGTAGTTTCGTAAATTATTTATATCTATCTTCAACTACGGTAACCATACTGTAAATCAGTAAATATTATCGTTGTGGTTGTAAGCTTAGGCAAGTAATTCGAAGGTACTGTCATTAAATGTCTGAACTTTTAATAAAGCTACTTCGCTTTTCTTAATCAGAACGAAATATCTACATCTGTTAACATTTACTCCTAAAGGTGTGAATTAAAACAAAACAGAATACAGTCATCTACCGGACAAGAATTACATGACACTTTTTATTCAAATATCGTTTATAGACGTTATTACTATCAATGTATTTCTGCGCTTCTATATTTTTACTACGTCCGTATTAGTTTCACCTATTGTTGTATGTTTTAAATCGTGCAGTCTATGTATTATAACTTCTGATAAGTGTAAAGAGGGTTAAAGCAAAGTACATGTAAAATACTCTCTCCATTAACTGATACCACGAAGCCTTTAGAATCTCACCTTGACCCCTTGTGTCACCATTAAGAGTCTCAAATTAAGCGCATATTTAAGTGATTTGTGACCACTTTGTATGCTGCTATTAGGTTTCTCCACGCTTGTCAACATACTTAATTTCTTCGTGGAAACCGTAGTTACTACGAGACACTTCAGGTTACACTTCACATATTCAAATTATGAATTCTGTATGTTCCGCTAATTGGTTTTTAATGCGGAGTGAGATCACAGACACCGTATTCATATTCAATTACAATTCACTCTGAGAAACGTATGAAAAATTAAGAAATTAATATTGCAATGGAGAACAAAAATGAATTTTTATTAGTATTGTGTTATATAGCTCTTTCATGTTAAAGTCTCCTCCAGTAACTTAGACTATGACGTCCGTACTTATAATTTATATTTAAGAGTTGGAATTTGATACAGTAAAACTCAGCTTCGTCCCTAAGAAATAATGCTACTTGGGTTAAAAATAAATGCCCTGAGCTTCTGCTATAGAGATTTTGCTTTCATGCGTTAGTTTCACTCATTCATGTGAATCATAAACCAGTAAAATTTAACAAAATTCGATATTGAGCAATCATTCTTTTTAGTCGCTACTATGATAGCTGATATAATGTACTGTTTATTACCTAATTTGTAAGAAAATTAAGAAATATACAGTTTAATGTTACCTGAAACAAAAAGAGTCTTAGATTGCAACTGTGTGAATTGAATACACTTAACAATCATCAGTACTTTAACATAGACTTTTCAATTTGGTTTGGAATGGTGAAATAAATGGTGTACAGTAGAGCGATACTTTAATGGGATGTTTTTATCTGAATTAAATGACAGCTGCAATAATTTTAGCAGTATTACCTCCCACATTTTTCAAAACCATAATGAAAGATGCCAGGGGACTTGCTAAATGACCTGACGAACAGGTTTATGTGAACTTTTATGGACGGTAATTGTTAAAATGTTTTATCTCCGTTTTTTTAAATTTAATATTCTTCTGAGTGATCATTTTTGCCACCGCAATAATATTCCTTTCGATGTTGGTTATAGAGATATATATTATTGATATTCCGAGTTTTTTTGCTTCTAAAAAGATTTATTTTCATCCAATCAATCTCATAACAAAATGTTCTGTGTAAACCTTCAATTTTTTTAGCGGCTTGTAGCGATTAATCTCCGTTTTTAAAGTAACGTTGTTTTCGGAAGAATTAACCAGTTCCAGCAAAAAATAATACATAGGACTATTCATTAAGCTGACCGGTTGTATAAACCAAACCAGTACTTATTTACTTACTTATTCTTCACGAATAGGCTAAAAAGTTTGTTCCGACCTGAGCTTTGTGACCAAGTTTATAGGTAATAGGTTATTTTCTGTGGAAGTGTTACTAGCCTTTCGCACAACCCCCAGCGTGGAGGATCGGAGGCTCATCTATCCGAGTTACCGTACCTTAGCGGGGGAGACCTGGTTTCAAGAAGCTGATATTCTCCCTCTCCATCCCATAAGGGTTAGGATTTGTTGATTATATTAACAGGTTGAAAGTAAATTAAAGCATTTGTTGAGTTTTAACTGTTGTACGACAGGGCATTTGTCAAGGTTCAGCACCATCCATTGCCCTTCTTCCTAGGAAATCTGAGTCATTCTTAGAGGCGGAGTTCAAACAAAACAGAGTGCAACAAAATTGGCATTAAAAAAACTTTTTCACTTGTTTTGGTCGAAGACAAATCAGATTACCGAACATGTTAACTCGCAAAGAACGTTCTACATTTGCTTTCAAAGGTGTACTGGCCATTGGCGTCAGTGCTTAGCCTTCCAAGAGGAGTATTACGAAAATAACTTTTGTTATATTCAACATTGAGGTAGGCTATATCCTTCATATACTTGTCGGACCTCGTATTTCCAATATGAAACATAATGAGAATATTTAAATTGTTTTAATTTTTGTTGGATTTTCAGCGTCGTTATTCGTTAGACACGAGGTGTTTACCAAAACTAAATGTGATTCTCAACCCAAAGGTTAGTTGAACCTTTCCGAAGGAGGCATACTAAGCCTGATAATAGAGGTAGGATGACTAGTTGCTTTGTTTCTTATCTAACCTATCTATTTATTTCATATATCCCAGACTATCTCATAATATTATGATTAAAATCCTGCCAGAGTCTTTCTTCTTTAAGGCCTCGAATTCTGGAGAACGCGGGATAGATTCCCCATCCAGCCATCCAGATTCAGATCTTCCATGGTTTCCCAAATCAATGTAAAAGCCAGGATTGAGCCTTAAAATGATCATGGCTGAATTCCTTCCCGTTCCCTGCACGTTGTCCTTTCCTGCCTCTAATGACCTCAACATCCACGAGGCGAAAAGCCAGAAACAAGGCGAGAAGATAGGTCAAAAACCTTCTATATTTCATCCATTCACCTGCTTGATCTCTTCCACAATGCCTTCTGCATTTAATGATCCCATCTATGATCACATTCTCCAGCTATTTTCTATTTTTTCCTAAGAAGATTGCACATTCTCTTTAATTTTGTAAGATAGACGTTTCGAGAAGATGCTTCCCTAGTTCTCCTTTATTCCAGCGGTGTGTGCATCAGTAAATTTCTCATTGTGTGTCTACAAGCTAAAATAATCTGTTCAACAATTCGAATTAAAGCATTTGCAGAAAAATAAACTAATTCTTACGACAGGGGAAAGCTGACTGAACTTTAAGACGACATATGTGGAGAATTTTCTTTTTAACCTACATGAAATTCATGTATACATGTCAGCAAGAATTTGCATAAAGTTGAGGTAGAACGAAGAGAAGCAGGAAGAGCAAAAGGTGTGGAAATTGAATGGTATTGAGTTTTCTCAACGAAAAACAATTTCAGAATTTTTTATGCATATTCTGTCAGGTAAAGTGCTGCAGATAGAAACAATTTTTTTTTTCAATTGCGAAGATGCTATTGGTTGCTGATGCACGCCACGGTAAACTTCTGCCTACTTCGGCACACGCAACGTATCGCGCCCAAGGTTTTACACCTGAAAGAAGGACACAGATTCTATTGTTTAGAGGATAATGGGCGATAAAACAAGTTAAGAGTTGCTAGCACAATCTCGGAAATCATACACAATCGTCAGCAGTAAATTATCGTTGCGGGAGAGTGGCTGAGTCACCGTCTTCCCCGGCAGTAAATTTTCAGTCATTGCTAATTGCGGCACTCGTCGCGTAAGGGCGCTGATCGTATTCGCTTCCATAAGTGGAGGTGGGAATTACGGCTGTACAAAGTTCCCGCCACCCGGTCGGCGAGTCAATGGGTACTGCCCAGGTCAGATGACCTGCTCTCGACGTCTCAATGCGACAGAGAGCCATAAATATCTCACGGGGGCGGTAACTCGGCAGGAAGTATTATCTGTTCCACTGTGTGTACAACACTGAATTTTAAAAACAATTCTCAATATTTATTCTTCCTTAATTTTTACATATCCAATTTCCTTTATACCTAAGTAGGGCTTTAGTTTCTACAATTTGTAAATAATTTCACACATTAGTTGAAAAACTTAATAGATGTTTGTAATTTTTGAGGATAATACAGTTTCTTCTTTTATTACTTTTTTCCTTAATATTTATATAACTCTTTTCCTTGGTACCTAAACTAGACCGTTAGGTTCTACAATTTCTAAACAACTTCACACATCAGTTTGTATACTTAATAGATGTTGTTTGTAATTTTTTAGGATATCACAGTTTCAGTCTTTTTTATTTTTTCCTTAATTTTTACATAACTTCCTACCTTGTTACCTAAGTAGGCCGTTGGTTTCAAGAATTTGTAAACAATTTCACACATCTGTTTGTATACTTAATAGATGTTGTTTGTAATTTTTCAGGTTTCTATAGTTTCATCTTTTATTGTTTTAAGTTTTTTCCTTAATTTTTACATAACCCTTTTCCTAGTTACCTAAAGTAGACCCTTAGATTCTAAAATATGTACACAATGTCACACATCAGTTTGCATGTTGTTTGTAATTTTTTGCAATATTACAGTTTCTTCTTTTATTTTTAAATATTTTTCCTTAATTTTTACATAACTTCGTACCTTGTTACCTAAAGGAGGACGTTGGTCTTTACAATTTGTAAACCATTTCACACATCTGTCTGCACAGTTAATAGATGTTGTACGTCATTTATAAAGGATCATACAGTTCCTTCTAGAAGTTCTAAGTCGCAACTTGTCATTCTGATTTTTCGATTCCAACAAAAGTGCGCAACGGTGTTTCTAGTATATGAATTCATGTCATTCTACGTAAAAAATTTTGATACAGCATATGTGTAACAAAATGATTATAAACAAGTTTATCACTTTACTAGAAGTGCTATATAAACATTGTATTCTAGTAACACAATTTTATTTATTGTTTTTTGCCTCGTTGAGTTAATAATGCTGAAATACTGCAACCTGCGTCAAAATGTCTCCCAAACAATATACCAAGATTACCCTCTTCAGTTCAAGCAGACGGAATAAAATCACAAGACACTGTCAGCAACGGACGCGGGTATCTATTAATCTGGTAATAGACCATATTTCGCTGTTGTTGAACAATAATTTTATGAAGAATGCCATCTACTAACAACAGTTTTGGTAATTTGTTTTATTTTATTTGCCGTATTGTTTTTGCCTATTTTACAGGTTTAGTGCTGTTCCTGACCGTCACGTTTACATAGTTCGGTTTAAGATTTTTTGAATGTATAACTTGTTAAATTTGATGTTCTGGGTGGTCTTGTGGAGATTGAGATGTTGACTCTTGTAGCGCTGATACGTGGCCAAAACAGTTTTTTGTAGACGGAGTTATTTATCAAATTACGGGTATCTATCTTCCATGTTCGGTAACAGTAGAAGAAGCAGTATCCAAGGCAAATAGCTTCACAAGGCTATATTTATCTATATATATATATATATATAGATGAATGTATGTATGTTTGTTTGTTTGTTCTTCATACAAATCCACAGTTTTCATCCTATCTCGATGAAACTTTGTACACTTATCCTTGGAAACAAGGAGAAAAATACTGTCTACATTTGGTTGAAAAATTATCTGTATAAATAATACATGTTGTCTAATAATTTCGAAATACTACTGAATGGCGATAGACAGACGCGTTGGATATGGACGTCTGTATACTGCTTTTTTCCGTGTATCGGTCAGACAGCTCAGTGGTTAAAGCGCTTGCTTACAAATGTTTGGTTCGTGGTCTCCTGTTCAAATCTCCGTGGAGGATAAGATTTTTAAAAATTGTTTTTGATCGTAAGAGTCACGCCTGGACAGGCGGATTGAATGTTAAACTGTAGATAGAATGCAATGCGAGGCAAATCGTAAGTAGTCTTGCAATGCTGTAGGTGTACACTTTTTTACGTTATAATGATTCCTCAGGGGTTGTTCGCAGTCAGAGAGAGTGTGTGTGTGTTTGTGTGTGTGAACCACAGTAATATTATTATAAATACGAAAGTAAGTCTCTGTCTTTTTGTTACGTTTTGACGACTAAATGGCTATATCATTGTGATGGAATTTTATAAGGAAATCTGTATGAAGGGCACAGGATAATTTTTCCAGTATGATTAACAGTTGTAGTCACAAAATTTTGAGACCTTATCGAATGGTGACAGAAATATGTTGGAAACTGATTCTCTTCAAGAGACTGGTTCGACAGTAGAATGATACAGTGATAGCTTTCCTGTCATATTATGCCGACTCGGTGTTGTTTGGGTACAATCCTTCGTTACCAACAACTTTCTATATTCAATTCTGGCAAAAAATTCTTAATCCACGCGCACGAAGTCGCGGGTACGAGCTAGTATTTTATGAACCTTGAAGCATGTAAATATTGCATTGCCAATCTTGTCACTATAGTTTCATCTTTGAAAGAGTTTCTGGACTTATACATACGTGTTCTGTTTCTCAGTGAGGAGGCACTGTGTAGTGGCTAGGGCGCGTGCGCGGCGAGCCACTTTGCGCCGATGCGCGCGGCAGAGCCGAGGCGGTGCCCGGCGCGTCGCGCTGGGCGTGGCGGCCGCGGCGCCTGCCTCCATTGTTCGGCGCCGTCTGGTGCGCAGGCGCCGCGGCGCGCCGTCGATACACGACGGCACACAGGGCCAGCCGACTATTAGCGCTGCGTGTCATTCAATTGTATGCAGCGGCGCAAGGTCCGGACGCCCACCTCGCCCGGTCCACACACAATGCCCACGGGGGGACGGCCTGTTTGAATTATTCGTCGCCAAGTAGATCTGTCCCGCCGATCCGCCAGATAAGACGAAATTAGACCCTACCAGAGATCGTGATCCCGCGTAGGCAAAATTTACAGGCCTGGGAACCGACGTTTAATAATAACAATTAAACTCTAAATATACGAAATAGGTTTCTCGTTTGAGAGGTCCCCAAAAGAGTTATGAATTATTTATGAGAGATTGGTAATGCCAGACCAGTTAAAAACTCACTCGATCTGGGTTCGTCTGTTAAAATATTCCAGCCAATTGCAACTACATCTCTGATACAATTTCATAGGAACTCCTTTCTACAAAATTTACTGATTTAAGTAAATAAAGCTCTGAGGAAAATATTTGGTAAATGTTTCGTGTGGGGTGCGGCATTTTATGGGATAGAGGATAAAAGCTTTTGAGATGTGGATGTCAATGAGAATGAAGAGGATAAGCTGGATCGAAAAAGTGAGTAATGTTGAAGTGCTGGAAAGGATTTATGAGAGGACGAAACTACTGCACGTCGTAAGGGAAAGAAATAAGAACTCTATGGGACAATTGTTGAGAGGGAAGTGTTTGTTAACAGACGCATTGGAAGGACTAGTTTGTGGGAAGAGAGTGAGAAGAAGATGAAAGTACAAGATCATAGACGACATCAAGGGACGGTTTCTTCAAAAACCCGTTGCCAAATTCCTTCCCGTTCCTTTGCCCTAATACTTTACCGCCTCTAATGACCTCAACATAGCGAAGCGTAAATATACAACGGGAAAAAATATGAGTTTTTAATCGCCTTTCTGAACACACGTTCTCAATATACTTATGTCATCTTCATCACTATCGTCCTCATCTTCCACAATTTCCAACCACTGGTCTCGTCTACTTTGCAAACATGCCCCTCCATTGTCCCCTTTCTTCACGCCAACACTGCTTCATCACTTTGGTCGAGTCTTCTCTTTTCAACAAACACTCCTCTACTCCTCTCAGCTCCCCATCCCTTGGCTTTCCTCTGTGTCGTTTCCTTGTTTCCTCTAAATATGCGCCTACCATTGTAGTCTTGACTTTTCTACCTTTTCCTGTT
The DNA here is from genome assembly GCA_031002005.1 of Vandiemenella viatica. Lineage (NCBI taxonomy): Eukaryota > Metazoa > Arthropoda > Insecta > Orthoptera > Morabidae > Vandiemenella > Vandiemenella viatica. The sequence goes on along the minus strand of JARYHS010009186.1, from coordinate 77,711,082 downwards.
AGGGTTCTTCTTACACTGTGTCCCTATCTTTTCGTTCCTTATTCTGTACAGTTTTGTAATCTATATTCTGCTTCGTAGAAATTTCATTTCACTCGTCTTAATATTATTCACATCACCCTTCTTCACTGGTCAGATTTTGGCAGCATAAGTGAAACAATACAATAAAAGAAAATCAATATAGTAAATGTTGTATTTGTAGTCTATGTCTGGTCAGCTATACAAATTGGAACTTTAATTTTCTTTGATAGGACTTAATGGCCCTTAAAGTCGAGTTTGTTGGAGCTGGAAAAATAATGGGATAACGAACAGGAAGGAATTCTGCCACTACCATTCCGGCATTCACCTGAAGTGATTCTGGGAAACCGAAATCCGGATTACTCGATCAAGGGTCGAACCTGTTACCTCCCAAATGTTATTCCCAAATATTAACCACACACTCACCCGGCTGGGCTTGGAACTATCATGCACCTTTACTGACGAGGGAAATACAAGAATAATAACATATAGAATTTGAATACACAAGATTGTATTGTATAGTGCTTTACTATGGAATTTAAACAAAGAATGGAGAAGAAATATACAGTATGGAATTCAGAGATGAAAGGAGAAGAATGAAAAGAGGAAGAGAGTTATACAGCAAGATAGAATCAAAGAGATATGGTTGCATAATGAGACGGCATGAAAATCTCACAACGAGCGTGGTGGGTGAGTGGTGACGCTCCAGCTTTGCATTTGGGAGGACGAAGGTTCGAATCACAATCTGGCCATCCAGATTTGGTTTTTTCTTGGTTTCCCCAAATCACTTCAGGGAAGGCTGTAAGGAAACACCTCATATACATCATTGATATTTATGAAAAAATTCTTCTAAGTAAGCAAATCGTTGTAATAGTATATCGTTGGACCACAGATTGTTACTGTGAGTTGCAACATCGCAGAGCAGACTCTCTGGTTATTTAAGTGGCAGTAAAGCATTAGCAGCGTATGAGTGCATAAATTTGATTTGAGTGTGTTATGTTGTAATAAAAACAAGAATAAATGTTAATCCGGATGTAAGAGAAGTAAATGAATGATTAATAAATAAATTATTTAAATGAAAGACGGAAAATCAATAAAAATAAGTATTTCTGTTCAATGATAAATCTGAAGGAATCGAAGTCACGTAAGTACAAACTTGTTTTGTGCAATTGTGATAATATTTTCTTTCAAGGTGAATGTTGGGATGATTCCTTTGAAAGGCTTTGGCCGAATTCCTCCACATTCCTTGCCCCCAGAACTTACTCGGCTCTAATTACCTCTAGGCAGATATCACGAAAGGCAGATATTCCACAACAGGATTCGTATGCTTGTGTGTGACTTTTAGTGGGTAGTTCGGCTCGATTTGACTGAGTTTTATCACCGAGTCTGCCCTCAGGTATGGGGGAACTTATTCTAACAGTGGGACGGATGTGTTGCCATCTGTCTTTCAAATGTCTTTGTTCTGTATGAAAATTTTTGTTTGTGAAATGTATAGTTTGTGATTTAAGGATGGGAACCGTGCCAGCATTTGCTTAAGTGACTGTGGGAACCGTTTAAATTCCGTTATAAGAACGGCCATTACGTAGGGCTCTAATCCTTCCCATCGAGTGAGTCGGCACTTTAAGGTAGGCAGCTACACTGGCAGATCAGAAAGATTTGATAGGAACAGTCTACTTGCTGAAATTGATCGAATGTGATTTGGTAAGCGGAGTGTGGTTGGTTGACGATTGTTGTTACAGCATGAGTGGCGCGTTGTACACGGGAATATTGACCATATCTCACGGTCGTTCCAAATCTCACAGGACCCCACTGCGACATGAGCAGGTGGTATGACGTGCCACCTGTTTCCTCGCTGTGGACCTCCCGTAGTTCCGGACTCCACGCCTCCCAATGCAGCTGCACCGGTAATGTTCACACACCACTGTACAGCTGTCAAATCCCCACCACGCACACAACTTTTGTCTCTGGATTTGCGTGTTATGCTTGGTAACTGGGTGAGTAAAACAAATTCATGAGCCATTAAGTTTGGTTACCCTTCGCTTGATTCTATGTTACAAATTTGCCAAGTTTGTTCCTCCCGAATGTGACTAAAGTTATAAGTCAAAGAGTTTAGCGGAGTTATACATTCATAAAAATTTCTTGAATTTCCAGCTGCATCAAAGTGTCGAACTCCTGGGATGCTTCGAGGAACCAGTTCTCTCTTTTATTGGAACCTAGCGTGGTGTGTGTACGCTTAACATTCTGCCCTCGTATTCGGGAGGACGCAGGTTCGAATCCCCGCCCGAGCATCCAGATTTGGGTTTTCCATGGTTTCTCCAGATCACTCCAGGCCAATGCCGGGATACTTCTTTCAAGATGGCCATGGCCGAATTTCTTCCCGTTCATTGTCCCCCAGTCCCATCCCGCCTCTGACCACGCTGTTGACGACGCGTAAAGCTTAAGCAAAAAATCCCTTTTATTGGATCCTGTAAATGACTGAAATGCTTAATTAATATCTTTATTAGATGCATCAAGTATCAAGTATTCAGAGGTTTATGTATCTGTAGGCCTATCTCAAATGGAATATGAAAAACTCCACCCACTAGTCTTGAATTATTGCCGAGCACAAAATAATACATGCATGACCACAAGCTGGCACTCGATTTCAAGCACAAGGGTGTAGGAAGATTCTCTTTTTTAGGTAAGGGTGTCAGGGATTGGAATGAGTTACCAAGAGAAATACCGAGCGTGGTGGTGTAACGGATAGCGTTCTGGCCTCGCATTCGGGAGGACGGCGGTTCGAATCCCCGTCCGGGCATCCAGATTTGGGTTTTCCATGGTTTCCCCAAATCACTCCAGGCGAATGCCGGGATGCTTCCTTCAAAAGGCCATGGCCGAATTCCTTCCCATTCCTTGCCCCCATCCTTTCCCGTCTCTAAAGACCACGTTGTTAAAAAGGGACGTTAAACTGTTACAAAAAAAAAAAAAAAAAAAAAAAAAAAAAAAAAAAAAAAAAACGCAAGAGAAATGATGAATAATTTACCGAAAACTTTGAAAGAATTTAAAGATAAAATTTGTAGAGGGCAAATGTAGGTAGGTGCAGGAAAGGGGGAAGATGGGTGTGTAGGGAAATTGCCACCGGAGCCTGTGCTCCATTGCAATTAAATTAAATTAAATTCAAATCTTTCTGAGTATTGTGATCTATATTGCGAGGCATTAATAAGTGATATCAGTTGATGGGAGATGCCAGAGAGGAAACAGTTTTGGACTTCTGAGGGACCTAAAAGCCAAATTATAATCCTCAACTCCTTTGGCACAATTGTCGAAACATAGCAAAAGTGATAAAGATTTCTCTTTCTACTACAGATGCGAGTATCTTTTTCAGTATCTGATACATATCCCATTTTAATTTAGCGTTTGACGATGTTTTCAATGAAATAGTGAGACAGTTATTCCAGTATTCTGCAATAGCATGCAAGAAAGAAAAAACATACAGGTCATGACAGTCACAGCAATTTGGACAATTTTTTTTATGAAAATAGATGCTACCCTTAATATCTACTAAAATTAATCAGAACTTATGCACTTGTGTTTCCATTATAATGGAAATTCATCAAAACCTCACAAGTGAACCTGATGTAACATGGACAGGAACAACCACCATGGGTGTTCAAAGCTTACTTTTTTACGTAAAATATACTGTATGGGCAACAATACACACTTTATCTACGTATATCTATAAAATATGAAAGGAAAATCAGAAGAAAATTAGCCCAATCCACAAAATTTGAAAGTACGATCAAAGCCTACACTTTATCTTGATGATGAGACAATCTCTCCACTTGTTTCTACTCGTAACTCTTCAAATCTTTTTTGTATCTCATAACGTACCTTCCTCACGTCATGTTTAATATCCTACATTTTTTTATTTTTGTCTATGAGCATTACCAACTCATAAGCTCATGAACACTTTTTCTTCAAAAATGTTACTCATTACAAGATATCTTTAAAAACCACCTGTTCTTTAGTAAAGTGGATTTAATTTTCCTTCTTCGTTCAAACGGCATTGCTAAATCACAATTCATTCAATTTCATTCACTATTTTCATTCTTGAAACCATTTTGGCGATGACAAAGTCTTTATCACTATCCCAAGAATAAAATTGTGCCCTCAACAGCTATTCATTACTTTCTACTATCGCTTAGAAGGTTGATGCTGTAATCCCTTAGTTATGTAATAGTCAGAATACACTATTTGAAGTAGGCTGATACTCGTATGCAACATTATATTTGAATTTTAGTTCCAGGACACACCAGATTGTAGATAAAGCCACTATAAGCTTCTTGGTTCCACTTTCGGTGCTAAACGTATCTGTGGAAGAAACAGAAGATAACTTGTTCTTATTAGCACACTGGGTGATATAGTGTTAAAATTGACTTTTGCCTCTCTAGATAAAAAAAATATTAATTATTCTTTGCTATGTTCAGCGTGGTGTAAGGTGATTTTTTTTTTGGTGAAATGTGTAATAGTTAATGAGGCGGAGATTAGGGAAGGGTCCTGGCTTTGACTTGATGGCCATTGTGACAGGGCTAGTGATCCAGTGGTGCACATCTAGCCACACTGGTGAGTCGGTTTTGACACTAGTCTACTCTGGTAAAATATTTATTTATATTCAAAGAAGACAAACTATATTACTAAAAAGTAAGGTTTGTTATCTTCGAAATTGTGCCAAACAAGAGGAAAACTGGTCTGAGTGTACTCGATGAATACGCTGTATTTCTGTGTGATGGTAGTTTTTTTTTTCTTTTTTTTTCGTGTTTCATGGTAAGTTTACACATATATTTTCTGTAATATAAAACTTGAAAATGAGCACCAACAGAACAAAGAAAGTCTATTTTAGAATTATATCAATAAAACACTACTGAGGCAGTTTGAATTTCAGTTTCAGTTCAATATAACGCACTATATTACACAGACGGAAAAAAAAAATCCCAACACCAAGAAAGACTTGTGTTAGATAAACGAAATTTGGTAGGCGTGTTTATACATCTGAAAGATGACATCGATTAAAATTTCGCGCTTCGCGCATAAGTGTGGCGCTAGTAGCGCTACTCAGAGCTTGCAAATCAGGTTTGCTTTAAATACGCGCTGTAAAGTTTGTGAACGTTATTTACCGCTGAGATTTGACATAGTGAGTTGATGTTAGCCAAGAATGCCTTTAAGAAGACGAAGAAGCCATTATCAACAGCTCACCGAGTTTGAACGAGGTCGTGTAATAGGGCTACGAGAAGGTGGATTTTCTTTTCGCGATATTGCAGAAAGACTTGGCCGGAATGTATCCACTGTGCATGATTGTTGGGTGCAGTGGTCAAGGGATGGTACTGCCTCAAGAAGACCGGGTTCCGGGAGGCCACGTGGCACTACTGAGAGGGAAGACCGCCGTATTCGGCGTACAGCTGTTACGCATCGTACTGCGTCTGCGGCAGAAATTCGAGCTGCAGTTGGTACCACAGTGACACAACGAACTGTTAGAAATCGGTTACTTCAAGGACAGCTCCGAGCCAGGCGCCCTGTAGCGTGCATTCCACTGACTACAAGCCATCGCCGTTTGCGACTCCAGTGGTGTCAAGCCAGAGCTCATTGGAGGACGGAGTGGAGATCTGTTGTGTTTTCTGATGAAAGCAGGTTCTGCCTTGGTGCCAGTGATGGCCGAGTGTTGGTCAGAAGGAGGCCAGGGGAACGCCTGCAACCAAACTGTCTGCGGCCTAGACACACTGGACCTACACCTGGAGTCATGGTCTGGGGAGCAATTTCCTATGACAGCAGGAGCACTCTTGTGGTTATACCAAACACACTGACTGCAAATTTGTACGTCAGTCTGGTAATTCAACCTGTAGTGCTGCCATTCATGAACAGCATTCAAGGGGGAGTTTTTCAACAGGATAACGCTCGCCCTCATACCGCTGTTGTCTCGCAACGTGCTCTACAGAGTGTCGACATGTTACCTTGGCCTGCGAGATCACCAGATCTGTCTCCAATTGAACACGTATGGGATATCATTGGACGACAACTCCAGCATCATCCACAGCCAGCACTGACCGTCCCAGTATTGACAGCACAAGTACAACAAGCATGGAACTCCATACCACAAAGTGACATTCGAAACGTGTATGACACAATGCATTCACGTTTGCAGGCTTGCATTCAAAATTCTGGAGGTTACACCGGCTATTAATTTAACAGTATTTCACATTTGAAATGCATTTTCTTGAGCTTAAATTAACCTGTGATCTTGAAAATTTAATCAATTAAACATGTTAACTTGACAAATGCATTGTCCAAATTTCATTACTCTACAATAATTTTTTCTTGGTGTTGGGATTTTTTTTTCCGTCTGTGTAATTAATTATTATTTGAATGAGCTTCTTGTCAGCTTCAGGATGTACCTTCACTTGTTCACGCATGTTTGAGATACTCACAGAACTTTTCTTTATTTTCAGAATAACTGTACAAATTTCACGTAGAAAACTTTTTCGACGTTTGGTTTGCTAACGCAAAGTAATCAAGAACATACGCTTTGTTACATTTTAACGCAGGAAAATGGTGACCATCGTTTTCGGATGACAATATAAGGAGTTTAAAAGCAACTATCAGAAGAATTGTTTCTAAAAAGATGGTCGAAGTTTGGAAAACTTAGAGACTGCTTCAAAATTACATCCCATACATATTAATTCGTATTTATCTTATACAGTATAGTTTAAGCTCAAGACTTTTGTCTCTCTACATCTAATATCACACTTTGTAGCGAATGAAAACGGTTAATTAGTTTGATGCTACGGAATCCTCTGGTTCACTTGTCACAACTACAACCAGTTTTAAGGAAGCGCTACATATAGCTACGTATAGCCTGATATACCTTGATTTGTATCCTCAGCCTTCTAGGTGGATGCTGGATGAATGGGAATGTCTGCACACAACGAAGAATCGTACATTTGGATAAAAATAAAAACAACTTCAGTGTAGGAAGGTTAAGGGTGAGTGGAGACAGAATATCAGCGATAAGGAATATCGGCAAAAAGCGAGTGAGACAAGAAGTTTCCGACACCTGCTGTATCTCGGACCATGTTTCTGTCTACCTGTCCCCCGGATTCGGACCGCGCCCCACCCAGCACGGGTGACGCCCGCGAACAAACTGTCGCCCGTAAAGCAGTGTAAACAAGATCTTGTTTATGGTGTTAACACGGCGCGTGTAGCGCGCACGGAACGCTAGCGCCACGCGAATTTATTCACGTCGAATGCTGGCGGGGTCGCCGGCGCTACATCACCGAGACGTTTTATATATTTTCTCGTGAGCGGCGCTGCGACGTTTACAATGAATGAACAATGAGCGGGGTCAGAGTATGCTCTGCGTCCACTTTGTCATAACCTTTGTCAGCGTGAGTACGTTATTCACTACGCGCAGTCTACGTCCCGTAAATTTACTCTTTCGCGCTGAAGCCATATAGTCGGACACATTCTTGTTTCCTTTTCTTCTTTCCCGCTACGGCGAAAGAAATAATGTTTCACATTCTCCGGCGTCTTACGTGTACGCGTAGAACGGGTTTCGTGTTGCTACGTCTTATGCAGTCGGTATTCAACTATACGAACTCGGCCATATATTAAGACAGTGCAAAGTGATTTCTATGGTACCAATAACAACAAGTACTCAGCATAACCTTAGGTCATGAGGTAGGAGAACCACCAAGAAATATCGCTTTGTACTGCTCATTGCGATTATAACAAATATATAATATATATATAATACCGATGGTAAATAAATTAAATGCATATTGCTTTACTAGCCGCAAGATCCGAAAGGGTAGTTCCACGTACGGGCGATGGCTTCGATTTGCCGCGCATGGTAACCCTAACCTAACCAGGTTATCCTATCGGGTGAAGGGCACGTGCACCTTTACGTGGAATCAGAACCATGGAGGGTCATATAACCAAAGCAAGCTTATCCAGATGTAAAGGTCAGTTTTAAAGCACCTAAAAATTCCAGTCGCCTACGGGATTCGAACCAACGATTTTCCGATCGCTAGACACGTTCCTCAACCGACTGAGCCATCAGATGATTTTCCCCAGCTTCAGAATGTCACAATCTGTTCTCATTTCCAACTAACAAACGATTGTATTCAATAAGTCCCGATATGGTGCTATACGAAAAATGAAAGGATTGTGACAGTGTTGACAGTATTAACCATATCCCTAGTTATCGTACTGATTATTTTATTAAGGGAAAGGAACTGTATAACAATGCTTCGTATCTCCAAACATATTTTTAAATCAACAATAATTTTAGATTTGCCTCGGGTAGTTAATGAACGCTCATTGCCTACATACTCATTTACAGTCAGATTATCAAGAGTGAAGATGTTAATCTTCTAATCATGAGTCGGTGCAGCATTATAAGAGTATAGTCACTGTCGTAATCTTCGTATAGCACGATCACTCTTTTCATATTTCGAGGAAGCCCAAAGAACTATAATGCAGCAACTAGTATCCATAGACCTTTAGTTTTCATGGTTTTGCTTCAGTTTCTCGGATGTTATAATACGGGCTCCTTCCATTCTTTCCTAACGCCACTTCATGCTCCGTTCCGTGATTTATTTTTTGCCTCCTGGTCTTGCTGTCCATCGTTCTGAAAATCTGTCGTTACTGTCTTTTACTTTCCTAGTACCATTGGTGGTTTTTTTTTTTTTTTTTTGTAACAGTTTAACGTCCCTTTTTAACGACGTGGTCTTTAGAGACGGGAAAGGATGGGGGCAAGGAATGGGAAGGAATTCGGCCATGGCCTTTTGAAGGAAGCATCCCGGCATTCACCTGGAGTGATTTGGGGAAACCATGGAAAACCCAAATCTGGATGCCCGGACGGGGATTCGAACCGCCGTCCTCCCGAATGCGAGGCCAGAACGCTATCCGTTACACCACCACGCTCGGTACCATTGGTGGTTTAGGGATTCAAGTCCAAATGGCAGTTTTGGCAAAGACTACACGTCAAGAGCTAATTTTCTTGTGGCTTTTTCTGATCACTAGAGGACTGGGTTTGTCGTAAGAATATTAGGACATCTGTGAGTTTAATATCTTTTTTGAAATAAGCTGTAAATAAAAATCGCGCTGCCCATGTATGTGAAGCTACTGGCCGCATCTAATTTGTTTCAATTAAATGTTAGAATTGTTTCTTGTTTACTATCATAATCTCTGTTTTAGTACGATTTATTTTAATATTATACCACTGTATTTGTTGTTAAATTAAATTTAACTGTTCCTTTTCTGTCTCACCGCATATCAGGATCACAAAAAAATAATTTGTAAAGTGGGTCCTGTGCTTTCGGTATTCAGTCACCATCGTTTATTCCGTGGCGGTGAGATTATTCCAATAACCTTCTACAGCCGCTATATTTTTCTGGCAGAGTGGGGACTAATACGTGAGAGTTGATTTCTGGCTGATCAGCTTATCATATTAATCCTTGAAAGCAATGTGATCATCAGAACTTGTCGTTAATCGATTTATTAAGAGTTGGCTAGTATTTGCCTGTTATTTTAGATATTTTCTCATTTCTATGGCAAGTGTATACTCAGTACTTGTTATGATGAGTCACATTTGGACGTTCCACATCGAAATGATAACGTATGTCATTCCCTATAGAGGGATGGGATGATTTTTACATGATATATACCCATTAAACTTACGATATCCCTACTGAGTTTACTTTTATAGACGAATGGCTCATTTTTAATAAAGGTGTTGTTCATCGTTCTTACAGTTGTCCTTTTTTCTCGAGTTTAACGCTTCATTGACATCGAGGTCATTAGAAGCCAGAAGGGATTGAAGACAAGTAATGGGAAAGAATTTTTTAATGGTATTTTGAAGGAGTAGCAGTGTCGCGCGTAGCAATCGTCCAGATTGCGGCTTTAGGCGGATTCCCGCAATCATCACCCGAATGGTTGGAAGGTCCCCAATCTATGCCTCATAGACTAAACGTTTTACAAACAAGAAATACACTTGCCATAAAAAACACACAAACACAAAGCTGCATTTTTCGCAAACAGATGGCAATAAAATACTTACCTCCAGTAGATTAGGTACGAAGGGCTTTACCGGTCATTTAAACTGTGGTTATTAACTCAAGAAGTTCCTCCCTCTAGTCTCTAATGATTTAAGCTGATCACTTGTTGTTCCGGGTCCTCCGTTTTTCTTGGTGGCCGAATCGGAAGGGAAAAAAGGATATGTGTTAGTAGCTCCAGTAGGTTTTGGAATGCTGATCTGCTTCAAATTTGTTTCTATAACACATCGGGGAAAAAACCATGCTTCAAGCCTATCTTGCCAAAAACTGTTTCCCTCCCGATTAAAATCATTGTACTGACGAAACTTCCAACGAGCCTGGTGGATGAATTGTATGGCTCGTTGAGGCGATGCTACTACTACTAACCGACAGTAATTGTCCACAAGGATACAGTGGGAAGTGTGTGGGAACATGGTTAGCAGTTCAAGCCTTGTTTAAACATTGGTTTATTACAATTATTAATGATAATGCTGAAACTTACAGAAAATGTTACAACTATAATATCAAATACCACCAATCCTGGTCTTGCAAACGAAGATATGAATAACCACTATCGCCAGGAGCCCCAGCGCTCTCTAGCGGGGGAACACGAAAGAGGAAACAATCGCGAGCGGAAGAGAAGAGAAGGCAAAGATACAACAAGAGCCGAGCACCGCTCACTCGTGTCTGGCATTCAGACGAAAGCGGGTTCGAATCCCCATCCGTCATCCAGATTTCAGTCTTTCTTTATTTTCCGAAATGATTCCTGGGAAATGCCGGAATGGTTCCTGCAAATGGAACCATTGTATTTGTACCCAGTCCGTTCTCACCCGTAATGGCGTCTACGTTCCCCGTCCGGGCATCCAGATTTGGGTTTTCCATGGTTTCCCAAATCACTCCAGGCAAATGCCGGGATGCTTCCTTCAAAAGGCCATGGCCGAATTCCTTCCCACTCCTTGCCCCCCCATCCTTTCCCGTCTCCAAAGACCACGCTGTTAAGAGACGTTAAGCATTTTTTTTTTTAAAAAAAGTCTACGTTGATGATCCGTAAAATCTGAAGAAGAAAAAAGCTTCTAAGAACTTCGGGAAGAAAGGTATTCATCATGGTTACATGGCCACTTTTCAATAAATGGTCCTAGCCACACACTGTTGCTCTAAATGTCTTTTCGGGATCGGAAAAAAAAAAGATACGTGGATTTTATTTTCAGATCGGGCACCCTACATTGATGTGCCTTATCCATATGAATCAGTTATTCTCGGAAAGGGTGTTATAAGAACGAGATCACTTCTTAAGAAGCGTCCGGGGCAGTCAAAGGAGCGGAAGTCTGGTGGGTGACTGTTGCATCTCGGAGTAGTGGAAGAGTTGAATGGAAGCGAGGGTGGACAGTGAATGGCTCCGGGGGTCGCAGTACGCAGCTGCGTGGCAGGTGAGGGTGCGTGCGACTTCACTCTACCTGCCGCAGACAGGTGCGTCACTCGCAGTTCCTGGAAGTGCACCAATGCACGCACGTGTGTGTCATGCTTCACCCACAGCTCCAAAGTAGGTCACATTGGACCGGGTTTAGATGGGCATCATATGGGGAGCTTCGTGGGGAGCTGATGCGGACACACTACGAACAACCACTCTCAGCATTGTTTACCCTGTTGCTGAGTGGCAACGCAGTGCTCATACTAGAAAAATCGACTTAAACCTGAATGCCTGTATGAAAGTAATAACTGGCACCCTAAAATCCACCCCAGTCCCCTGGTTGCACCTAATCATCAAAACACCACCTCCAGAGGTAAGACGCCAAGAAGCAACGGAACGTGAGTAGATAAAACTACACCATCCTGATCATCCACAGGATCTCCCAATCCACGAGGTCCTAAATGACTTACCCCCCACTCGTCTTAAATCCTGAAATCCAGTATTGCAAGATGTATTTGACATTGATGTCACGGAAAAAATGGCAACAAAGCTGAAACTACGCATCTATAAAACATCCAGATATTAAAGATCCCACAACTGGACTTCCAGGATTCCATCTAACTAGAGACCAGTAAATCGCCTAAGAACAGCGAAATGCAACGCCATATTGTATAAGTGGGGTCTTCAGGATTCTCCTGCATGTGACTGCGGTGCTCCTTCCAAGAGCGTGGACCATATTATAAGGGAATACCCTCTACGGAAGTATGATGGACCATTTACGATGCTTTCGGAGCTACAACTTCCTTCATAGAATGGCTGGAAGAACTCGACATCAACTTGTGAATGCTACCAACGTTCTTGTCATTCTATATATTTATTTGTATTGTATTAGTTGCTTAGCTATACCACAAATAAATAAAATAAATAAATAAATTTGTCCGCCTTCAATAGTTAAGTTTCTCTGGGTGAAACCATGAGCAATGAAGCAAAACACTCAAAATAAAATTATCAATCAAACTATGTGTAGCTCTCATAGGGGACGTCCGTTAAGGATGTAAGGTGTTTTTTCTTTAATTTGTACCTCCCCTCCCCCTTGGTGAGATCTGGTGGGATTCTCCCCCTCCCTCAACGTGAGGTTGACCTCGTAATTTTAAAGACTTTTTTTTCTTTAAAACTACTACTCTTTGAATGGCCGCAATCCCAAATAAAGAGTAGTCGTGGCCGTTTTCTGGACCCCCCTTCGATCCTTAGTGAGATTTTGCTTGAACCCCCCCCCTCCCCCCTAATTTTGGGATCACGTAATTAATGATGGTCGCTCTCATAAATCAGGCCCAAATATTAATAATTGGAAATATACATAAATTTGTTTATTTACTTGTAATGTATATATATATAACGAAAACCGGATATATTGGTCTTATAAATACTCGGAAACTACGGAGCAGATTTCGATGGGTTTTTCACAGTTTTAAAGCTTATATTCTCAACTCAGTTGTTTGGTAAGTCTTATGCTTCTTCGTTACATAACATCGGAACATTAAATGAAATTCTGAACGTATGGTGAGGAATACCACAGATTGAACCACTAGATGCAGCATGGTTCGCACTAAACACACAATTACAATGTCTCTGGCCATAGCCTTTAATGAAAGCAATAAGCTAATTACAATAATAACTATTTTGCACATTAAACAAAACTTGAAGTATTCTTTCCTTTAATTCTGAAAATTTAAATTTTAAGCACCATAGATAGCCGTAACTTGAAGCACTCTTTCCTTTAATTCGGGGTATTCAATTTTTAAACGTCATAGAAAATAGCAGTAAAAACAAAAGAGATTTTCTTTAAGCACGATCTATGGACAACGTCTTTGGCCATCGGCATTAGTCTTCTTTTTACGATAATATTATTCCTGAATTCACTTTTGATATTTGTATAAAAAGCTGAATCTCCGGAGTTAAAGTATCTGGCGTTTCGAGCAAAAAGTAAATCCATAAACTTTGCAATTGAATCAAATGTGAGTTTTTAAGATAATCTAGCGTTGTTCAGTAATGTAGTAATGCAATTTCTTAACCAAATTAACAAAGTTAGATATACAAGTACATGAATCTTTTCGGACGATGAAAATAGTGTACGTGCAAATAAACTACAACCCACCATATTCTTGGTAGGGGGCGGGTGAATCTAGGTTTGTATTAATTCCGAAGAAAGTTGGCGTGAATTTTATGAAATTATATACAGAAGTTTCTCATTGAGGGAATAAAAATAGGGTACAGGTAAAAATCTACGCCAACTATACCGAGCAACGCCGGGAACTCCGCTAGTAAGAATTTTAAATGCACAATTCTAATGCCATTTTACAAGTTTTCCTGATATCAGTTAATAAATGGACGCATGGAATACACAAAAGGAATAATTACGTAGTCAAGAATGGAGAAAGCCTAGGATGGCGCAAAATACAGTGGTAGCATGGATGAAACTGCAGAAATTATAAAGCAATAAGTAGGACTGTGTATTGTAAAACAATTGAATTGTATACAGTTAATTATAGTGGCAGACGAATAAGTTAGCCAGTGTAGTCAAGTATGAAAATTTGTGAAATAAAAGTTGTGTTTGGTTTAACTTGCGAAGCTAGGATGAAAACGTAATCGACGAATATTTGGAAGTAAAGGGGCAAAAAACAAGACAGTGTAATATGAATATTTTTCTTCGGGTATTATAACAACAAGAAACGAGAACATTTGGAAATTTTAACTAAATTGAGTTATCATCAATATTTAACCAATTTTAAAAGGATACGTAAGATGTTCTTGTCCTCACCGGAAGACATACTAAAGTAAAAGGAAATTAATAATAATTTGACAGTTGTATATTAAAATAAAGCAAGATATGTCGTTTCTTTCAGTAAAACTTTGCTGATTTGTATTCCAAATAGTGATCGGGGCAGTCAAGTTACAAATGTTTACTCATCGTTCGTCACTGCACCGGCAAATGAATTCCTCCCAGTTGTTCAGCCGGATAGCGTCGTAAAATGACAACGTTGATCTCTTATTAATATTCTATATAAGAATCAAACAGCTATAATAAAAGTAGAGAACCATGAGAGACTGGCTTCAGTTAAAAAGGGTGTGAGACAAGGTTGTATCTACCCCCGTTAAGATTCAACTTGTTTTGGAAGAAGCAATAAAGAAAAATTTCCATATGGCATAAGTGTTCAGGGAGAAAAATATCAGTATGCTACGATTTACTGATGACATTGTCTTGTTAGCAGAACGGGCTGAGGATATTGAGAAGTTACTGAATGGCATGAACAAAATACTGAAGGAAGATTTTGGACGGAATATAAATCAAATCAAGAAAAAAGTTATGAAATGTAGTAGAAATGATACCAATACTAGTAGATTAATATATAAAAATAGGATCGAATGCAATAAGAGAAGTAAGTAAATTCTGCAACTTAGGAAGCAAAATTATAACCGATGGCCGAAGCATTAATGATGTTAAAAGAAGAATAGCACTATCAAAAAGTGGATTTATGAAAAAGAGAAATCTTTTAGTTTCAAACAAAGATCTAGAAATTAGAAAGAACTTTTTAATTCTTTATGTGTGGAGCTCAGCACTACATGACAGCGAAACTTTAGGAATACCAGAAAGAAAGAAAATTGAAGCATTTTAAACGTGGTGCTACAGAAGAATGCTGAAAATTAAGTGGACAGACAAAGAAAGAAATGAACGAGTTTGGAAATGATCGGGCGAGGAAAGAAGTTTGTGGAAGAATCTTACAGAAGGTCATATTTTGAGACATGCTGGATTGGTTAATTTGTTAGTGGAGGGAACAGTCGAAGGTAAGAACTGTAGAGGTAGACAGAGATTAGAATATATGAAGCAGATAATTGAGGACGTGGGTTGTAAGGGATATGTAGACATGAAGAGGTTAGCACAAGATAGGAAGGAATGGAGGATTGCATCGAACCAGTCGAATGACTGCTGACAGAAAAAAAAAAGTTTCTTGGTAGTAAATTTTTTGATATTGTTGCACTAGTGATATTATATTCAAACGGTTGCATGCACTTTTATTAAAATCCACTGTACTAGTGTGTTAATCGGAGAGTCAGCTGTAAACGTCTGTCTCTGCTAAACATAACGGTGACGACGGTAAAAATAGCAGACACAACGCAACCAGTCCAGACTATTTTAATCACTGCAGGTGTACACACAAGTAATTACACCGGTTCAGCTGAACCTTTACGCAATATAATCAGCGCAACCGAAGATAAACGCCGACACAAAGGTGTTGCGCGCAGCATGCAGATGCCGACCAAGGAAACTGCACAGGTGGCCGGACCGGTAACATTACAAAGACGCCGCCGTGCAGTGTAGCGGGCGTGGCGCAACATCAGGCATTTCCGCATAAACCGAGCTCTATTTTTACATCGGTGCAACTGCTTTCCTTGCGGCTCTGAGAGAAAGTGAATCACTGTGCACCTGCCGCACGCCCACGGGTCAGGCACCGGTTTCGAGACCCGGGGCCACAAATTTGTTCAGAGAAGTGTCAGGGAGAAACACGGCCGGGTCGCCGGTGATATGTTAACTGTCCGCACCTCGCGATCTGTATCGGCAAACAGGCAGTCCGACGGTTGCTCAACCCAGCCACGGCGCCGCGCCTCGCTTGCGTTGGGGCTCTACTGGGCAGAGGTGGTGGACGAAGAGGAGAGAGGGACTGATGAAGAGATTGTGGGCAGGAAGAGGTTCGACGTAGCGACGGTGGGTGGGCGAAAGCAAGCCCGCATCAGATGCTGAGTAAGGCACAGATTTATTGCGAAGGCGGAATAACCTTTGTGCCTGTGTCTGCTTCTTTATTTGTGAAAGGCAGTCGCGCGTCTACCAACGGTAGCATCAGACATAAAACTTTCTCTCCGGCATAGGATAATGCGAATGAATGGCTGGGGATTTATTATGGAGAGTTTGAGAGAGAGACATCAAATAGTAATTACCGTAGTGTAATATGATATCATATACAACGGATGATGTCGGTCATCAAGTGAATAATGAGAACAGTATTAAAATTGTAAGAATGTAGTCTCTCTCGGCGTTGCATTTGACACAGCATTCTGGTGAGTCCTGAGGTCGTGGCATTACAAGTTTGATCTTATGGTACCCAGTGAAGGCTTGGTTAGTACCTGAGTTTTCTATCATCTAAGACAAACCCAACTACAAAAATCTCTAGGAACCCAAAGCCCCCTTCTCCCGTGGGATTATGCCTCTGAATAATTACCCGCCAATACAGCGGGAATGGTGAAGTGTGGGAGGGGGTGGTGGTGGGGTAATGGGTGTGTAGGAAAATTGTCACCAGAGCGTGCACTCCATCGCATTTTTTTAAATAAATAAGGGTGTCCATTATGTTGCAAACCGCGTATGCCAACGGTCATGTGTAAGTGTTAATTCGATGAATAATTTTGTAATTTACAAGCTGTAATGGACGAAATATTATGCTAAACGTGCGTAGGGATGAGTCAAAGATTTTCGTTGTACCGTTGTTTCATTGTTTCATTTATGACCTTTTTGTGCTCCAATAGACATAACAAGTTAAAATATTAGTAAAATTTCCTGCGTACCTCTAACGAATAGTAATATATATATTTGCAATCGTTTAAACAGCAATAATAGATATGTGCAAGAAGAAACATGTAGCTCTGGGTAAAACCAGTTTTACGGTTACAGTTCGTCCGACTTGCTCCATGCAACAAAGTGACGTAATATCAGCTATTTGCTCTGCTCATTATTGGTTCGCAAACCGGAGTGATCTGTGTTGGATATTCTGAGTATCAGTTTCCAACGTTTCCATGGAACTGCGGTAATTGTAAGTCAGTGTAATTTTAGTGAAATGCCACAGACGTTTTTCAAACTATAAGGACAGTTTCAACAGAAATTAATAGAAAAATTTTGATATGGTCACAGGCCTATTAGCCTTAAATACTCGTAAAAATCTAGTACAAAAGTGTACTTCAGTTACAAATCATTATTAATCCTTGCTCTTATTAAAATATATGACTCATATTCTAACATTAGAACTAACTAACAACTTGTCACTTACTTGATGTCAAAATAAATATTTTTACAAAATAATACATGATTCCAGTAGTTAGCTAGTGTTAGTAAATTTATCGAGTGATTACATTTATAAAACAAAACCGAAGTGCTTGTCTTGAGGCTCCTTTAGAAATCTCTCTAGATTATGTGCATTCTAATATTGTGAAATGGACTTGAATTGACGCCTGATATGTTGGCAACCCCGCAGTTCAGGTACTACTTGTCAGCCGGTGACGATTGTGGCATTCTGGGAGTGACAAAAGAATTTCTTACTTCTAACTTCGTTGTCCGAGAAATAAATGCTAAATCGTTTGATTATAGATCTGTATACTCCTTTTCTATCGGAAGATAGATGAATATTAAACCATCATAATTGTTTGATCACAATACTCATTTGGCAGTAACAAAAATAAATAATCATGGAAGATAAAGGGTTTGAGACAAAGTGGTAACCAATCCTTAAAAAAATTATTATTTTTGTTTTTTTGTTTTTACAAATTTAGCAATCAAGAGAATGAATATGCCATAACAGCTCACAAAGAAACTAAGTTTTGACAATGACTTGTTAATGATAGTAAGAAAACACTGAATAAATCAACGGAAAAAGCTATTGGACGGAATACAAAAAAGTTATGCTGAAATGTAAAAAAAAACGATAAAAATTACGTTAAGTTAAATATCTTCGTTATATCAGATATAATAAAAGAAGTAAGTGAATTCTGTTATTTAAGAAGTAAAATTACAACTGATGACTGAAGAAAGAACGATTCAGAAAGCAGATTAAAATTACCAAAAGGAACCTTCTATAGAAAGTAACTGTATTAGTTTTGGAAACAACGTATAGATAATGTGTATACTGAGAAATGTTGTTTATGGAAGTAATAATGTTAGTTGTAGGGTATCGCAAACTGGAACATTGAAGTATATGAGTTGTGAGCTAGAGATTTATGTTAAAAATTAAGTGAAAAGATTAGTCAAGAAATGGACGTGTTGTAGAAATTAAGAGTGGGGAAAGAATTTCGGTCACATTTTAAGCTATTCAGGACTGATTAAAATTTTAATGACTGGAAAATTTGAAGTCAAAGATTTAAATATACGAAGCCGATAACGAAGGTATTGGGTTGTAATGAACGTGTTGAGCATATATGAGGATAGGGCTCGCATAGTCGCAATGATCTGGTGGAGAGTTTTTATTTGCCTGCGCACTCCTCCTCTATCATAGCCGCCTTAACCTAACCCGGATCGTACCGTAAAGCTTACCGACAGTTTAACCCTGCAGTAGTCGCGCTCTGAAAAGTCCCATTAGAAATGGCTTGAGTGGACTACATATGTAATCCACGCGACCAGTGCAGGGTTAACGCGGAATTCGAACCACGGAAACGCTCTGGCGTACTTCACATTAGACTGCAAGATGTGGCAGAGCTGAAGGTCGGATTAAGTGTCTTTTCAAAATCCTCGCAGAGATATGGATTCAAACCAGGGACATTTCGGTCACCAGTAAGAAGCCTTAACCACTGAATCACCAGACTGCCCTATATATGTATATGAAGTGATGGAAGACTTCCATAATTCAGTCAAGGGATCGATGACCGAAAAAAAAAATCAGGATAAAAATGCCAGTTTTTACTACCAGGTTTCAATTTGGATAAGCAAAATACCGAGAGGGGTGTTGTAACGATTAGCGTTCTGACCACGCTTTCGGGAGGACGGCGGTTCGAATCCCCTTCAGGGCATCCAGATTTGGGTTTTCCATGGTTTCCCAAATCACTCCAGGCAAATTCCGGGATGCTTCCTTCAAAAGGCCATGGCCGAATTCCTTCCCATTCCTTGCCCTCCATCCTTTCCCGTCTCTAAAGACCTCGCTGTTAAGAGACGTTAAGCAGTATAAAAAAAAGATAAGCAAAATGGTAGATGCAGTCAAATCTAAAATCTCAGTTGTTTGTTTATTTGAAACCTACATATAAATCATAATGCCATAAAGGGGATTCAGGGTATACATTACGTATGTCAGTAACTTTGGAAAACTTATCTATGTTATGGTTTTCGTTACACTGTATTCTGATCTCATAGTATGTAATATTTCTACATATGTTTAACAAACACATACACTTTGCTCTTCATGTCTACGGCTACTCAACTGATAGAACATACACAAAATGTTGGTAATAATCATTGATATACTGTTGTTTCAAGAAAGTCCTTACCGTACAATTTTATCCAGTTTTGTATGATGCACCATCTCTGTTGCGCGGGAAGGGCAAGGAAAACACTGTGCACTACTCCCCTGCATTGCCGAAGCTGCATTTGCCCGCCGAGCCTTCGTTTGTCCACCGAGCCTTCGTTTGTCCACCGAACCTTCGTTTGACTACTGAGCCTGGATATGCTCCAGGGGTCACAGCTCACTCGAGTAGAGAGAATCCGTCATAGCAATAATCGAGACAGATCGACCGTGAGTAGACGACTGTTTTGCACGACACTAGTTCCTAATGATATGGTGGCCAAATATCCTATTACAACGAAACTTCGCGTTGGACTAAATCATCAGTTAATTTATATGTTACTTTTATATAGATCAGTAACACAGTTTCCGATGATACATGAACCAAATCCGCAAATTTCTGGAATTTTTATCTACGTGACCGTGACTCAAACAAATGAACGGATTGCACACATTGACAGCTTACGAGAATCTCGTCAGTTAATATGCAGAGTACTTTTTACCATACTTAGTCCATGAATAAAAACACGGTTTGTCACTAATTTCTGTCTTGATATAATTAAATAACGCCTAAAGAAAACGTTTTCGCAGTTGAATTGTACAGCTCAATAAATATAATAAAGTCCAACTCATCTCTGGTGGCAAATGGAATTTAATATAAATCTGGATTATTTGGTGCAAAATCAGTCAAAGTTCAGTTTAAGGCTTTTCTACTATTATTATGTCTACATGGGAGTGTGGTCGAACGTAAGCATGCAGGTTGATGTTAATATCGATAAATATCGATAATATCGACCTCATCAAGCCGATAATATGTCTATTTTCCGATATTTGTGTATATTATTTCAGAAATAAGTATGGCAATCAAAATCAGGTAATAAATTTGAGGTAGATATTTTTTTTTAAAATTAGGTCTGCAAATATTCAGAGTAAACAGATCATAAGAATAGTAATTTCCATGATTTTCCCCCATGAAGTCTATTTCTAGATTGAGTGACAGTGGCTCCTGCCTTTGAGAACAGGAGTTCAGTAGGTACGGACGATGTCAGTTTGAATAAATGACTAATTGCAGTTTTGAACATATCTTAATCCAACTCCCATACCAATCATGATTGATTTTAATTCATTTTGCAGCCAAAAATGTACTATAATCTCCAAGCTAAGCATTTTATAGCCTACTTACAGCTAGATCGTACTAAATACTAACGGGGAATGTTGTCATATGTATATGAAACACGTAACTATATTCAGCGTGTGATAAAGGGGCGTGAAGTGTTTATCCTAAATTCTGGAGCCTCCCCTCCCATTTTTCTGGTAAGATTAGTTTTACTTTTTTTAATTCTCCTCCTTCCGACTGAGCGTGGTGGGTGAAGAATTGTTAACATTCTGGCCTCACATTCGGACGCCAGATTTGGGTTTTCCAAGGTTTCCCCAAATCACTCCAGGCGAATGCCAGGATGCATCCTTCAAATGACCATGACCAAATTCCTTCCCGTTCTTTGTCCCCAATCCCATCCCACCTCTAATGACCTCGACGTCGACGTGGCGTGAAATCACAAGTACAAAAAAGAAAGAAAGAAAAAAAATCTCCTCCCTAATGTAGGTTTCTAGATTTGTCCTATCCGGCGCTTTTGTCATTATCGTTATATTTGTGTGCATAATTAGTGGTACAGCAGTTTTTTTGGCCACCTGAGGGTGTTATCATATATTGGATCCACACCTAGAGTACTTATCAGGGGGTTGTTGGATTTTTGGTTATTGCCGTAAAATTGAGTTGCAGCTGTTCAAACCTCTCTCGAAGCTCGGGTAGGCCACTTATTTGGTGCAGGACGTGTGTCCGCGTCTCAAGCGGTAGATAAATTTGAAATCCGCGTAGTTTGTAGATCTCACGTGAGATTTCCCCCTTGGTGAGATTTCGCTGGACTCCCTGCCCCCCATATTTCACCTCACGTAATTAATTGATGCCCCTTAAGAGTATTTTTTTGTTGGTGTAGTTTGTGAGGCGGAGATTGGGGATCGTTCTGGAATTCGCCTAAAAACCACAGTCAGGATGGCCGGTACGTGAGAGCGTTGGCTCGTGCCCGGTCCGTTGTACCTCCCCAATCCACTGTGCGGCGCCTCAACGCAATGAGGCACGCTGGCGGGTCATGTGGTTGCCTCAAAATACCTGTTACGAACTTACAACATGAACTTTCACAAGCGTCCTAAGCCGTTGTAATTGTCGGTTTATCAACATAAAAATAAAATTATGGAGATTAATTTCTGGATTACCCCAAAGAGCTGTATAGAATATTTCATGAAAGAAGGTCGTTAATCGAACGTGTATCACCAATTAGCTGCACACATTTTGGCCGCAGTTTCCCATTATGGGTCTCAGCAAAGACGTCCCTGATTAACAAAGTGGTCTCCCCGCCACTGACCACAGTGGAGACGTCTGGGGAGGTGGACAGAGGCGACTAACGAGCAGCCAGGGACACGGCCGGACGCCATTATGCCGTCAATCAGCGGCCGATAGAGAGCCCCCCACAAGGACCCTCCTAATGAAGCGGTCGCGGAGAGACTGATACGGCGCCGAGAGCGCTCGCGAGACAATGGCGAGGCCCCGTGCCTTCCATCGCGCCGCGCCCACCTGCCCGTAGAGCGAGCACTGACTCACTACCTGCGCCGCGCCGCGCAGCGCGGGATGGGCGGAGGGCCTCCGGAAGTGGGCGCCGCGCTCATAAGCGGCTACCGACCGTGAACACACGTCTTCGAGACGACAGCGCTCCGTGATGTAACTCTCACGGGCGCACCGCAGAAAAGGCGCGTTCCCACGACGTCTTGTAACGGAGGCCAGACGAAGTGTAATGACGAGCGCGCGCCACAGGTTAGCCCTCGCTACCTCGCCGCCACTCCCCACCACGTTTCATAGTGTTGTTTGGCACAGAGCACTTTACATCAACAGAAGGGGTGCGCACCTCTGCTGCAAACCAATGGAAACAACGCACCACTACACACGCCTGTGATGTTTACCTACAGAGATTGGGTAGCTGCGTGCCATCTACGCCAGCAGAGGCGGCCCCGTTCCGACGGCTTGTTGTGGGCTATCCGTCTGGGGCGGCGTCCGTTACAAGACGTCATGGGAACGGACCTTAACAGTGAGCGTACAAAGCTGACTCGAGAAGTATGGTCAAATTGTCTGCGTATTCTAAAAGGATGGACGTAACCACGTGAAGATTTTTTTTTTTTATTTTATTTTACTTATGGCTTTACGTCTCGTCGACGTCGAGGTAATTAGAGGCGAGATGGGACTGGGGACAAGGAACGAGAAGGCATTCAGCCTTGGTCTTTTTGAAGGAAGCATCCCGGCATTCGCCTGGAGTGATTTGAGGAAATCATGGAAAACCCAAATCTGGATGCCCAGATGGGGATTCGAGCCGGCGTCTTTATACAACATAACTTAATATGGCAGTTAACCTGGTGAAACCAACGGTGGTAGTTGCCTAAACGTTGTATAAAGAGTTAAATAAAGATATAATCCGGCAGAAAACCCGAGAAGTATTCATTTCAGCTGTCTGAATGTTAGGCACCAACAGAAAATTGCATCTCAGATACTCAAAGTTCTGCAGTAGGATTTCTGTGATCTTGAAATGTGAAATCGATAGAAAATGGCCGAATGGTTCTGACCATCGAAAGCGGTCACATGCAGTAAACAATATCTGTTGCTACTTGTAGAGACAACTAGCAGTAGAGAAGAAGGAACTTTCACTCGGCGTCGAGAATTTATTAAATGCTCTCGGGTAAATAGTAATAGACGATATTTCGGCGGTCGAAGTCACTGTCGCCATCTTCATCACTAGAATATGGCGACAGTGACTGTGATCGCCGAAATAACGTATGATAACACTTCCTTAAATCGGCTAGTTACCCGAGAGCATTTCATAAACTAGAAGTAGTTTTACCTTCAAAAGCGTTTTACCCGGCGGACCACCGGAAGGTAAAGCACCGTTCTCAGACATTAACCCTAGTATTGTCCTTTCCGACGTACTCACTATCTGTCACTAAGAGGCCACCACGTAAAGGGGGGGGGGGGTTACCGGGGCTTCCCTCCCCATAGCACGCACTCTTGCTGCCATGGCTTTCCTAGCAACGTTTGAACAGTCACCGCGAATCTCTACCACTCATCTCAAGCTGCTGGTAACGTCCGTTACCGACATCGTGGGATTGGATAATAATTCAGCAAGTTTAAGGGTAACGCTGTGAGGTCTGCGGGAAGCTACTCTCGGAAACTAGAGCAGCGTGTGCTCCGACACCTCATCCTATTACTCATCGCGTCTACCCATGCTGCACTAGAAATGAAAAGCTTGATGTGAGTCTACCTTCGTTGTTGCCATGCCATAACCTAAGTTTTTATTCAAGGCAGTTCCTAGTAGTACAGTTCATGCTGGATCATTTGGAGCTACTGATATGCTTATGATAAGAATTTTTACAGCTCTATACCATAAGAATAGTTAGGTCCAGAGGTAATTCTGGTGAGATAAAGTCAACCAATTAAGTTTTTGTTGTAATACGAGGAAGAAGAGCAGTGGTTCTGAATTCTGGGGGGAAGATGGCATTCCGATCTGGAAGCTAGTAGAGTCTAGTCGAGCAGAGACAATCGATCACTCTGGACAATTATTTGTTTTTTCTTTTACTTAGGACTTTACGCCTCATCGACGTCGGGGTCATTAGAGGCGGGTTGGGATTGGGGACTAGGAACGGGAAGGAATTCTGCCATGGCCTTTTGAAGGAAGCATCCCGGCATTCACCTGGAGTGATTTGGGGAAAGCATGGAAAAGCCAAATCTGGATGCCCGGACGGGAATTCGAACCCGCGTCCTCCCGAATGCGAGGCCAGAACGCTAACCGTTCACCCACCACGCTAGGTTGTTAATTGGTGAGAAGCATATGGACTGAACATGCACTCCTAGAGTGGCAAAAATCGTTACTCGCACCTTACAGATGAGAAAAGACTGACGATGTATCGTGAGGAGACAACATTGTTTTGTGCGAAATCTCTCCTTTTCTATGTGTTTGATGTTTGATACGAGGCTTAGAACTAAACTGAAGGTATCAGAATTTTCAATCGTTGCTGTTTTAATCATTTCTCGTAGTGTTTGCGTTCAGAATAAAACGCCGCTGAAGGGATGCAACTTTTTTATTTCGCCTACGGATGGATTCTAACGATATACATATATTTCTGAATGCTTAATATAGTATCTTTGCCTCATTCAAATGGCTTCCAGTCACGCCGGAACTGCCTACAGTGGAGGATCCGCAAGTAGCAGAAACAGAAGCCTGAAACTAACCATGGATCCTCTTTTAGGAAGGATTCTTTTTTAGATCATGAAGCGAATATTCTGCGTTACTGAAAATAATATGTCACAGAACTTATATAGATTTTAAGAATTCCAAACGTATATTGTTGATGTATAACTCTGTGGTTCAAGTTCAGTCTTCTTGAAATCAATTACCGAGCGTGGTGGGTGAACGGTTAACGTTCTGGCCTCGCATTCGGGAGGACGCGGGTTCGAATCCCCGTCCGGGCACCCAGTCTTGGATTTTCCATGGTTTCCCCAAATGAATCCAGGTGAATGCCGGGATGCTTCCTTAAAAAAAGGTCATAGCCGAATTCCTTCCCGTTCCTTGTCCCCAGTCCCATCCCGCCTCTAATGACCTTAGTCATCAACGAGGCGTAAATACATAAGTAAAAAAAAAAAAATGTTAATCATTCCGTACTAATTTCTTTTGACGTAAGTTTGTCGCATTATGGAGGCAGTGCTTCACAGAATTAGATACGTACAAACAGACAGTTTTGAAATAAGAATCATGTTAGTGTCTAGTGTTTGTCATGCTATTAGTTGCTTAAAATAACGGTTTTTAATAGTCAAAAGCAGATGGATGCGTTTAAAAAATAATGACAATTTGCTGTCTATAAAATAATAATGAAACAGAAATTTATAGAAACTCGCCTCAAATTGTGTCAAAGTACACTATTTTGATTTTTCGTCTGTAGGCTTCGATATGCGCACGGTTCTCCACTCATGTTGGGGTTTAGAGCACTATCTTCCAAATTCATTCAGCAGCTTTTGGAACTTTGTCGGCCACCACTTTATCTCTCACACACCAGATGCAACATTTCAACTCATCACCGACTCCAGCTCTTCGCGCTAAAACTGAAGTGGTTGCTGGCATATCTCACCCGGCTGAGACACGGCTCATGCGTCCACTGTTACGATGTTGGTTAATAAAGTCTTCGCTCAAATTTTTATTCTTTGAACTTTTGTGTGTTCAGTATACTTCTATGAAATTGATATACAGTATTTCGTGGAGTAAGTGGAATGAGAAGACTTCCGGAAACTATTTTTCATATTCATAACAGATAAATGGTTAAATTTTTATTAAAAAAGTATTTAATTGACAATATGATTCTTGTTGAATTTTTTTCTGTCTTTGAGGCAGTCAATTATTAAAAATTGAAGCTAAGTGCAGAAGGAAGTAGGCAAAAAACAATACAGATTATTATTATTATTATTTTAACGTTCGCCTGATACGATTTCGGAAAACAAAACCGAAATATGGAAGGACATCTGACATTCGTACCCAAATTCTAACAAAAGATGTTTATAGTTCTTACCGAATATATTTAATCGTTCGATGAAATCAAAAACAAAGCAGAAAAGAATTTTTGATTTTTGCCAGGAGCATAGTTGGTTTCTTGGTTGTGATTGTAGGTGCTTTAACATTACAGGTAAAAACAGAAAGCGTCGACTTCTTAGCATCGCAAATTGCACGAATTAGTTCGTCGTTGGTTTGGTGAGTACAAAATAGAACAATGTCATCTACTAACGGTAATATATGAAGAATCTACCATCCTATCAATGGCACATCTTTCTTCATATTACTCTGGGCCTCCCATTTCTGATTGTTAATGAACTTCAGTAACTGATTTTTTACATACAAGCATATGCTATAAAAGAAGTCTCTGCAGAAAATAAAAACGTTGTAAAACACTACGATTCGTTATTTTAAACGTACATCACACCAGTTTGTAACAGCCCTCATACCTGAACTTTAAATAGAATTGTATTTAATGAAGTATTTGTAATGAGCTAATGTTTACTTGATTATGATCTGATATGTTTGTTTTGCAATTTCTTGTAAATTAGTGCATATAGACTTTATTTGACGAAAAGAAATTATTTAAAGGCAATTTAATATGTTTAAGAACCGAATTGTGCAAAAGAATTGCTTAAATGTTTGTAATTGCAAGTATTAATGCAAGTTACGATGTGTAGTACAGGACAATTTTATACAGTTTAAAATGATTTCTGTAAATAGTTTTGTGTTTAGGTATCTTTAATTTCCATTTCTGACCGTTTTATAATGATGTTAAATGATTAAGTACTATTTCTGATTGTTAATATGTTTAATTGTTTGATGAATTATTAATGTTCGAGAAATATCTGGCGGAAGTTTTTGATGAGTTCTAGAAATTTCGATAGAACCTATATAAAGAAATCAGCAGAAGGAGAGATTTAGTTTATACAGATTCACTTTACAACTGTCAAGGACTGCTTTAGTAGTATCTCTGGATTGTATCTATGCATGTAAGCAGTATCGTTGACATCGTGTTTGGTGAAAATAAACAGAAGTATAAACTGAAATACCTTGTGGACTACTTAATTACTGTATTAATTAAACAACGAGGTATCTTACAAGTTCCTTATATTATACAAGCAAGATTAAATCCAATTTATTATATACCGAGCGGGGCGGTGTAACGGTTAGCGTTCTCGCCTCGCATTCGGGAGGACGGCGGTTCAAATCCCCGTCCGGGCATCCAGATTTGGGTTTTCCATGGTTTCCCCAAATCACTCCAGGCAAATGCCGGGATGCTTCCTTCAAAAGGCCATGGCCGAATCCCTTCCCATTCCTTGCCCCCATCCTTGCCCCCCATCCTTTCCCGTCTCTAAAGACCTCGATGTTAAAAAGAGACGTAAAGCAGTTAAAAAAAAAAATTTATTATAAGTTTCTCAAACATTAAATGGTTTTCAAATATACTTAAAAAGAAACACATTAGAAGTTTAAATTGAGCCAAACGAACAAAAGTTTAACCAGATCTAAGGATATGCTCTGCGAAATTTAATAGGACACGCAAAATCTATAAGTTATCCAAAGATTCTAAAATTTAGCACAAATTTCACGTGAATAAATAATATATTTCGCAACTGTTTTAAAATGAGAGATAGCCATACTTGCTATTCTGCTGATCAACAATAAAATCTATAAGGAAGTTCAGTTAATTTATTTAACTTGTTCTTATTCCATAATTAAAAACGCCATTAACATAAAACACAACTGTGACAATACATCATAGACACACCTGCCGTTTCTGAAATAAGAGCTTGGAGTAATTTGACCAAGCGTGACGGGTGAGCTCTAATGCTTTGGCTTCCCATTCTGGAGGACGCGGGTTCGAATCCCAGTCCGGGCATCCAGATTTCGGTTTTACTTCGTTTCCCTCCTGGTGAATGCCGAGATGCTTCCTTTAAAAGGCCACGACCGAATTCGTTTCTATTCCTACCCCTAATGACGTCGACGTCATCGAGGCGTAGAGCCATAAGTAAAAAAACAGTAACTCAGTTTTCCAATTGGGATGCTTTCGTACCCGCGTCTGACAATCTAGATACCGATTTTTCATGGTTATACGAGATCACTCTAAGTGAATGCAGGAATGGTTTCTTCAAAAGGCCCCTTCCTTGACCTCAATCCTTTCTCGTCTCTAATGGACTAAATGTTGAAGAGGCGTAAAGCCATAAGAAAAATATCGAAGTAATTAAACGCTTTCAGATAGCCTTTTTCAACCCTGGGAAGTTTGATACTTTCATTATGTAAACTCTCCCGAATCATATAACCCTAAATTTGTATCATATTTCTTCACTTGGTGTTATGCAGGTCATAGAGCACTACTTCTTAAGTATCATATCCCGTTCATAGTCATTTAGCTTCGCTACATGTTACTATTATTTTGTTATACAACTTTCTTCTGCTTTGGGAATGTTGTTTGTTGACAATGCTAGTACCCTGTGCTGATACGTTACGCATTTCTTTGCTTTAATCTACTGACGTCGATGTCGGAGAGGCGTCAAGACATGTAGGCCAAAGCATTTAATTGTTTTCGCAACTGCTCACTTCCAAATATCTTGGTGTAGCTGATAGAACGGCTGATGCCTTATTCTTTAGCATATCCAAAGCCGTCCAGGAAGCTGGAGTTGTGGGTACGAACTAACGGCTAGTGTTTAAATCTCAAAGAAGCCGAGGATATATTTCATGAATCTAATCGGTTCACTAATCTGAACTGTTCATTAATTCCACTAAGCCGCTTCTCAGATTTGTACCTGGATGGAAACTCCTCGAGGAAAATATAAAACAGTTCAAGTGTGGTATCGAACACATCACCTCAGTTATAATGATCATGTTTTGCAAGCGAAAATGATTCATTCGATTTTTGCAAACTGAGGTGCGGACTGCCTCATTTGGTTGTATATCGCTTGGTGTTGTCCAGCCGTTGATTATATATCTTGAGTGGGGTCACTAGTGTACTGCACTTCGTATCTGATGCAGCCCACGCTCCGCTGTACTACAAACATGACTGCCAGCTAATTGATGATGCAAACTGTGCTCAATAAAAGCTACGGGAGTATACGCGAGAGGCGGAGGATTGCCGATAAGGTAGCATCGCTGAATTTAACTCCGTTACACTCCTGTTAAAGGCACCCTCTTGCCCTTGGGGTTAGAAACAGCCCCTAACGGCAGATGAATTAGAAATGATCAACGGCATGGGGATGCAGAAGGCAAAGGGAAAACACTGCATTAAATACTCTAAAGGTATCCCGAGGCTATGTAATCCTCTCAAATTACATATATTATGATTGTCTTCTTCCTGGGTAAAATATTCCGGAGGTAAAATAGACCCCCAATCGGATCTCCGGGTGGGGAATGCTCAGAGGGGAGTAATCAGAATGGATAGAAACATTTTACGAGTCGGAGCGTGGAATGTTATAAGTATGAGTAGGATTTTAATGTTGCATAAATGTTCAAGGAGAAAAAAATCAGTATGTTACGATTTGCTGATGACATTGTCTTGTTAGCTGAACAGGTTGAGGATATTAAGAAGCTATTGAATACCATGAACAAAATACTTAAGGGAGATATTGGACTAAATACAAACTAAAACAAGACAAAAGTGATGAAATGTAGCAGAAATGATACCAATACTAGTAGATTAAATATAAAAATAAGGTCAGATGCGATAGCTGAAGTTAGTTAATTTTGCTACTTAGGAAGTAAAATTACAACTGTAGGGAAAAGAGCTTTCATGAAAAAGAGAAATATTGATCTAGAACTGAGAAAAAACTTTTTAAAACTCTGTGTGAGTAGCACCGCACTTTGTGGCAGTGAAGTATGGATTTTGGGAATACCAGACAGAAGGAAAATTGAAGCATTTGAAATGTGGTGCTATAGAAGGATGCTAAAAATTAAGTGGATTGATAAAGTATGAAACGAACGAGTTTTGGAAATGATGGGCGAGGAAAGAAGTTTGTGGAAGTCTTACAGTAAGAAGAGAAAGGATGGTAGGTCATATTTGGAGACATGCATGGTTGGTTAATTTGTTAGTGGCAGGAACAGTCGAAGCAAGATAGGAAGGGATGGAGGATAGCATAATATCAGTCGAGAGACTGATGACAGAAAAAAAAACGCTCCTGTTTTTCAGTTTCTACTCTTAAACTGCGTTTTACATTATAGTTATCGTATTCTGCTTCTGGCACTACGTTTCGCCGTCGACGAGGCCATTAGAGGCGGGAAGAAACTATGGACGAGGAACGGAATGAGATTCGGCCATGGTGTTTTGATGGAACCATCCCGGCATTCACCTGAAGTGTTCCGGAGTTAGCACGGAGAACGCAAATCTGTATCGTGGGACGTGAATTCTAAGCCGCGTGTTCCTTAGTGCGAGACCTGAACGCTACCGCACAGCTACAATGTTCGGTATCTATCGTATTATGTGGCGGCACCGAGAGAAAATCTGTCGCCTATGGAATATATTATCGCGATTTGAACACAGCAAAATTACGTACATAATATCAGCAAACACATTATTACTATTCAAAACGTAGTATAAAAATTATACGTTTTCGAGGAAAGTAGTGTTACAATTCATTATTGAGTCATACTTTTGAGTTACGATTTAAGCGTCTATACTAAATCTCCTGAATGGACGGAGGAGCGCGTACAGGAAGTTTTATAATTCTTTCCTAAACTGTCTCTTCATATGTTATGATTTTTGTTGAAATCGTTTTCCATGAATCAACGTTAAGTGCTCGAAATATTAATTTCTATCTTTATAATCTTTTTAAAGTTAAACTGGTAGTAACTGAGGATATTAATAAATACAAGCATATGATTATATCAGGTTTCCCCGCAGGATAAAACCAAGAACTTGTTGCGTAGGATTCTTTAGAATGCCTAATACCCCCTGCACACTTTCTGATATGATTTTTCGTAAAACATTTTCATTTCCCAAGTGCACAGTTCCAACACACGAAACAAAAACATGTTCTACAACACTAAAATATTATTACCACAAAGACGTGTCTATAATTCTAAGATGTATCAATTAACTTTCTAAAAGCTCAGAGCATGTGTTGATAACTAAACCACCGTTTACAAAAAACTGAAAGAATATCGTAATGTCATCCTACGCTGCCCACACTGAAGAATTTGCGTATAACATTTAAACGTATCTGATTTGACCTTTACAGAACGATGTTTAAATTTTCAGATTGTATATTTCACAGTGTTCATTGTCAATGATTTATGCTTATTTATTAACTGAGTCACATTCCACTTCTCCGAGGACTTTCGTCAGCAATGATCTATGAAGAAATAATAATAATAGTATATATAATAATAGTGAATCAATACTTAAAATAGCTGGCTATACGATTTACCAACCTATTTGGAGACTGTATTTTACAGTAATAGATACAAACAAGTCAAGCTGCCCTCCTTTGTATTACTTTCAACTACTGCATTCTAACCAAAATTATGGTACAGTATCGTCCTCAAACAAGTCCCTTTGTAGTCCTGTTATCCAACTTCCTTGAGAACCTATCTTCATCAATTCGTCTAGTAAATTCACTGAAATTATCCACTCCTACCTCAACAGTGGCCCTAGCGGTCTCGTGGCTCACTGGTTAAAACGATTTAGACTGAGTGTCAAGAGGCATCAAGAGACACAACGAACAAACTTCACAAAATGTTGTCTACGAAAGCATTTTAAGACGTGAAATGAAGGTAAATGTTTGTAAGAGACTCGTGTTCCGACATAGAATGATAACAAGGGCCGACGCGAAAGCTGGTTGTGGGAAGTTGCCAGCCATTCCTGGTATTTTGTCATAAAGGCATGAAGAGGGAAAATTTTAGCCAATCCTGAGGCAGTATCGTTGCAAATTTCTGATACTGTTATAAATTTTACTGACCTATGAGAAGGAAGAAGCACTCTGATGGTTTTGACACCAAACTTTCCTGAGAAAAGAACACGGTGGAGAATGGATTCTGTTCTTAACTTTGATTCTGGCTGGTAACCCAAGTGGCCCATCGGATAATACACAGCTAGGGTTTACCGGTAATATCGTTCCAAAAATATCGATATTTTTAAATGATCGATACAATAATATCGATATGATGGAGTGAAATATCGAAATCTACAAACCACTTCGCGCTAAAAAAAAATCCTGCAAATAAATGTATGGGTGAAAGGAACCAAACTTGACTATGCTAAACTATGATTTAGTTCGATAATGTCGTTTGCTGCTCTGTTGTTCCACTCCGTTTCGTGCGCATCATTCGTTCCAAAGTCATTTACGTTTATTGTTTTATTATTTAATATGTTGCGTTACGTTTGCGTTCGTTAGTTCTTATTTCTCTGTGGGTCGTATTACAACATTCTAAAAGGGGTAAAGAAAAAAATATGACCGCCTGACCGATACAATTCCTTATTTTTTCAGTGTTGATAATAGACCTTTTAAAGCAGTTGAAGGTATCATCATCATTAGTTTTCTGCCCTCGGGCAGGTTTTCACTTGGCTGCTCTCCATGATCTTCTATCTTCTGCCTTAAGAGAAAGGCAGAAGTTGAAGGTAAAGGTTTTAATTTTTAATGAAGCACATAGCACCATTATACAAAGTCCCTTTTCGTGGAACTATTAAAACAAAAATTGATGAAAAAATTTCGAAAGTTGTGAAGGAGGAATTGAAAAGTGTGAAGCATTTTTTGTTGTTACGCATAGAATTACACCGACTATTTGGAGATTACGGTACATTTTTTGCTAGAAAATTAAATTGAAATCAATCAGGATTGATATACTAGTTGGAATAAGATATGTTCAAACTGCAATTAATCATTTACTCAATGTAGCCGCGTCGGTACCTTCTGGGCACATTTTCTCGCAGTCACTCAAACTAGGAATGGACTTCATAACAAGAGGTTAAGCAAAGTATGTTTTCAGGATCTGTTGTCGCTCTATACTAAATGGTATAATTTGTTTAATAAACTTCCTCAAATATTTCTTGATTTTGACTTATATACGTAATAATAATTTATGAAATAATATATACAAATATCTGATAATATCCATATGATGCGGCCGATATTATCAAATATCGATATCTGCCTGGATTCGTTATAAATATTGTAACGTTCTGACCTCATTACCTGATTTAAAATTATAATTAATTTTATTATTTTATTTTATTATCGTGAAAGGTAGAACTTGCGTGCATACTTTATATGAGAAATCACAAATGGTTTTATTTCAATTACTGACATGACATATATAACAAAATTAGTTAAAATTATCAGTAGTCCTTTTGCGGGCGCCAGGGTATTTTATAAAAAAACACAAAATTAAACAGTAAACAAATTCAACATTTTGACTGTTCACTTCTGAAAGAAATATTTGCTGCGGGCTATGAAAGCTA